>CM061232.1:4956608-5357466 GCA_030844895.1 Ambrosia x helenae
TACGCAGTACCGATTGCTCATCCTTATTTTGAACCTAAACGGACCTAGTTTTGTTGATCCGATGCCGTAATATGAGTAATAGGACCAGCTTTAGGTAGTTCATAAGAAATCTAAAATTAAAGTTTGTACAAAATTATGGCTACTTTTTTGTTATAATGTGGTTTTTTACAAAATGTGTGTTAGTATTGGTAATTATTGATGTTTGTCAAGAATGTGTTTTAAGTGTTCCATAACTATTTTTCTTAAATCTTCTTGATTTTTAAGTGGCCGCATGCGTTGTTGTTATGCATTGAAGGTATATTCTTAATTTCATCTTTAGTACCATGTTAATTTGTAACGATGTGATTCCTCATATGCAAGACGATTGAACTTATGAAGCTCACGCTATGTCTTTTACGTTGATACAGGCAACACTAGGTAGCGGTAAATCAAAAGAGAAGGCTGTTGTCGTGTGTAATGTTGGTGATAAAAAGCCGATATACTTATGCTCATTACTTCCAAGAAAAATGGAAACATGCTCGTTGAACATCGAGTTTGAAGAATATGACGAGGTAACATTCTCGTGGAAGGCCCGCACAAGCATTCATTCTTTCCGGATTCTTCTATGGAGAAGAGCCAAATTCTGATAATGATGACTATGAATCGTATCCTTTCAACTTATAAGAGTTATATTCAACATAGTTGTCAAAAGCGCGCCTAGGCGCAAGGCGCACCAACGTGCGCTGCGCCTAGGCACTGAAGCGCACTTTCGGGGCTGTTTTTCAGGCTGATTTCTGGCCAAATTCAGGCTAAAAGTTGCATAACCCTCTAAAACATCCCAAATGAGTTATGAACAAGTCTAAACACCCCTTAAACATCCTAATGTAGCCCTAAACAAGCCTAAAACATCTCTAAAATACCTAAAAAATGTAATTTATACTATGCTCCTAATTATAAAAAGCCCTTGTTTTTTATGTGCCTTGCGCCTAGGCTCTAGGCTCGGCCTATGCGCCTTGAGTGCGCCTAGGCGCTTTGACAACTATGGTATTCAATACTTTTTATGAACTTCTGTCACTATACAAGTTTGATAATATTGGGCATAGTTTCCTGTTATGACTGTTTCTTAACAAGATTTTAAAG
This sequence comes from Ambrosia x helenae, assembly GCA_030844895.1. Taxonomy (NCBI): domain Eukaryota; kingdom Viridiplantae; phylum Streptophyta; class Magnoliopsida; order Asterales; family Asteraceae; genus Ambrosia; species Ambrosia x helenae. The sequence continues at coordinate 4,957,728 of CM061232.1, forward strand.
TGATTCTGATGAGGATGTCATCTTTGGGGGAGCAGAGATCGACTCGGAGAATGATAGATAGCGGGTTTTGACTCTGACGATGAGATGACCTCACTGATAACGAAATGGATATGTTCCCTTCTTTAAACATAACAAATGGTGGAGGTATGTCCAATGGTTTTTGCACAGTTGCGCACTTTAATTACATTTTAGTTTCTAAAACAGTGATTTATTTAAATAAAAACTTGGTTTCTATTAGTGAGAATTGAGGAGATTGTTGACGATGAGAAACCGGATGAGAACGCTGTTTCTAAACAAGCAAAGAAGAATAAACAAGATCCAACAATGCTGATGATAATCAGCGGCAAAATTGTTTTAAAAAGTTCTAGCAGTGTTCGGGTATTGGAGAGTGAAGATGAAGATGGTTTTCCAATCTCTTCTGCTGCTAATCACAAAGACAACATTTAAAGGGAAAAAAGTTACCGAAGAGTCAAATAAGAAGGGCGAAAAGGGGAAAACCAAGAGGAAAAATGAGGTTAATGATTCTGAAAATAAAACAAAACGCAAGAAAGATGATTCTGTTGTAGGGCATGATGATCACGTAAGGTATGACTTTCAATATTGTTTCGCACTTGGAGGTTGCAATTTGACTCTTTCACTTATGAATCGAATATTGGTTCATGTGTTTTATCTTTGTGATTAGCGTATAAATGTTATTTGTTATATCCTGAATAAAGTTCATAATTTAGATGTGCAAGTGGGAGATTCAACAAAATAAACAGTGAATAATGCAACCTATCTTTATACCTACTAGACTATCTTTATTCAAAGATTTATATTATGCCGGTCACGAGTCATAGTCTGGGTTTTAAAAAGCGCGCCTAGGCGCAAGGCGCAGCCTAGGGCGCCTCAGGGCTTTGCGCCTATCCTTTTTCCCAAAGGCGCGCGCCTCAAGTGCTTTTTTGTCAAAATTTCAGTCGCTTTTCACTTGAGGCGCGCGCCTCACGTACACAGGGTATTTTTTATGCTTAAAAATGTTGTACCTTGGTGTTTTTGGCTTGTACATATAGGCAAAATCACATAAAAACCTTATTTATAGCTATATTTTGGGTAAATGAAGCTAAAAACTCATGGAATATATAAAAAAAATTATATAATTAGTGTGCGCTTCGCGCGATGCGCTTAGACCTCGTCGCTTTTGTGCGCCTAGCGCTTTTTAAAACCAAGGTCATAGTTAGCCCATTAAACCGAACCTATTTTGATCCCTTACTCAACCGACCTGGCCCATCTTGTCACCTCCAACGGTAGTTGAGATGTTTTTGTTCTCTAAAGATCATTAAAGTTTGTCTTTAATTACGATTTATCAGCCAGCCAGTAAATGTTGAAGTTCCAACACCGGAATCAGATGTCAAGAAATCCAAGAAGAAGAGCAAGAAAGCGAAAGAAACACAAGAAGGTGCTAACGGCAACAACAACGGAGTTCAGACGAAGGAAACCAATCAAAAGCAAACCCCTGAAAAGTAAGTATTTTCTGTATTTTCGTCATTCAGTGATCAATGCGTTATAAATAAATACAACGGATAAAAGTAGAACGTGTTGCTTACATATTTAGGAGTGTTGTTATCTAGCGCTATAAAAAAAAGTCCGAACTACATTAATTATTTGTTGATTATATTCGAAAGGGTTGCATCTTTGGTAAAGGACAAGAAGAAGAACAAACAGCAGACACACACTGCTGCAAAAGTAAATGGATCAGCTACCGATGCTAAAGTTAGAACTTTTCCAAGTGGATTAATAATTGAGGAAATTCAAATGGGCAAACCAAATGGAAAGCGAGCAGATCATGGAAAAAAGGCGAGTTGCAATAATAAAATCTTATGTGCAAGTATCATAATATTAACCCATTTGCTTATGAATTGCTGGATTTGGCTTTTATTTTACGTCAAAACAGGTCATGTAAATTTTTTCTAAAAAGAAGCGAAACATTTTATATAATCATTTTGCTTATAAATAATATTGTTTTTAGTGCATTTGTCTTAGGTTAGTTATCTATAAATTATAAAATGAATAAAAATGCGTTTTGGTTCAACATACTTTTTAACTGTACTGAAAATGACCAACTTGAACCGGACTCATTTTGATCGAATATGTGCAAAGTGTGTTTATTTTCTAGTTATATATGTTCTTCTAAACTAACAAGGAAATTATTTATTTATTTATTTCTCAACAGATTAGTATGCGTTACATTGGCAAGCTAAAGAAGAATGGGAAAATATTTGACTCAAATATTGGAAAGGCGCCTTTCAAATTTCGTTTAGGTACCCTTTCGTAATAATCTTGCATTCTTACATCTTAATGCCATATTTTATGTTCTTAAAATATTAAATGTTTTTCTTCATTTTTCTAGGTGCCGGTCAAGTTATATCAGGATGGGATGTTGGTGTTAAAGGTAGCCGGTCTTTCTTTTTATTTGTTATTTTTTTCTGTATTTTTTTCGATGATCCATATCATCCATGAGTTAGCAGTCTGTTGATTACGCGTGAATGTTGTTTAATGTAGGCATGCGCGTTGGGGAGAAAAGAAGACTAACAATTCCTCCGGCCATGGGGTATTTTTCTTATTCTTATGTTTCCGTGTTCCTGCTGTTTTGGGTGTTATTATCTAATTATTCTTACTTGAAATCATATTAATCAATATTTTGGGGGGTTAAATAATTAATTTTTTTATATGTTGCGTCGGAACTTGATATTTAGGAAATATCAAGAATCAAGATTATAGCTGAAAAATATTGTCATCTATAAATCTTGAATAATTGGACGATATATATATAAAAAATGTTTCTTTTTAACGGTGAGAATTTGTCACCAATAACATTTGGGACGTTAGGACCCTTGAAATACCCTGCTAACCAAGAGACAAGGTTTAAAACCATAGTTGTTAAAAGCGCAAGGCGCACTCAAGGGTGAGCCTTGAGCCTCAGTGCAAGGTGCTTAAAAAGCAAGAGCTTTTTTAAGCGAATCACACGGTATAAAAACATTGTTAGGAGTTTTAAACATGTTTTAGGATTCTTAGGGTAGTTTAGGTTGTTTTAGGTAGATTATAGACTTGTTTAGGGTGGTATAATTGTTTCAGACCTGTTCAGACAATTGTTGACCGGAATTTCGTCGGAAGTTAGCCTGAAAACATGTGCCTGAGGGCCAGAAAGTAGGGCTTTTGAAGCGAAGCGAGAAGGCTGCGCTGGGCCTGAAAAGTGAGCCCAGGCGCGCGCCTGAGTGGGCTTTGACAACAGAGGTTAAAACACCGCTTGTGTTGAGCAGGTAGAAACCGTCAGAACCTAGAGTTGAACCTTAGATCTATATAATGGTTACCAATGTGTCACTCGACGATTTATATAACAATTTTTGTGTTGGTCATCTGTAGACATCAAATCACCTCATAAACGTTTATGAATACGAATTCATTATTTGTTGTGGTGGTACTATATTAAAAGCTTATCCGTGTTGTTTATATATTCAGGTATGGTACTAAAGGTGCTGGTTCGGCTATACCACCCAATTCATGGCTGGTTTTTGATGTTGAACTAGTGGATGTGAATTAGCTTCAGCTGCAAGACAAGAATTGCGGTATGTACCTTTTTTTGCCGGATGGGTGCCAAATTTCGGAATGCATGCATTGAGACGGTATATGATGAGGTTTAGTTTTCATTCAGTTTTTTGTTCCGTATTCAACATCATGATCATCAATGGCATGTATTACTATGGTTACAAAATTCAAATATTAATGTGTGTTGTATACATTTGATAATGCCGATTTTGTCTAGGAAGAAATGAGAAGTACACCCAGTGGATTTTTCTACTTTCTGTAAGAGCACCCGTAGTGGGGCGCTAGTTTTCCACAAAATCAAAAAATAGAGCCCCCAACACCGCTACGGGGGGGCTCCATTTTTCAAAAGTGACTTTGGCGCTATACTTATAACGCCGGTTATGTTTTCTTCCCTCCAATCACCATTTGCCATCTCACTCTCTCTATTTTATTATTTTTTTAATTAAAAAGATATAATAAAATATTAATAGGGGCTTTATATATAAAGCCCCTACCACTACATCATTTTTTCAGTTTCTCTCTCCATGCTGACTTAGCTGCCACGTGGACCAATTAGAAAGAGAGGCTTTATATATAAAGCCCCTCACTACGCATGGTCTAAGGCTATGTTGTAGAGGGGCTTTAAATGGGTTTTAAGATGGTAAGTGTTGCCACGTAGACACGCTTTTACATCATTTTGCTTGCTCAAAACCATGTAAAAATTTGAGATCGTTTTCCAATTAAATTAGGTTCATACTTAGATCAATGAATCATATTATTTTCACCTTCAAGCTATAAAACTACGGTAACATTCCATTCTTTAGTTGTCTGGTCAAAGTATGATTACCGTTTACTAAATTTTCAATCCTATGAGCGGAGATAAGCTTTGAATCAAGAAACATAAAACCATGCCATAGGGGTCCTTAGAGGCAGGGGACCAATGCAATTGTTTCATTTTACTTGCACCAAAGCCGGAATTGGTTGTGGAGCTTTATTAATGTTTTATGTGAAATATGGTATTGAGGTGGTTTAATGACTGAGCGGTAGCACAAAATTAGGCGCCCACACCTTTGCCTCACGCTCAACGTTCAAAGGGCTGAAGCCCCTATGTTGTGGTGTTGGGAGTGCTAAAGCCTAAGTGATGATGTGGACGCACAGGTGCACGAAAATCCCAAAATCAGACCTGAACCTAAGGGAAAATATCCAAAACGATTTTTTTTTAAGAACCAGATATTTAAGAAATATTTACTCTGAAAATTTGTTTATATTTGCATTTCAGTGACAAATACCGTACCACAAGTGTACGGATGTGGTGTTATATTAATGCATTTTTCAACTAGTTTAAGCTTTGATCTGGGTGGTAAAGAATTTCCATTAAAATTGTCACTGGTCTGTTGATATAACAAGTGTCACAAGATGAATTTTACCATACATACATAGTCCTCATTCGCGTAGGTCACGGGTTAAAGTCTGGCTTACAAGGTAGTAACTTTTACGGTATTTAAAAAATATACCCTAAACGATAGATTCCAACTGATAAGTATCCAAAATAAACGTCCATAAAACGAGTGACAAAAACCGTATTAGCATAACATACTTAAAAAGGCAATCAAACCAACCATCACAAAATCTCCTCGTTCAAAACAAGCCTTCGTTTCTCACAGGTACCTAGTATGGTTCAACGGGTGCACGGAATTTGGACCCGGCATATACTGCAGCTGCCCCCAATTCTTCTTCAATTCTCAGAAGCTGTGCAGTTTTAATAAACAAAATCAAGATCAATAGTTTACAAAACTAGAAATTAGGAACTTGAAATGACATCGTTAATAAAGATGATCAAGATTACCTGATTGTACTTCGCAAGGCGCTCTGAACGACAAGGAGCTCCCGTCTTGATCTGACCCTGTAGGTTTGTCAAATCATATGTTAGTAAGAAGGATCTGACCCAGGCCTAGTTTATATTTTTAACTGTTCAAAATTCTTACAGTGGCTAATCCAACAGAAAGATCAGCAATGAAGGTATCCTCAGTTTCACCACTGCAATAAATTTAAGGTTCCCATCAGTAGGGTCGTTTAGCGTATAACAATAAAGAGAAAAGAGTTGCATGCTGAGGTGGCAAGATACACTGTTTGTGTAAACGGTCGAAATATTTTTGGGTAGGGTTATGTTGACCTAAAAACAGTATTTTGTCCAACACAGGTAGAAATGACCACCTCTACTCATCTGTAATTTTCTATAGAGAAAAAAAAACGTATATAACCTTCTGTGGCTAGCCATAACACCCCAACCAGCACGTTTCGACATTTTCACAGCTTCTATGCTTTCTGTAACTGAACCAATTTGATTCACCTGAAGTGTGTAGTAAAACATGGAATTAACCACAAAATAGTGAAATACTATACCAATGAACTTCCTGATGACTAAAGTACACAAAGAAAATGAATGCATAGATTAAACAAACCTTCAAAGTAGGGCATTGCAAGTCTTCTCATTGATTGCTTTCTCAACACGCTGAACAAAACATTAGAAAACTCAGCGCCGCATAAAGTGTAAACACTCAACTCTACTAGGGGTGTAAACTAGCCCAGTCGCTTATGATCACTAGAGATCGACTCGTTAAAATCTCAAAACAATCTTAAGTGAGCTCGAGACTAAACGAGACCTATTATTTGTATAAAATACAATTAACTTTTATTTAAATATATATTATTATAGTAATACAAATAAGTTATAACTAAATCATTTGTGCTTCGTTACATTTATATAAATTTATTAAACAAATTTATATAAAAATAATTATTTATATATACCAACAAAACAAATTATAAATTAATAAATACAAAACAAGCCAAGCTCGATCTTGAAAAACTACTTACAAGCCTTGGGCTTTGGAAATAGAGCTCAAGCTCAGCTCCTTTATAGTTTACACGGCTTATTCTATAGGAGTTCAGGGTTTGTATAAATATTGATTACCTTGGGGTTTGTCACAAGGAGATCATCGCCAACAATTTGAACCTGCTCACCAATTTCAGTTGTCATCTTTGCATAATGCTCCCAGTCATCTTGATCAAAAGGGTCCTCTATGGATACAATCGGGTAGTCGCTAACAAACGATTTGTAAACATTTTTCAAACTGTCACCTGATATCTTCTGAGACCCATCATTGTTCTGCAACATATAGAATTCTTTGTTTAGTTTCATCTTCACATTTTTACTAACATATAGAAAGTTGAGTTAGCTTAGTACTTATACCTCTTCCTTGAAATTCAGATCGTAGGTCTTATCTTTACTTTCATAGAATTCAGATGCAGCAACATCCATTCCAATAACAACCTGCAATAATTCTATTAATCAGAACCAAAGGTTGAAACTATAATGCACATTTAGATAGACACATATTTGAAGAGTTGATATAAAAAATACTATAGGCAGAAAGATGACGAGTCATGTAACATGCCATAATGGGCTGTTTTTGTAAGGGTCAGATCATAACGTATTTTGTTCAAAATTTTGTAAAAACTATAAACAAACTAGTGTGTCAAACATGATTACAAATATATATTATTAGAAGGGGTCTCTTTTGTGCATTAAATTTACATATTGACCTATTGTGCCACTTTTGTCCCGATCCGTTTGAGCTTAAAAAATATAACTGCCCGGCATAAAATGATATAGGCAATCTAATGCATTAAAAATACACACACATAGAGTGACCTTCGACCCACATGACCCCTTAGAGATGAAACATAATCAAAATCAACTCATTCATAAGTGAAGCGATCAAATATACCACCACTAAAATATACCTTTCCGCTGTATCCAGCTTTTGATATTGCAGTCTTCAAAAGTTCAAGGCCTTCTTTGTTTTCCTGTGTAACAAGTGCCATACGATGATTCAAATAAATAGCGCATATGTTATGTAGTCTATCATCACTTGAAACATAAATTCCTTTAGAGAACTTAAGTAGAGTCACATAATAAGAGACGTTTTAAATTCTCATCGGCCTAGGCCCTAGGTATTGAAGAAGATTAACTGACCTGGATGTTAGGAGCAAATCCACCTTCATCACCAACATTGGTAGCATCTTGACCATATTTCTTTTTAATTACAGACTGCAAACCAAAAATTATAAATACAATTATACAAATTACAACTAAGAACAGTTTACCATGGCATGATTGTAAATACCTTCAAGGTGTGATACACTTCAACACCCATCTTCATGGCTTCCTTGAAGGAAGAAGCTCCAACAGGGAGAATCATAAACTCTTGCATTGCAAGTTTGTTGCCTGCATGCGACCCACCATTGATCACATTAAATGCTGGTACTGGCAACACCAGTGTCTTGTTTCCAGCTAGGTTTGCAATGTGCTGCAATTGAAGAGGTAACAAAAATATAAATTAGAACAAAGATAAAATAAAAATGTCCAATTCAGTGATGAACTTGTTTGCATACATACCTTATATAGAGGAATTTTCTTAACAGATGCTCCAGCTTTACACACAGCAAGTGACACTGCCAGTATGGCATTGGCACCAAGCTGACCAACAGAAAAATAAACTTTTTAAGCATGAGCACATGACATTCATAAGGGGATGTTATGATCCTATATGTGACTAATAACAGAGAGTGGCATATAGGATCATATCATTTAAAACTCAATTACAAACCATATACAGCCCTAATGGGTTGCGTTTGGGTTCAACTTTAATAACTAGATACCTGTATATAGGCCTGTAAACGAACCGAACGTTCATGAACTGTTCGTGAACTGTTCGGCGGGAAGTTTGTTTATGTTCGTTTATTTAAATAAATGAACGAACACGAACACAATTTTTTGTTCGTTTAATTAAACGAACGAACATGAACACACGTTGTGTTCGTTCATTTATGTTCATGAACGTTCGTTTATGTTCGTTCATTTATGTTCGTTTATTTTGTTCGTTTATGTTCGTTTAATTAAACTTAGCTTTATTTTTATTATTTATTTCCTTTTGTTAAGTAACCTTCATTCATATGTTCTAAAAACTTAACCCTAACCCTAACATTCTAAACATATCACTTATTATCCGCTCTTCACACTTCACAGCCCCACACTTCACAGCCGCTCTCCACCCTAACCCTAACGTTCATTATGTTCATGAATCATTATTAACTTGTTTTTGTTTGTGTTCGTTTATGTTCATTTGTGTTCGTTTATATTAATCATTTGTGTTCGTTTATGTTCATAAACTGTTCGTTTAGGTTTAAATGAACGAACATAAACGAACACGAACACGACAAATTTCTTAATGAACGAACACGAACACAAAAATGTGTTCGATTATGTGTTCGTGTTTGTGTTCAGTTAAAGTTAAATGAACAAACACGAACACGCCTGTGTTCGTGTTCGTTCGGTTCGTTTACAGGCCTACCTGTATATAGAATAGTTTAAAAAAATGATACCTTCTGTTTGCACCAGCCCCATTCATTTACAGTTCCATCAAGCTCTTGAACCATGAAGTTGTCAATTTTGGTCTGTTCCGTAGGATTCTGTAAGCAAATAAGATATAATAATCAATGCCAAAGTTAAAATTGAACTTGTATTTTAAATTATGAATTGAAAAAAGATGACAAAAGGAGTGCAGATGACATACCTTGCCAATCAAGGCAGGACCAATAATCGAGTTAACATTATCCACAGCCTTCACATTCAATTAAAAGTTATTAGTTTATTTGCTAACACTTATGAGATAACAAAAAACTCAAGAAACTAACTACATAATATCATAGACGTTAAAACGTAAGCAAAACATGGAAAATCAATATTAACACACACCTTCAAGACACCTTTACCGAGATAATCCGAACCTCCATCTCGCAACTCCAACGCTTCATATATACCTATAAACATTTTTTTTCAAAACAATTTTTTAAAACTTTCTTGTAACCAACAACACCTTTTATAAAAATTAAACACCAAACCTGTAGAAGCACCACTAGGTACGGCGGCTCTAGCCAAAGTTCCATCAGACAGAGTAACATCAACCTGATTTCAATCAATCAAATGATCAATCATCAAAATCATAACACATCTTGATTCAATCATTTACACTGCCTAAAATCATCATAACACACTGTTGAAAATATTCATTCTACTTATTTTCACTTTTATATGTTTTATTCTAACTTAAACTTATTTGTGTTTTGTTATATAATTTGCTGAGTTGATGGTGCTGCTGAGATTCGAACCGGTGGTCGCTGCTGTTGCTGACTAGAGTGGGCTTGGAGCTTGGACTGGATTATGGAAGTGGGCTTATGGAAGTGGGCTTGCTGATATTATTGGAAGCCCAGAAGGTGCCCAGAAGATTAAAAGCTTCAGCTGAGGGCCCATTAGCCCAGCTGTTGGTTCGTTCCATTCCTCACACGGATTGCCAGCGTGGCGTATATTCAACGGTCAAGATCTATTGCTGATGTGTTTCTTTGATATGATCAATGGTTGAGGTTGGCTCGGTTGTGTTTATTCCCGAGCCTGCCTGACACCTATATAAAGGTCTCCTCGTGTATTGTTACCAGTTTAGCACGAGTCTTGTTATTTCTCTTTGATATTCTCTCTGATTCAATAGGGTTTCTAGGTCAGATCATCTGTTAATGATCGTTGTTCTTTAGTCCTTAGTTGTTGAGATCATCTGTCAATGATCTCATAGTGAGTGTGAGAGTATTTGTTTGTAAAGATCATCTGTCAATGATCTTCTGTGAGATATTAGAGTTTGATTGTGTAATCTGCTCTTTCTTAGTTTTGTTTCAGTAATAAAAAGAAGTTAGTTCTTGTTTGTTTACCATATTTTGACATGGTATCAGAGCCCTAAGGCTCGATCCGTTCGTCTTCCGCTCAGTTGTTAGGGTTCATTGGAGTTTGCTTGAGTTCTTGGGTTGATCTTCATCAGATCGTGTGGAATCTTTTGGAAAAGAATTTTTTTCACTCAGAGATCTAGATCTGAAGTTCATCATCAGATCTGGGCTTTTGTGTTAATCTGGAAAAGGTTTTCCCTAGGAGTGCTCTGGAAAGCTAATCTTCTGCTCTCTGACTCGTAACCCTAAGTGAAGGTTACGAGTTACGAGTTTATTTGGCGAAACCCTAACTTGGGTCCTTCTGGTGAGATTGTTCTAAAACTCTTGTCATTTAAATTGTGAGTCTAGGAGCACTGACCGGGTTAGGTGGACCGGTGTTGGCTCATCTACTTGTGTGTCTTGTATTTTTTGTGTTGAGATCGTATAATCAGTTGTTTGTGGGTACTTGAGTGTGCATAGGTAGATACAAACTCCCCTGTTAAGACATGTCCAGGCACCCTTGAGTGATGAACCTGGAATCTTGACACTGACAGGGTTTCGTTTGTTGCATACTTGAGTATTTGTCAGCTGACTGATTTGTACTTGATCTTGACTTTGACTTTGTTTTGTTTGTGTGATTTGTTGCTGTGCTTGTTGTTAAGATGTCTGATATAGAAAACGATGATAATGTTAATAGTAGTAGCTCTAGTGAGGGTAGAGAGAGACTTGGAGGAGTTACTTTAATCAGTAAACTCGATTCAAGTGATCCTCTCTATCTTCATGCTAGCGATTCTGCTAATCTCACTATCATAAATGTGAAACTAAAAGGCACTGAAAATTACACTATATGGTCTAATGCTATGATTCTTGCTCTTCAAGTTAAAAATAAAATAGGATTTATTAATGGAGAATGTGTTAGGTCAGTTGATGATCCTGTGTTAGGAAAACAATGGGATCGTTGTAACTCTATTGTCCTAACTTGGATTCTTAATTCTATATCTGAAGAGTTATACATGGGTCAAGTATATTCTAAAAATGCATCTGATGTCTGGAAAGATTTAAAAGACACTTATAATAAAATAGATGGGTCAGTCATATTTGATACTTATCAAAAGATTAATCACTTTAATCAAAATGGTATGACTGTTGCTGAATATTATCACAAGTTGCATATTATGTGGCAATATCTTGATCAGATATTGCATATTCCTGCTTGTACATGTGATGCATCTAGACAATTCAATGACTTTAGTCATTTAATAAAGTTAATGCAGTTCTTGATGGGATTGGATAATGTGTATAGTGCTGTTAGGACTAACTTGTTGATAAGGGATCCTTTACCTACAGTAAAGGAAGCCTTTGCTATTGTGTCAAGAGAAGAGTCACACAGGAACTCTAACATTACTGTGTCTAAAGAACAGGGTCCTACTATGGGTTTTTTTGCTAAAACTAATCAAACCATAGACACTAGGAAGAAGAATGCTAGAATTAGTAATCAAAATCCTAATGTTAAGTGTTCCCACTGTGACAAGGTGGGACACACTGTGGACAAATGTTTTGAGATAATAGGTTACCCTCCTTGGATGAAAAACAAGGTTGGCTTTAAAAAGAATGTAACAAGTAATAGTGTTACCAGTGTTACTCCTCTTGACACTGTGAATAAGAGTCCTATGAGTACTTTGACCACTGATCAGATTTCTCAGTTGTTAAGCTTGTTGAACAAGAAGAATGAAGAAGGTACAACTAGCTGCAACTCTGCAGGTAGGTCATGTAACTTCTTTTGTTCAGCCAGTAATTCTAAACCTGTTTTTTCTTTCTCTAATGTGCATTCTTTGTTTAGAAGGTTAGGCTGGATCACTGATTCTGGTGCTAATCAGCACATGGTTATGTGTGCTGACTATGTAATAAACAAAATAAATGTTAGTGACTTAAATATTAAAGTTAATCATCCTAATGGGACTAGTGCTAAAGTTACTGATATAGGGGATGTCAAATTAACTAATGAAGTCACTCTGTATGATGTTTTTGTTGTTCCAAATTACTGTGTGAACTTAATTTCAGTTCACAAACTTGCTAAAGATAGCAAGTTAGATGTCTTGTTTAATGAATCCAATTGTTATATACAGGATTCTTTAACCAAGAGAGTTCTGGTGACTGGTAGTCAAGTAGATGGTTTATATTTCTGTGGTGAGTCTTCTATGTTTTCTGGTATATGTTGTAACAGTTTTGAAATGACAAATTTATGGCATGCTAGACTTGGTCACCCCTCAAACATAGTTCTTAAGGTTCTTAAAAATGACATTAAAATCAAGGTTTTAAATGATAATGGTCATGAACCTTGTGATATTTGTCATAGGTCTAAGCAACATAGAGAACCATTTCCACTTAGTGATCACAAAACAACCTGTCTTGGTGATCTTATTCACCTAGATGTCTGGGGTCCATATAGGGTAAAAAGTAGAGAGGGTTACAAATATTTTTTAACCATTGTTGATGATTATACTAGGGCTGTTTGGGTGTATTTAATGAGGTACAAGGATGAAGTCTTTGATAATATAGTACACTTTTTGGCTGTTGTCAAAAATCAGTTTAAAAAGAATGTTAAGATAATTAGAAGTGATAATGGTACTGAATTTATTAACTCAAAAGTGAAAGATTTAGTTAATAAAAATGGTATTATACATCAGACTTCATGTGCCTATACACCTCAACAAAATGGTATAGTTGAGAGGAAACATAGACATTTGTTGAATGTTGCTAGAGCCTTGTTGTTTCAAAGCAATCTACCTTTGTCTTTTTGGTCTGAATGTATTCTTACTGCTGTTTACCTTATTAACAGGACTCCATCCTCTGTGTTAAATGGTAGGTCACCTTTTGAGGTCATGTATGGTTTTAAGCCCTCTTATGAAAAACTTAGGGTCTTTGGTTGCTTGTGTTATTGTACTGTTTTAAACAATCCTGATAAATTTAATATACATGCTAACAAATGTGTTTTGATTGGGTATTCCAATGAGAAAAAATGTTATAAACTGTGGAATTTGGATTCAAAACAAATTGTCTTGTCTAGAGATGTAAGGTTTTATGAATCTATTTTTCCATTTAAAGAGTCAAAAATTTTAAAAGAAACTGACCCATTTGATTATCAAAACATAGATCAGTTAAATTTTTTTGATTTGTTTGAAACAAAAAACAACACAAGTACTTTGGATCCTGATGGTCCCGATGATGAAAGGAGGGCTGAACAAAAACCTGATCGCCATGGGTCTCGGCAACCGGTTGAAAACCTGGAGACTGATCTAGGTATGGCTGGTACACAGCAACCAGGCAGTCCAGGAAACAACAGAGGTGGGGCTGAGGATGGAAGGTCAGGAACTGATGAGTTAAACAACTCTGAGGGACATCCATCATCAGCTGATCAATCTACTGTTGTTAGAAGGTCTGCTAGGAATATCAATTTTCCTAGAAAGTTTAGTGACTTTATTGTAGAAGGAAAGGTTAAATATGGTCTGGAAAAGGTTGTAAATTATTCACATTTATCAGTAGATAACTTGTGTTTTACTTCTATGTTGAATAAAAGTAGTGAACCTAGTTTTTATTACGAAGCATGTAAAGATAAAAACTGGATAAATGCCATGAATGATGAAATAGAGGCTTTAAACAGAAATAATACATGGGAAATTGTTGATTTACCAAAAGATAGGAAAGCTATAGGATGTAAATGGATTTATAAAATAAAATATAAATCTAATGGTGAAATTGATAGGTATAAGGCTAGACTAGTTGCAAAAGGGTATAGCCAACGAGAAGGTTTGGATTTTGATGAAACCTTCTCACCCGTGGTTAAAATGATCACAATTCGATGTGTGTTAACCATTGCTGTACAGAACAGTTGGTCTATTTATCAGCTTGACATTAATAATGCTTTCTTGTATGGGGATTTATTTGAAGATGTTTACATGAAGTTACCCGAAGGGTATTTTTCTAAAAATGATAATAGAGTTTGTAAATTAAAAAAATCACTTTATGGACTTAAACAAGCTCCTAGAATGTGGAACACTAAGTTAGTTAGTGTTTGTTTGAACTTGGATTTGTGCAAAGTAAGTGTGATTATTCCATGTTTGTAATGTCTTCTAAAGACATTTTCTGTGTGTTACTTGTTTACGTAGACGATATAATCTTGACTGGAAATAGTAGTGAGTTTATAGATCATGTTAAGTCTTTTTTCAAAACCAAGTTCTTAATAAAAGATTTGGGTTCCTTAAAATACTTCTTAGGAATTGAAGTGTTAAAAACTGATAGTGGTTTGTGTTTAAGTTAGAGAAAATACTGTCTAGAGTTGTTGGCTGAGTATGGTTTAACTGGTTGTAAGCCGGTCAAATGTCCAATAGAACCCAATCATGCTGTCACTAACCTATGTAAAAAGGAAAGTGAGCCTTTGGGGGACATAACCGGTTATCAACGACTAGTAGGTAAATTGATTTACCTTTCTCATACTCGGCCGGACATCACTTATTCAGTGCATGTTCTAAGTCAATTCATGCACAATCCTACTAGAGCTCACTTCTTGATTGCTATGAGAGTATTAAGGTATCTAAAATTGGCTCCTGGAAAAGGAATTCACATTACCAAGAGTCTTGATCTTAACCTTAGTGGTTATGCTGACTCAGATTGGGCAAAATGTGTAGAAACCAGGAAGTCAGTTACTGGGTACTGTATTTTCTTAGGGAACTCATTAGTTGCTTGGAAAAGTAAGAAGCAGTCGACAATAGCACGGTCTACAGCTGAAGCTGAGTACCGATCATTGTGCACTGCTACATGTGAAATAATGTGGCTCATTAATCTACTAAGTGAACTCAATGTCAAGGTCAGTCTTCCTGTTAAATTATATGGAGATAATTCTGCTGCAATTGCAATTGCAGCAAACCCAGTTTTTTATAACAAAACCAAACATTTTGAAATAGATCTATATTTTCTAAGAGATCAAATAAGTAAAGGTAGAGTTCAAACTATAAAAATTTCAACTGAGAAACAAATTTCAGATATTTTTACAAAAGGTCTTGGAATTTCTCAGCATGAACAAATTTGTTCATGGTTGAATATGTTGGATATGTTTGGGCAAAAAGTGAGGAGGGGTGTTGAAAATATTCATTCTACTTATTTTCACTTTTATATGTTTTATTCTAACTTAAACTTATTTGTGTTTTGTTATATAATTTGCTGAGTTGATGGTGCTGCTGAGATTCGAACCGTGGTCGCTGCTGTTGCTGACTAGAGTGGGCTTGGAGCTTGGACTGGATTATGGAAGTGGGCTTATGGAAGTGGGCTTGCTGATATTATTGGAAGCCCAGAAGGTGCCCAGAAGATTAAAAGCTTCAGCTGAGGGCCCATTAGCCCAGCTGTTGGTTCGTTCCATTCCTCACACGGATTGCCAGCGTGGCGTATATTCAACGGTCAAGATCTATTGCTGATGTGTTTCTTTTGATATGATCAATGGTTGAGGTTGGCTCGGTTGTGTTTATTCCCGAGCCTGCCTGACACCTATATAAAGGTCTCCTCGTGTATTGTTACCAGTTTAGCACGAGTCTTGTTATTTCTCTTTGATATTCTCTCTGATTCAATAGGGTTTCTAGGTCAGATCATCTGTTAATGATCGTTGTTCTTTAGTCCTTAGTTGTTGAGATCATCTGTCAATGATCTCATAGTGAGTGTGAGAGTATTTGTTTGTAAAGATCATCTGTCAATGATCTTCTGTGAGATATTAGAGTTTGATTGTGTAATCTGCTCTTTCTTAGTTTTGTTTCAGTAATAAAAAGAAGTTAGTTCTTGTTTGTTTACCATATTTTGACACACACTTTGAAACAAAAACATCTAAACAATCACAATCTAATACAATCCTTCAAGAAATCCTAAAGCCAATCAATCAACCGATCATCAACAGCAACATAATAACACGTTACTCGTAAAATCAGCATAACATACTTTATTTATAACAAAAACATCTAAACAATCATCAACATAAACATCATAACACGTTCCGATTAACTCAATCACAATCTGTAAAATCATCATAGCTCACTTTAATCCAAAAACATCTAAACAATGAATCTATCATCAACATAAACATCATAACACGTTCCGATTTCAATCAATCAAATGATCAATCATCAACATCATAACACATCTTTATTCGCTCATTTACAATGCGTAAAATCATCATCAAACACTTTGAAACAAAAACATCTAAACAATCATAATCTAATACAATACTTCAAGCGAACCTAAAGCCAATCAAATAATCAATCAACCGATCATCAACAGCAACATAATAACACGTTACTCGTAAAATCAGCATAACATACTTTATTTATAACAAAAACATCTAAACAATCATCAACATAAACATCATAACACGTTCCGATTAACTCATTCACAATCTGTAAAATCATCATAGCACACTTTAATCCAAAAACATCTAAACAATGAATCTATCATCAACATAAACATCATAACACGTTCCGATTAACTCATTCACAATCTGTAAAATCATCATAGCACACTTTAATCCAAAAACATCTAAACAATGAATCCATCATCTACATAAACATCATAACACGTTCCGATTTACTCATTTACACTGCGTAAAACAAAAACATCGAAATGAAAGTAGCAAATACAACAATATTTCAAAGGAAGATACGTAAAATGGTCATAACATACTTTATAACAAATGCTTGTAAACAATAATAAGCTAATACCATAATACTACAATCTACATTCACATCGTTGAAACGAAAGCAGCAAATAGAATAATAATAATAATAATAATAATAATAATAATAATAATAATAAGAATATTTGGAAGGAATAGAAGTGAAAGCTTACTTCGACCGTAGGATTACCACGACTATCGAAGATCTGACGAGCTTTAACGGCTTTGATCGTCGCCATTTAGGTACAGATTGTTCTAGAAGCTTTACGGTTACTTTTTTAAAAGAGAAGAGACACTGAGAAATGCAATGAAATGATGACTTGGAAGTTAAGGAGTATATGTAAGGGTGCTTGGTTTGATCTGGACCGTTGGTAATCCACGGTGGAGATTTAGTGTCTTGGACAAGAGTCCTAGTCAAACGATGTCGTTTATGGTTTCGGTGGGCCAGCTTCAGATGGTTTTCGAATGGTTTCCCCAGAATATTCTTTGGTGTTTTATGGTAACAATTTTTATTAATAAAATTATTATTATTATTATTATTATTATTATTATTATTATTATATTTATGCTACATTATGAAGAAAATATTGGTACAGAGTTTCATTTATATAGAAAATGCAAAAAGAATTTTAAATGGCATAACTTTTTTATACTATATTACTTTTTTAATAAAAATACACTATAAAAAACAAGTATTTTATCATTTTTAATTTGCATATTCTACTGTTATGGTTTCAACAAAAAAACGTGCGTGATTATCAGGTATAACGTGCATCATTATGATATTTAACATGCATGATTATATCACATGATGTGTGTAATTACGTGGATTAATCGTAACGTGCGTGATTATGGCGATGAACAAAAATATTCTTTTAGCTAGTGTCACGTGTCGTGCTGTAAATCCTTTCTATCCTTTGTATGTTAAGGATTCTTTGTACATTTTTCTTTCTCTACATTCTATGTATCTAAAGACGGAACCCAATTTCTTTTGGAAGTATTCACTACATGTTCAGGATGATCTAAATTTTACTTGTCTCACAATTTCGTCAAGATCTTAGGCATGGGCCTATATATTTTCATTTCATACACTCCGTGAAAAAAGGCTACGGCCACATCTAAAACTGTGATCATATGCCTTTCGCCACTCAAATTTTGTTTTTCAGGTCAAAATCTTAGGCATGGACCTATATATTTTCATTTCATATATAAACTAATTTAGGCACGGCAATTATTTTGCTTACACTAACTTGTTGATAAATTTAAATGTTAAATGCGGTATAAATTAGTTTATATGAAATGAAAATATATTATATTAAATTGACAAAATGCAATATCCGTACGAAATAAATAAATACACATGCACGTATATATACTTTTTAACAAGAGAAAATTATTTATTAGATTTAATCAAATAAAATTAATATTTTTTTAAATATATAAAAAGTACTTTTTTCTTTGAAAATTCTGTTTTGCCTTGTATGGTGGGCTAAAAAGTAGCCAATTGTTTTCAGCTTGAAATCGCATTTCACGTTGATTTTTCTACCTGACTAATGGTTTTCTAACAGTGGCCCACCGGTAAATGTTACAGTTTTATGGAATTTTATTATATACTTAGAACATAAGGAGTGGATGGAAAAGGGAGTGAAGCGTCATGTGGTACTTGTGGGACTCAGATGGGGGGTGGAGGGAGGAAAATAATATTATTATGTGTAAGATTTAAAAAAAATGTAACCAATCAGAAAATGCCACATGGCCCAAACCATCCCCCCACGCCCATCAACTTTCCCCCGCCCAAGGGGCTTCCCCTCCTCCACGCCCATGTGAAGTCTTACGGCGAGTGCCAATTGGTGACAACCTTATCTCTGCTCAATAGTAGTTTTGAATTAAGCATTGGACATAAAGCATATAACACTTAGCAATTGGGATAAGCCCAATTGATATATGTACCTACGTGTCTTTTAGCTATCAACACCACCAAATGATGCATGATTAACTGTCCGCTATTTTTAACGTTACTTTCATGAAATTAGTAAAATAACGTTAAAATTAGTACAATTTTACGTCCCCCTTCCAAATAACCCACCTATGTATACATTATATGAGTATACCACAAGTGAGGCTGGTAATTCTATTCATTCATATTCGTCCAACATCTAAATAATCATAACCTAATACAATACTTCTAAGAAGTTGTATCTAATCTACTTAACTCGTTTGTTAAACTCTAATTTACATTTCAAAAAGTGAATGTTACATCATTATGACGTAGGCATGAGCTTGCATTCATTCATCTTTAGTTTGTAATTGTTTTAGCATGTCTATAACTTACAACCATGCAAGTAAGAGACTATATATAAGTTGATTCAGTTTATGTGAGAAGGAGGATTTATAATTCAAAAATCTTCATTACTAACTATTTAGTATTTTTTTTTATTCAATTTGTGTAATATGCATGTTTCTAATAAGGTTGGTTGTTCATTAACGAGCAACAAGCTAGTGTACCTTTGCTTGTACTTGGCTCATTTACAAACCGAATCGAGCTGAAATCGAACGAGCATATTTTTTATCTACACATTTTTCGATTGAGCATTGAGCGTCTAGCAATTTGGACAACCCTGTAATAGGCATCGGCCTTTCATCATATCTCTTAACGGTTGGGTCGTTGTTACCGCATAAGGCTGGCTTTACACAGCTACAAAAACGCAAAAACACGATAATTATAGTCCTCAATTTTAACATGAGGTATTTGATAAATAAAAATCTTCGAACTAAAATTGTAGGACTTTACCCAATAAAGGGAGTCCTTCCAGAAATTCTCGATGGCTAAGGAGACCCAAAGCCAAGGAGGGGGTTTGGAAATAGTTTTCAACCAGCAATTGACGCGCCTCGGTTATTACCTCATTAGCTGCGTCATTGCCCCAAGCGCAAAGATGCTTTATTCATACACCCTGCCACTCCTTTTATACACCCAAGTTTCATTTCCTTACATATGCTCCATCGATGTGGGATCAATCACAAACCACAAACTTCTTCCAATCTTTTATAAATCCTTTAAATTTAAACAATTTTATTACAATGACAACCTGTGATTTGAACATAATAATAGAAATCTTTGAAGGCCACAAGAATAATATATGTAATGTAAGCTTGGTTTTTCAAAAACGAGTCTCGTTTGAGGTCTGATGGGACTAGAAAAACGCATTGATGTTGCGTTTTATGTACATGTGAGTCAAAATTAGTAATACAGGGTAGGGTTGATGTGATGAGAGAGAGTCGAGAGACGCAACGCAACACTTGGTTGTTCATAGTATCAATGCCTTGCGTATGTATAGCTCTCACCTCATGTCCGGGACCTAAACGCCGTGTATCCCCTCACTTTTTTAAAGTATGGTTTTATATAACAGAATGAAACAACTCAAATAACACATTTTACTATTTTTAGCATATATCAACAAAGGAATTGTATTTCAAAGTTCAAACTACTATTAAACTAATAAAATAAATCCATACGCGCCAAATCCATAAGTTTTGCACAATCTACACACCCCCACCACATATATAGAATAATAAACTTAAACTGAGCCAGTGGTGGTAGTACTGTCGCCCTTGACGGAACCAGGAGGTTCTTGCTGAGTCGACTCGGTCTTACCAGACTGTTCTCCCTCAGCTACTTTCTCCATAGTCTTCTGTCCCACTTCACCAGCAGCTTTCGTGACCCTGTTGAAAGCACCCGCAACCCAGGCAGTCCCAGTCAGCACATACCGATTCTTCATAATGGCGGACCCTGCTTCGCTTACTGTCTGCTCGGCTGTTGCGAACGCTGTTTTGGTCTTTTCAGACACTTGAAATTTTTGATCCAAATCTTTCACCTTTTCATTCACAATTGATGTCCCTATGCTGAGCTTTTCAGTAAGACCGATCTTTTGGTCAATTGTGGCGGCTTTTGCAGCTGCTGTTGAAGTAATTTGGAGCCTTTCATCAAAAGCTTTGGCTTTACTAACTGCGTCTTTTCCTAAAATGAAGCCTTTCGCCAACATGCTGCTTACAACATCTTCTGCCTTTTGTACCGTTGATTCAACAACGCCCCCACTTTGCTGATTTGTTGCCTAAATTATGTGTTGCCAATATTATGTCAGATAATAAACCTTAAATTCATTCCTATAAATTCTTAAATAGGCCTGAGACCATCCCATAAAATTTCGGTCCCTTGATGCCCATTTGAGCTTAAAATTTGTGTATTGTTTATTAACTTTTTTTTTTTTTCGTAGAAAAGCCAATTTAGGCCCTATGTAAAAGTAATTTATTTCATGTAATATATAGATGTGATTTCTTGATTCTTGTATCATATCTTATTTTCTTAGTTAAATTGTTTTTTATATATAATGCAAATGTGAATTTGTATACTTTTATTCTTTATAAAACTAATTTGAAGATGTCTTTTACAAAAAAAAAAAAAAAAAAAAAAAAAAAAAAAAAAAAAAAAAAAAACATTTGACATAAGACCAGCCCAGTTAGGACCCGTTGTGCCCAAAGCAATCCTCTTCGAGCGAAGGACAGGGACTTAGCAAATTTTGAATAACTGGGCTGAGGCTTTAGACTCGCTACTAACAAGAAATGACGGCTTTTTAAGAAAAAAAAAATGTAAAATCATACACTGGGTTGTTGCGCTGAAGGTGGAGTGTAATCAGGCGCAAGAGTGATGGTAACAGACTGGTCAACTATAGTTGCTCCCTGAAATTATCAAACAGAAACTTGTTAGATTATGAGGGCGTTTGGATAGGTGTTTTGCAGGTGATGATGTGGTTTTGAATAACTAAAATAAGATAATTAGTGTAACAGGTTGAGTTGTAGAAAACAGTGTTTGGATGTGCTTCTAGTGTTTGAAGTTGTAATGATAAGATAAGCCGGCCCGGATCCGATAGAACACGAAGTTGGTGACGACTTTGGTCAGCATCATGACAATGGGTCACTCATAAGAAAGTCACCGTTCAATAAAAAGATAATCAAAATATTTGAGTGTTAATTCCAATTACTTAGGAATTATTTGAGACCTCGCAAATTAAACTCATATAATATTCATATCCAAAATTGATTATTTAGCCCGAAAATAATCCAATAATCAGAGGCAGACTATGCTTATCCCAAAGATAAGAGTGATTAATAATCAGTTCCAAAACACAAATCCAAACATCCGCATGTGCAGAAGGTAGAAGGCTAGACTGTTCAAAACCGTAAACTTTATGAGCATGATAATAAGAAGTTTATATACCGAGAGTAGAACTGCAGTCTCTGCACCTTGAGGATCCTTAAAACTGACAAACGCAATTTGAGCCTGCTCATTCTCACTGAAACCGTAGAAACCATTTGATCAAACATATGCGGGCAACCTTGAAATGACCATGTATGTAATCCATAGTGATAAGGGGACTAACCTTTTTATATCAACGTATTCAATTTCACCCGAAAAAGAAAAGAACTCCTTGATGTCTTGCTCAGAAGCACCTAAGGAAACATTGCTAACCTTCACAGTTCTTACCTGTCAAGATAAAATTGAAATTTATAAATATTAGAGCAAGATCTATAAAAGAACTGTCTTTAATTGCTAGTTTTTTTTTTTTTCTCTATTAAATTACTTTCATTCCAGAACAAGGAAAATTACATCAAGATAACGGGCAGAACAAAAATTACATCAAGATAACGGGCAGGCGGGCAACAAGCTGCGCCGCCACCCCTTTCTGAATAGCAAATCCTAATCTACTAAAAACGTAACCTTGCCCACCCGGAGCCGAGACACTACTGTGAATAACCCGATGGACCCTGGTCAGGAAACGGGTAGCCTCCGATGCCAATGAGCCAAAGGTATCAAAGGCCAAGGGCACAAAAACGTGTTATAGCGAAAATTTATAAAAAAGATATAGCATTGCTTAGCATGCTTGATCAGACAGATCCTACTAAACAGCCCCTTAGTCATTTCAGGCATAGACACAAAGTGAAACTAACCACATGCGCATATACGTTCGTTTATTTGTCCGTACAACCAATTACCGAAAAACTAATGAACCCCATCAGAAACAGCAAAGCAGCAGTAACAGCACATCAAAAACTAATGAACCCCATCTTTTTCTTTTAGTTTCTTATATGCACCACTTTGTCATATGTATGTTGATACATTATATATAAAAAAACGGTCAGTGGGTGCAGCCTGTTTATCTCCTAGGAAAC
Source organism: Ambrosia x helenae (assembly GCA_030844895.1). Taxonomy (NCBI): domain Eukaryota; kingdom Viridiplantae; phylum Streptophyta; class Magnoliopsida; order Asterales; family Asteraceae; genus Ambrosia; species Ambrosia x helenae. The sequence continues at coordinate 4,981,036 of CM061232.1, forward strand.
GAGGAAAGGTTTGCCCTCGTCTCAACCTCCCCAGGGCCAAGACCCTGCCATGAGTGGGAGGGATCTTATCGGATACCGGAAAACTTAGCGGACCCCATCGAAAACTGCAAAGCAGCAGTAGCACTTCAAAGGGGTTAAAGTTAACTATTCAAGGTTAAAATTTAGCATGATAAATCTTGATCTCAAGATTATTTTATAAAAAAATCTTTAATCAATAATACTATTGTAAACTAACATGTTATCCATTCAACAACAACAACAATCAAACCAACTTAATTAGATTACACAAAACAGATAATAAAGATAACAACTAATAATGACTGAAACAAATATATATAAAGGCAGTTGATAGAATATTGATTAAAAAACAATGAATTAATAAGAAAAAAAGAGATGGGTTTGTAAGGAAAAAAGATGAATGATTTGAAAATCACTAACCGACATGGAACCGGTGACGGAAATGATGATTATGATGATGATGATGATGATGATTATGATGATGATGATGATGATGATGATGATGATGATGATGATGATGATGATGATGATGATGATGATGATGTTTGGTTAATTTGGGGGAGAGAGAGAGGGGGGTTACCAGAAAGAGGTGAACGGTTCAAGTCGCTATATCAGTTTTATGACACTGACAAACGCACCGGGGAGCGTTCTCGGTTTTCACTCGCCTATTACTTTAGTGAGGAAATTCGTGTGGATGCAGTATGGTTTTTGGGGAACGTCGTAATCAAGTTTGATATACCGGTGCGGACCCGATTAAGACAACGTAGTCTGGGGTAGACCTTGGCTAGGGCTGCCGATTAGACAGTGTGACATTGGTTTACTCATATGAGAGTCACCGTTCCAAAAAATATCAATTTAATGGGCCAGGTAGATCCAACCCAGTCCCGTCATTGATTTAATGGGTCAGGCGGATGAATCGAGACGGTATTTTGTAAATACGTAATTATCTTGAATAGATTAACCATTTATTTATTTTCCGATCACCTGAGAAAAGAAAGATCTTATTGTTTTTTCAACAATTTCTGATCTCTAGTGGACCTCTCAGTAGGATTCAAACCCAGATAAAGTTCTGACCATCTGTCAGAGAAAAAAGAACGAACGGATCTTGTAGGATTCCCAATAAATTCTTCGATTTCTTCCGGAAGCATATGATGCATTTATCAAATTCAAAATGGATTTGACCGCGGAAACGCTCGGTGTGACACCCGCCAAATTCACTAGTCGAGTTCGTACAATTAACTGGTTTGTTTCACTATGTGTTTAAAATAAGTGTGTCAGTGCGCCTCATTATTTGAACGATTATGTGAAAAATAAACTCTATCCGAACACCATGAACATCATAAGGATCAACAAAACGTATGGATTTTATAAGACTAAAACTATATTTTTTTAAGCAAATACATATGTGTAGAATAAAAATTTAGTTCAATATTATACATATACACACTTCACACATGGTAAAGATATGACAATTCCTATAACTAACACTAGTATAGACTCTTACACTCTTGATAGTGACATGACACTCCTTAATCATATGTATACATACACACCACACTTGCACTTGATTTATTGGTGGCCATATAAGACAATTTGGAACCTTAATGCAAGACAAAACCTTCCACACATGCACTTGACAACTAGAAGCCTATGAATTGTCACTTTCTCATCTATTTTCCTTCTCATTTCTTCGGCCAAAACAAACACACACTACTATGTATTAGCACATGTGCACAATTCATTACCCTTGACATGTCCTTTTCAAGACAACTAGAAGAACCCATGATCTATCACTATCAAGAGATAAGACAAACTTTTGTCTTATGAATTGGCCGAAACATATGAGGAGTAGGACAAAGATCTTGCATGTTCCATGAGATGTCACTATCCTTGATTTGCAGTAATAGCACCTAGTAACGTCTACCTTAAACCTAGACACCTTACCTCAAATAACCACCTACATACACCATATTCGGCCAAATGAAGCATGGAACCATCACTATCAACCAAGCAATCTTTGTCACCTTGTATTGTCACTATCATACCTCAATAAGGAAATGTACTTCTCTAGTTATGATCCCTAAACAAGAAAACATGCCTCTCCTATTATAAATAATAGTCGGCCGAAGCCTATGAGGAACAAGAAGAAGACATCGACTAAAGACAACCATTGACAACTCACCTACAACACAAGTCTATTTACCCTATGCTAGAGAAAAACATTCTTCTCCTCTCTTTTCACAAATAGTGGCCGATGGTGACATTACAAGCACACATATCTTACAAACCATTAATTAACTTTGTCTTCATTACTCATGCATGACACCTAGAGATCATGGTTACCTCACTTGCACACAATTAGATCCTATTTAGATGAGTAACCACCTCCCTAGACTTGATCCATTCCAAAACAAAAGGATTTCCTTGTTCCTTTCATTCGGCCAACTCACCATTGATGGCAACTAATCACTTGGTCTTGAACTTACACCAAATAGGAAGCTTGTACTAATCAATGACTTTAGAAATCTAGGTATGAGCTTACCATGTTATACACTATATAAAGGGCACCATAATCACCTTCATTCTTGCACCAACATCTCACAAACACACTTCTACTCTATTCCACTATAACTCTCGGCCCTACACCCTTTAACCCGAGAGCTCCATCAAGATAGCAAGGCACGAGCATCAAGCCAAAGAAGGTCCCAAGGTTCGCTTGTAGTCCTCAAGGCTCGAGGTAAGTTCTAATCATCCGTATCCCTTAGTTCCATCAGCCCTATTGTGAACCCAAACCCAAGCCTTTAGATCATTATAGTCGCCCCTCAACTAGTGTTAAATAAATCGGTTAATATGTAGTTAGTAATCGAGCTTCTAAAATCACAAATATTATGTGCACTTTATTTCACTTATATGTTCAATCATGTTATCTAGTGGTGAACAATTGGTCACACATTACATACGGAATCATGAAACGTTTTTCGGATCAAACCTCACGTACGTAAAACATGATCCACATCGGATGACACGGTTCACAAAAATGGGTGCCTGACTTGTATGATAAATGAGAACACACAACTTACTATGTCCTTAATAATCATAGGGTACTTTTTGTTGGAACATTAGTTACTTTTTCAGCTTTGCTAGACCACATATCCAGACATCAGGTGAGTTTCGTGGCCCCTTTTTACTGTTTTACTGTTTTACAACTTCGGGGGAGAAACATGCTACAGACCAACATATGTACATGACAACAATATGTGTTACATGAGTTAGACCCACAATTGTCACAGATCAACAAAAATTCCTCGGGCAACTCTAACCATTAGCTTAGCAATAAGCCGTGGATCATATGAATAGTACTATTTGGGTTGACACCCCCTTTCACTGTCAGTCGCGCTAACACATATGAATGCATATTATCTATACTTTACAATGTCCCGTGACAAGGCATTGGGGCGGGGTGAACATGAACGTCATGGTTTGGTTATGGTGTTCATGGTAACTATATTCTGCATGGACACAGACAACGAAACTTTTTGAGCAACAAAACTGTTTATCGAGTCAACAAAACCTATGGACTCACCAACTTTTTAGTTGACACTTGCAAGCATGTTTTTCAGGAAACCAAGTAAGGACATTAAGGAGCCAAGTTTAGGACTGCATAAAGAAGGCCTTATTTTGTGGTTTTGACGTAGCTGTTTGAAACACTTATTAGGATTTGTAACTTGTATTCGACTATGTGACTTATGTGTTGATGAAATAAATGACATTTAGTACTTCTCATGTAAACAATGTTTGTGATCACCATGTTCGTCTCACCTCGCGTTTCCGCCTTAGGCGGGGTGTGACACTCGGATGTGATCAATTTTTCATAGGGGTATTGAATAGTTACAGGTAAACTGGTGCTGGTTATTTTGTTATTGGGATGGGCTAAATAACATTTAAGGTAAAATTTGTGATATTAGACCTTGGCTAGGGTGTAAGCGGTTGTATTGCGAAACTATTTTCCTACTATATATATATATTCAAACAAGGTATGCTCACCAATACATTGTGTATTGACAAAATTATTTTCGTACATGTTTCAGGTTATCTATGAGATGACTTTTAAGCTTTTGGAATTTTTACTTAGATATTGGGTTATTGTATTTCAGTTTTAGTTGCCACATTAGAATTTTGTATATTGTAATTTCTTTCAATGTAATAAACTATTCAATTCAATGTATTCAAATTTACACTTTAGTACCATGAGCTATTGAGCAATCGTCACTACGTGACACCTCGATGTTTCCGCCATCGGCTAGGGTGTTACACCTTTATGCGGTGATTTTGCGGAGTCTTCGGAACATCTTTTTGTTTCATGCAGCTTTTCCTAAACAATTTGGCAACTCGTGGCGCAATAGTGTAAAGTAGGTCCGATATATATGCGTTCCACTTCAGAGGTCTTCTTCAGCTTCACCAATTTATTAGCGGCTCCACGTTCAGGAAAAAGGCCTTCTATGCGATATGCTTGGTTACGATTTGGTGCATTTGGAAAAATAGGAACGAGGTGGTGTTCAACCAAAGTCAAGTTTCTCTAATAAAGGTATTGGGTGACATCAAAGCGCTTAGTTTATTTTTGTAACACCCCAACCGATGGCGGAATCATCGAGGTGCCACGTAGTGACGATTGTTCAAAAGCTCATGGTACTAAAATGTAAATATATGAATATTGAATATTGTTTTACAACATGTGAAATTAAATACAAGACAACAAAAATAAAGATAATTGATTGATTTAATCTAAGTCCAAAGTCCTATGTGGAGCGTCAAGCAGCTTATCCTGAAACATGCACGAAAATAATTTTGTCAACATATGATGTTAGTGAGTACTACTTAGCTTTGTACATATAGTATAAGTTTGAAAAGGTAGTACAATTCATGTGTCTAGCATCACCAAGGCATTATGTAAACACGCAAGTAACCAAGCAAGACAAAGATCAAATGTAAAGTTTGTACAATGTAATTGATAATGAGCACCTCAACACGTGTCAAGTCTAAAAGAGCACCATAACATAAGTTATGTCTAAATGAGCACCGTAACATAAGTTACGTCTATATGTAAAGAGCACCATAACATAAGTTATGTCTAGATGTATGATTTTGTATGTAAGCTACGTTCATGTTCAAACATAAGCACAAAGATAAACAAGACACGTATATGAATTGTAAATGAATAAAAATGTATGTGTAAATGAATATGAAAGTTTTGTATACTTGTGCATGAATCACCCTAAAAGTTGTAAAAGCGAAAAGGGGGATAAGTAATACTCACCTTAGCAAGGTGGTAAGTCTTGTGAAATTGAATAAGTGTAATCCAACGTTGCCAAGTATCACCCTATGTATAAGGTAGCAAATAAGTCTAAGTCTATATAATCTATAAGTATTTTCTAGGGTTTCGAATTGGGGATAAGTATTTGTTTAATTAATAAATTAAACGTTTAATAAATAAGAGAAATTTGATAAATAAATAAACAAAAGTCTTTTTGTAAATTTTAAATTAAAGATGATCACAATATAAAGTTTTAAGTATGAAAATAATTTTTATAAAATTATTTTCTTATAAATAGAATATTAAATCTAATTATTTCAAATTGTCAAAATGTAACTTCAATATTTAAAAAATATTAAAATTAAAGAATTTTTAAATTAAAAATTGTATTTCTGTTCCAAATGAATAGAAATAATTTATGTAAAATTTTGGTACAAAACTATTGAAAAATGAATTTATTATGATTTATTTATGATTAAAACAAACAAAAATTGATTAAAAATATTAAATAAACGATTTTTCTGAAATAAAAATTATTTCAGAAAAGTTTAATGTTATATAAACTCAGAATAATTTTTGTGGGAATTTATAAAGTCGTTTTGATATTTATATAAAATTTTATAGTTTTAAATGAATAAACTTGTAATATTTATAATATATATTAAATAAATGATTTTTGAAAATTTAAAAATTGTATAATGAACTTTGTCATCAGATTAACGTAAAATAATTTTTATAGAATTTATAAAGCACTTTTAGTATTTTTAAAACTAATTTAAAAGATTATTATGTTGAATATATAAATAACAAGGGATAAAAAAAATGTTGTTGTTTATGAGGATCGAACCCGGGTTCAGACCCGGTTCAATCTTTATCCAACCTGACTCCCACCACTGGGCTATGCCCTTGTTTGTGTTTAAAACAGAAAAGTAATAATTAAAAGCCTAAATCTGCAAGAGTGTTCTTCCCCAATTCATGAAGAACGAGCCCTAGTTTCTTGAATCAAATCAATTAACAATCAATAGCCTCAGAAATTTTAGGGCTATTGATCGATTGATCATGAATAACAAAACCCATCAAAAGTAAACAACTTACAAACACTAATTCGTGTATGATGCTCGGTCAAACAAAAAGTCAACGGGTCTTGAAGTCGTTAATTAAAGCTTGAACAGAAAGATTTGAGAGAAGGGAAATGATTTTCGGCACATTTAGTTGGTTGTGGATGCCTCAATTTATACTACAATTACTGAATTGGAAGGTTTTGAAGATTGACTAGAGTTGGTCAAAAACGAGTAATTATCTTCGAATATATGGTAATAGTGTAACACCCCAACCGATGGCGGAAACATCGAGGTGTCACGTAGTGACGATTGTTCAATAGCACATGGACTAAATTGTAAATATTATAGTAAATAACTTCCATTGTTCAAAACGAAATACAAAGAGTCTTAATAGAAATTTCAAACATAGATAATAAATGTTCAACTTTTATTTAAGAACTAGGTCCAGCCTAAGCGTGAAAGCATGTAAGATCAAACGTCACCTGAAACATGTACAAAACAATTTTGTCAACACATATAATGTATTGGTGAGTACACCCGTTTGATATATATAGTATAAAAATGTTTCGCAATTCATGTGTTGTATACCGTTTGCAAATATGTAATTAAGTAGTATCAGTCAAAACCAAACCTGAGAATAATGACTAACACATGACTAACAAACTGAGTAATGAATTAACATGACAATGACCAAGATCCTCTCAAGAGAGTCTCACGGGGGTATACCATAGTACTATTAATTGAAATGCTAGGCCGCCCAGCGGTTAATGATTAAGCATAATACACACCAAATCACATAAGGCAAACACACATGAGAATTGCATTAAGTATAAGAAATAAAACTTGTTTAATAGGTACATGAATCATCCCGAAATAGTAAAACAGTAAAGAAAAGGGAAAGATATACTCACAGTTCGCTAAATATATATTCCGAGAAAGTTCGTCGTAAAGGCTTAAGAATTCCGAAGAATTCAACCTATATATAAAAATACTAAATGAGAAAAATAACTAAAAAAATCTAAGACGACGAATCATCTAAAGCATTAGGGCTTGCTAGACTCGTATTAGGGAAGATGAAATTATTAGTAATAATTTGAACGACAGTTTTCGAAATAAATATACTTACGATGAATTTAATAAATGACTAAAACTCTTATGTGTTTCACATATAGATATATATTCCATTTTATAGAAAAATAGCCTTGAAATAGAGTTAATGATTTATATTTAATTAAACAATTTATTATTAAATCTAATTTAAATATAAATAGTATGAATAATACAAGGTATGATCCCAAAACGATGTTATTATGAGAAGTAATTATTTTATGATGTAGAATATTAAAAATAATATTTCCATAATTTCTTTTAATTTATTTGCATTTAAAACATTTTTAATAAATTTAAATGATGTTTTAATGATTAAAATTAATAAAAATAACAAAAATAATCATTTTATAAGAAATTATATTTTATTACAGTTTATTATTCATAGAAATAAATCTCCAGAAAATTTGAGGTTAAAATCTCTTAAAATGAATTTTTAATCATTTAAATATGATTAAAACGATTAAATTCAATAAAAATATAAAATTGATGCATTTTCCGGAAAATAAAAGTGTAGAAATCTTATTTTAGATGTCAAGATGTTATGTCTAAATTTTCATAATTTTTGAAGCAAAAAGGAAATTTCTATGATTAATATAAGGTTTTTAGTTATGATTATATAAGTAATTTAAACAATAAACAAGCAAAATAACTTGAAACAAAAAAAATGCCTAGAACCGGTTCTAATGGGATTCGAACCCGGCTCCTTGCCCAGACTAAACAACACCCCAACCACTAGTCCATCTATTTCTTTTGTTAACATATCTGAATGTTATTTATATTTATATTATTAACCAAAAGGTCTTCTTCCCCAATTTATCTAACACAAGAACCCTAATCCTAACACAAAATCAATAACACTCAATTCGATTATATGAGTGATCTGTAACAGAGGGGTTTTAACCTATATGGGCCGAAAATCAACATACAAGTATTTAATTTGACTTACAATCTCGTTAGAAGGTCGAAAAAAAAAGAATGTATAGCTCGAGCTTCAAGTCGCGATTCAAGACTTTCTGGACGTTTTTTGTATGAATTTTGTTGTGGGTTTTGTTGTGTAATGGTGCAGAGGTAAAGTGGTGAGATCAATTCGTATATATAGGCGAAAAACGAGCGTTTCTCTTGGTATAAAAGCTCCGATCGGTTTCATGTTTGGGGTTATTAAAGACGCCTTAAAACCTTGTTAAAACGCATAATTATTAGCCAACACTTACGATTAATGATGGAGAAAACCTTTGGGGTGATAAAAACACTGAAAACGGATAATATGAGGCCTTGCCGGAACAATTTCCGGCGGCCGGAATCCTTGTGTTTGGCCGGACCTTCGACAGCAGCAGCAAGATATGTTTTTTTTTAAACTTTCAGAAATTGGCAATAATGGCCCCTCATACTTTTCTTAGTTAGTTTTAATGTTTTCCTAGCTAGTTTTCCCTTTATGTTCACTAACTAAGTTAATTAACTAACTCAAAACTTATATAACATGAAAATTTTTTTTTTTGATATATTTTTTTCCCGAATACGTTGCAACATACGCGTTAAACTTAAATCGAGATTTAGATCCAAAAAGAACATGCAAATAATATAACTTGAGTTCGCACGTTTATTGAATTTGAAAACGACAACAATTACAGGAAATATTAGAAGGACTAAAATTGTAAATTAGATAAAAGCCAAGGGTGACGGATGTCACAGTCTCCCCTACTTTAGAAAATTTCGTCTCGAAATTTATTTCAAGTGGAGGTTCCTGTAAAGAGATGAGGGTACTTCATCTTCATTTGGTCTTCACGTTCCCAAGTAAATTCTGGGCCACGTTTAGACTCCCAACGAACCTTGACAATAGGAATACGGCTACGCTTAAGAGTCTTGACTTCACGATCCATAATTTCCACGGGTTTCTCCGTGAAACGCATCGTTTCGTCAACTTGAATATCCTCCTGTGTAACATGTAAATTTTCATCCGCCAAACACTTTTTCAAGTTCGATACATGGAAGGTAGGGTGAACGTTGTTGAGTTCATCGGGAAGGTCTAGCTTGTAAGCCACTTTTCCAATCCTTTCCAAAATCTTAAATGGGCCTACATATCTAGGAGCAAGCTTTCCCTTTTTCCCGTATCGAAAAACACCCTTCCAAGGTGAGACTTTAAGAAGAACCATGTCACCGACTTGAAATTCCAAGGGTTTACGCCTTTGATCAGCGTAACTCTTCTGTCTACTCTGAGCTGCCAGTAAGGATCCACGAATAAGCGCAATTTTGTCTGTTGTTTCCTGGACAAGTTCAGGACCGGTAATGAGAGTATCACCGACCTCACTCCAGCACACAGGGGAACGACATTTGCGACCATAAAGCGCTTCAAAAGGTGCCATACGGATACTGGCATGATAGCTATTGTTATACGAAAACTCAACCAAAGGCAAGTGTGAATCCCAATTACCACCAAAATCTATGACACAAGCCCGAAGCATATCTTCTAATGTTTGAATAGTACGCTCCGTTTGACCATCTGTCTGAGGATGGTATGCTGTGCTAAGATTTAGTTTAGTTCCCAACGCGTCGTGAAGAGTTTGCCAAAAACGAGAAGTGAACTTACTGTCACGATCAGAAATGATGCTCAAAGGAGTTCCGTGACGACTAATGATCTCGGCGATATAAAGATTAGCCAGTTTCTCAGCCGAATAAGTCTCACGAATGGGTAAAAAGTGTGCAGATTTGGTTAAACGATCCACAATGACCCATATACTATCATGTCCTCGTGCAGTGCGGGGTAATTTAGTAATGAAGTCCATAGCAATGTTCTCCCATTTCCACACCGGAATCTCTGGTTGTACAAGCAAACCAGATGGACGTTGATGCTCAGCTTTGACCTTGGCACAAGTAAGGCATTTAGCCACGTAGTGAGCTATATCCTTCTTCATACCGGGCCACCAATACATGGGACGCAGATCCTGATACATCTTATCTGCTCCAGGGTGAATGGAGTAACGAGTCTTATGAGCCTCGTCCATGATAAAGGTTCTAAGATTATCACGATCAGGAATCCATAGACGGTTGGAGAGATAAAGCAAACCATGTTTTGTCTCCAAAAGATTTTCAGCTCCACATGACATTTCGTTGTACATATTGCCTTCAGTAACCGAAACATGTTGGGCTTCATAGATTCGAAGTTTGAGATCATGAGTCTGAATGTAGTTAAGTTGAGTATATGCCTTGCGACTAAGAGCATCAGCCACAACATTCGCTTTTCCAGGATGATAGCGAATCTCACAATCATAATCATTTAGAAATTCAACCCATCGATGCTGACGCATATTTAGATCTTTTTGGTTGAAAATATGTTGAAGACTTTTGTGATCAGTAAAGACCACACATTTAGTACCATACAGATAGTGTCTCCAAATTTTCAACGCGAACACAACGGCTCCCAGTTCGAGATCATGAGTAGTGTAATTTTTCTCAGATGTTTTCAATTGTCGTGATGCATAAGCGATGACCTTGCCTCGTTGCATGAGAACACAACCAAGGCCTAGGTGAGATGCATCACAGTACACCACAAAATCGTCAACACCATCAGGAAGAGAGAGAACAGGAGCATCGCAAATCTTTTGTTTCAAAGTTTGAAATGCTTCTTCCTGACTGGATCCCCATATGAAAGGTTTATCTTTGTGAGTCAAAGAAGTAAGTGGAACCGCGATCTTTGAAAAGTTGGCAATGAAACGTCGGTAGTAACCAGCAAGACCAAGAAACGAACGAACCTCAGTGGGAGTTGTGGGTGTAATCCAGCTTTTTATGGCTTCAATCTTAGCAGGGTCTACGTGTATTCCTTTGTCGTTTATTACGTGACCAAGGAATTGAACTTCCTTAAGCCAAAATTCACATTTGGAGAACTTGGCATACAGTTGCTCATCACGAAGAAGGCTTAAAACTTGACGAAGATGCTGTTCGTGGGTAGTCCTGGATTTGGAGTAAATGAGGATATCGTCGATGAATACAATCACGAATTTGTCCAAGAAAGGTTTGCAAACTCGGTTCATAAGATCCATGAAAACCGCAGGTGCATTGGTTAGACCGAAAGGCATAACCATGAACTCATAGTGACCGTAACGAGTTCGAAAGGCGGTTTTGGGAATGTCATCCTCATGAACGCGAAGTTGATGATATCCAGAACGAAGGTCGATTTTCGAAAAACAAACTGCCCCCTGAAGTTGATCAAAAAGATCATCGATGCGAGGTAGAGGGTATCGATTCTTTATCGTAAGCTTATTAAGTTCACGATAATCGATGCACATACGAAAAGTCCCATCTTTCTTCTTAACAAACAATACTGGAGCTCCCCAAGGCGAGGAACTCGGACGAATGAAACCTTTGTCAGTTAATTCCTGAAGTTGGCTAGCAAGTTCTTGCATTTCCGAAGGTGCAAGACGATATGGAGCTTTAGCGACGGGAGTAGCACCAGGAACAAGGTCAATACGAAAATCAACAGAGCGAACAGGAGGTAAACCAGATAAATCCTCAGGAAAAACCTCTGGAAAGTCACACACAACTGGAACATCTTGAATACTCTTACCCTTATCCTTCTTTTCCACAACATGAGCCAAGAAAGATATATACTTCTTACGAAGATATTTTTGAGCTTGAGTGCAAGACATGAGTTTCAAACCCTTCGATGTCGTTTCCCCATAAACAGATAAAGATTCACCAGATGGAAGTGGAATTCGAATATACTTCTCAAAGCAAACAACCTCGGCATGGTGTTTAGAAAGCCAGTCCATGCCTACTATGACATCGAAACTACCCAACTTCATGGGTACCAGGTCAATAGAGAAATCATAGTCATTTAGATTCAACGTGCAATTGCGAATCACAGATTTTATAACAATAGGATTTCCATCAGCAACTTCCACGGTAAAAGGATGTGTAAGGTGAGAACGTTCACGAGCAAGTAAGGGTTCAAATTCTAACGAGACAAAACTCTTATCCGCACCGGTATCAAACAAAATTGAAGCATACAAATTGTTAATAAGAAATGTACCGTTGACCACATCATTGGCAGCTTGAGCTTGGTTAGCATTAATGTTGAAAGCTCGGCCGCGAGCTGGAGCTGCTTGGATTGCTGGAACTGCTGGGGCTGCTGGAGTTTGCTGACGAGACTGGATAAAAGCAGTCAGATGAGGACACCTATCTTGCCTGTGGTTAGGATCACCACAAGCATAGCAAGTTCTGGGTTGACCAGTCCTCTGGTTTTGAGCATTCCCAGATTTAGTTTCTCGGCAGTGAGAGGTAGTATGGCCTATTTTGCCGCAATTATCACACTTCCAGCAAAGTCGGTCAGTAGGGTGGTGCCAGTTGCATTTACTACACTTGGGGAAAATGCCAGTATAAGGTTTTGGGCCAGATTGGGCTTGAGGTGTGGCAGGTGGGTTAGTAGCGGGGATTTGATTAATAGGTGCAACAACAGCATAATTTTGACTTCTACCTTTACGTTTCTTGTTGGATCCAGATGTAGAGGCAGAGGCAGAGGTAGCTTTGAGAGGTTCAGTAGTAGCAGGGGTTGAAGAGGTTTCAGTGGGTCGCTTAGTACCTTTGCGAGTCAGGGTACCATCCTTGACATGCTTGTCGGTAAGAGATGCTGCCAGACGAATGGCATCCTCTACAGTAGCAGGTTTACTCCCCATAACTGTATCATGGATCTGAGGTGGTAATCCCTCAATATACTTCTCAATGGCTAAGGGCAGTGGTGTCACCATACGAGGAATCAGTAAGCTCAGCTCGTGATAACGGTTGTTGTAAGGAACGTTGTTGCCACTATCCTGTTTGAGGTGATAGAATTCATCCTCCAACTTCTTCATCTCACTACGAGGACAGAACTCAGTTGTCATGGCAATTTTGAAATCATCCCAAGACATAGCTAAAGCAGCTTCCGTCCCTCGAGCATGTTTTTCACCATTCCACCATGTGAGCGCTCTCTTTTGAAGAACACCCGTGGCATGACGAACCCGTAGGTTGGCTGGACAGTCACTATTAATGAACGTAGTCTCCATACTTTCGAACCATTCAAGTAACCCAGTGGCTCCCTCAGTGCCATTAAATTTGTTGGGATGGCAAGAGTTGAAATGTTTGAAGGTGCACTTATTCTCACTAGTTCCACCATTTCCACCCGCATTCCCATTAGAGTTCCCATTTGAGCTACCGTTCGGGTGAAGGTTTGGAATAATAGCATTAATGATGTTAGGTACAAGGGTTTCCAGCTTGTCATTGAGCATGGTCGCGATACGCTGATCAGATTTCAACTTAGCTTGACGCTTAGAAGCTCTTTTGCGAGATTCGCGATCAGACATCTACAAAAATAAAGCAACACCTATGAGATCAAACTTCAAGATTTTGAATGACACATAGCATACGAGAAATTGCATAATTAAAGAGTAACTTAGAAATCAACATAGGAAAATTTCCAATAGATTAATAATGAAAATCAAATCATGATAAAGCAAATGAAATATCAAGAATAAAATGAGATATTTGGGATTGTTTCTCATGAAACTGGTGACTAACCAAAGAAATTGAAATATTATTAGTGACTCATGGGGGCGTACTTTAGCCTATAAGTGAATGCTCATCCCGAGAATTCCCAGGTAGGTAAACGGGTCCCTCGTCTGATTGGGATTTATGCGAATTACCAACCTAGCCAGAAAACTCAGAATACAGGCGCTCACCCTTCCAGATTGCACGTGCCCCGTCACAAATAATTTTCCAAAACCTTAGCGGATCTCGAGATGTGGAAATATATATCCTTGAGATGTGGATTTCACTCCTAACTCCAAGATATATTTCCAAAAATTAAAAATACGTTGGAGTGAAACGGGTCACTAAGTTAAGGATATCACTCCTAGCTTAGTGATTTAAGTTTCTTTTGGAGGGATAGATTCCTTGAGATTTGGACGTCTCCTATCTTGAAAGGAAAATATTCCAAGATAAATAAATAAAATATGCAAGGAGTGAAACTATTCACCAAGATATGGATATCACTCCTAACTTGGTGTTTTCGTTTCGTTTGTGGAATATGATCTTTCTTGAATATAATGAAAAGTAAAAGGAGAAAAATATGTCTAAAGAAATATGAGAATAAAAGAAAGCATATACTGGGTAGCTTAGTTATAGTCTAGGTCAAAAGCATTTACTAATAACCTAATTCCCTATAACCATGGCTCTGATACCAATCTGTAACACCCCAACCGATGGCGGAAACATCGAGGTGCCACGTAGTGACGATTGTTCAATAGCACATGGACTAAATTGTAAATATTATAGTAAATAACTTCCATTGTTCAAAACGAAATACAAAGAGTCTTAATAGAAATTTCAAACATAGATAATAAATGTTCAACTTTTATTTAAGCACTAGGTCCAGCCTAAGCGTGAAAGCATGTAAGATCAAACGTCACCTGAAACATGTACAATACAATTTTGTCAACACATATAATGTATTGGTGAGTACACCCGTTTGATATATATAGTATAAAAATGTTTCGCAATTCATGTGTTGTATACCGTTTGCAAATATGTAATTAAGTAGTATCAGTCAAAACCAAACCTGAGAATAATGACTAACACATGACTAACAAACTGAGTAATGAATTAACATGACAATGACCAAGATCCTCTCAAGAGAGTCTCACGGGGGTATACCATAGTACTATTCATTGAAATGCTAGGCCGCCCAGCGGTTAATGATTAAGCATAATACACACCAAATCACATAAGGCAAACACACATGAGAATTGCATTAAGTATAATAAATAAAACTTGTTTAATAGGTACATGAATCATCCCGAAATAGTAAAACAGTAAAGAAAAGGGAAAGATATACTCACAGTTCGCTAAATATATATTCCGAGAAAGTTCGTCGTAAAGGCTTAAGAATTCCGAAGAATTCAACCTATATATAAAAATACTAAATGAGAAAAATAACTAAAAAAATCTAAGACGACGAATCATCTAAAGCATTAGGGCTTGCTAGACTCGTATTAGGGAAGATGAAATTATTAGTAATAATTTGAACGACAGTTTTCGAAATAAATATACTTACGATGAATTTAATAAATGACTAAAACTCTTATGTGTTTCACATATAGATATATATTCCATTTTATAGAAAATAGCCTTGAAATAGAGTTAATGATTTATATTTAATTAAACAATTTATTATTAAATCTAATTTAAATATAAATAGTATGAATAATACAAGGTATGATCCCAAAACGATGTTATTATGAGAGGTAATTATTTTATGATGTAGAATATTAAAAATAATATTTCCATAATTTCTTTTAATTTATTTGCATTTAAAACATTTTTAATAAATTTAAATGATGTTTTAATGATTAAAATTAATAAAAATAACAAAAATAATCATTTTATAAGAAATTATATTTTATTACAGTTTATTATTCATAGAAATAAATCTCCAGAAAATTTGAGGTTAAAATCTCTTAAAATGAATTTTTAATCATTTAAATATGATTAAAACGATTAAATTCAATAAAAATATAAAATTGATGCATTTTCCGGAAAATAAAAGTGTAGAAATCTTATTTTAGATGTCAAGATGTTATGTCTAAATTTTCATAATTTTTGAAGCAAAAAGGAAATTTCTATGATTAATATAAGGTTTTTAGTTATGATTATATAAGTAATTTAAACAATAAACAAGCAAAATAACTTGAAACAAAAAAAATGCCTAGAACCGGTTCTAATGGGATTCGAACCCGGCTCCTTGCCCAGACTAAACAACAACCCCAACCACTAGTCCATCTATTTCTTTTGTTAACATATCTGAATGTTATTTATATTTATATTATTAACCAAAAGGTCTTCTTCCCCAATTTATCTAACACAAGAACCCTAATCCTAACACAAAATCAATAACACTCAATTCGATTATATGAGTGATCTGTAACAGAGGGGTTTTAACCTATATGGGCCGAAAATCAACATACAAGTATTTAATTTGACTTACAATCTCGTTAGAAGGTCGAAAAAAAAAAGAATGTATAGCTCGAGCTTCAAGTCGCGATTCAAAACTTTCTGGACGTTTTTTGTATGAATTTTGTTGTGGGTTTTGTTGTGTAATGGTGCAGAGGTAAAGTGGTGAGATCAATTCGTATATATAGGCGAAAAACGAGCGTTTCTCTTGGTATAAAAGCTCCGATCGGTTTCATGTTTGGGGTTATTAAAGACGCCTTAAAACCTTGTTAAAACGCATAATTATTAGCCAACACTTACGATTAATGATGGAGAAAACCTTTGGGGTGATAAAAACACTGAAAACGGATAATATGAGGCCTTGCCGGAACAATTTCCGGCGGCCGGAATCCTTGTGTTTGGCCGGACCTTCGACAGCAGCAGCAAGATATGTTTTTTTTAAAACTTTCAGAAATTGGCAATAATGGCCCCTCATACTCTTCTTAGTTAGTTTTAATGTTTTCCTAGCTAGTTTTCCCTTTATGTTCACTAACTAAGTTAATTAACTAACTCAAAACTTATATAACATGAAATTTTTTTTTTGATATATTTTTTTCCCGAATACGTTGCAACATACGCGTTAAACTTAAATCGAGATTTAGATCCAAAAAGAACATGCAAATAATATAACTTGAGTTCGCACGTTTATTGAATTTGAAAATGACAACAATTACAGGAAATATTAGAAGGACTAAAATTGTAAATTAGATAAAAGCCAAGGGTGACGGATGTCACAAATAGAGGCTGATTGAACACGGATTCGTGGTGCTAGTCGTTAGGCGAAATTGATTATCCAATTGTTTCCATTCCTATGATTGATTTAAGGTCAAACAAGGAAAAAAAATAGGGGTGTTCGGCTGTTTGAACAGCAGCGAACAAGAAGAGGGAAACAGACATAAGCTTTAAAGGTGTTAAATAGTTTACGAATTGGGATTAAACCAACAATGAGCTGTGGCTTAGATGGTTACGTGGTGTGTGTTAGTGTTGTGACCCGGCTTGTGACTCCGGTTCGATCCATGGCAGAGGCAACCCTTTTTTTTTAACAGTACGGGGGAAGGGAGGTGTTGGGCCGGGTGTGTTGGGCCGGGTGTAGTAGCAGACAAGGGAAAGGAGAACAAGCTTGGGCTTGTGTGTTGGTTTCAGATGGGCTCCGAAAATAGGATCAATAAGGGTGGGTTGGTCTTGTTTGGTTTGTTATTGTTTTGATTTTTTTTTAGAACAAGTATAGGATTTATATAAAAATTTATATGTATATATTATTATTATTATTATTATTATAAAAAAAAAGAATAACACGAAAGGTGACGGATGTCACAGCATCCCCTACTTTTAGAAACTTCGTCCCGAAGTTATTAGAAACATAGGGTTATGGATGTCTGGGTAGAAATTAAGATAACTGTAGTTTGGAAAATCGAATGATTTGGATAAGAGGTTTGATAGGTGTGAGTTAAGGATTTTGGATTAGGTTCGTCTCAAATAGTAAGGAGAATAAGAATCTAGTAAAACACTAAACTTCAAGTTTTAGGAATCCTGAAATAAATGTATGAATTGATTGACTATAGAGAGACCAAATGAACTACCAAGTAAGTATGGTTTGTTCCTGGTTCGACTTCCAGTCTCACTTTCAATGCATCATTAGTGTTTATATATAGGGTGTACCGCAGCTAACCCACCACACCTTTGATACCTTGAAAACATACTGGACGTCTACCCAAAAACTCTAATAGAATTTCACACTACCTTGACGTACCTGTAAATTCGTGATTACGTTCCGGACCGGAATCATCAATTTACCTTACATTAGGGTTTTATGTCCTTCTATGATCCTAATCTAACACACATTAAAGCAAATACGTTTCACAAGAAGATGACACAACAAACACGTTGGGTTACAATGAGACGTTATCAAGGAAATGAGGCTATGTAATAATGAGGTCAATTGCATTGGTTTGCAACGACTTGTAAGCATAACAAAGTTTAAGTATGGGCTACTACTCACCCGAGAAGCCCTTTAAGTGAAATGTTTGTTTTAGTTGAGTGGATAGATGTAATAGTTGTCATGCAAATTGATAATACACATATGCAAGCAAGTTTATAAGTACGGCAACCATTAAGTATAAGTGTTATCTTAGTGGCCTATAGAAATAGCTCATATTTGGCCAGCCATGTTTACGAGTATCATGAATAATTAAATGTTCAATGAATAGTCAAATTAAGGGAAAATCAAGTTTCATATAACAAACAATGATGTTTTTAGAAAAGCTCTGTAGGATCAAGTATCAAGTTTTTAGTATGGAAATCAAGTCCAAATGTTTCAAATAAATGTAAGGTGGAGTCTTTAAACTTCTATGAAATAAACATAACCAAATATGATAAATTTCCAATCTGTGTTCGTACACAATAGTATGCAAGGAAATTTCTAGATGTTATATGCTAATGAGTGCGACAAAATTGGGTACAAAATGATAATAGGATCAAGAAAGTGAAAACACAAGTATTGGATTCTCGAGTCTTAGGAAGATTCTATCCATGGCTTAACCAGTGGGATTAACGTCATCCTGACCGTTTGCTTCGTTGATATTGATATTGAAAGCTCGTCCATGTGCCATCAGGTTTACATTATTCAATTTAGGGCATCGAGGTCGCATGTGGTTAGGGTCTCCACAATGATAACATGCCCGACCGTTAGTAATCGGTAGTGTTTCCTGGGCTGCTGTTTGATGATTATCCTGTGTCATAACCATTGCTCGACAAGTGGTGACAAAGTGTCCAAAACTTCCACATCTAGTGCATTGACGGCATGGAAGATTTGCAGGGTGATGATACTTGCAAGTGTTGCATTGAGGATGGATTCTCGTGTAGGCTTTCTTGATAGGGGGTTGAGTCACATGATCCACAACAGTCTGGTTCTGATTATCGCCCATTCGTTTCTTAGAGTTCGAAGCAGTAGTGGCGGCCTTTGCTAAAACAGTCTTAGATTGTTCAACAGCATTGGTGGTTTTCTCAGTAGACGTCTTGGTGCCCTTCCTAACCAAGTTCCCTTTCCTTACGTGTTTGTCTGTTAAAGTGGCTGCAAGTTGGATGGCTTCTTCCACCGTAGTGGATTTGCTTCCAGTGACTATGTCTTGAATCAGGTCAGGTAATCCCTCGATATATTTCTCGATTGCTCGAGAGATCGGGGTGACCATGTGTGGAACCAGTATGCTGAGTTCATGATATCGAGTATTATACGCAAGATTTTCACCACTGTCTTGTTTGAGCTCATGAAACTCATCCTCCAGTTTCCTGATTTCGTTCCTAGGGCAGAATTTGGCGATCATGAGTTCCTTAACTTCAGCCCAAGATAGAGATAAAGCAACATCAGCTCCTCGATTGCGCTTTTCCCCATTCCACCAGGTTAGCGCCCCCTTTTGAAGGACACTAGTAGCATAGCGAACGCGGAGTTCATCAGGACATTCACTGTTCACAAAGGTGCTCTCCATGCTTTCAAACCATTGGAGGAGGCCGGTAGCACCCTCCTCACCAGTGAATTTTGTGGGGTTGCAAGAGTTAAAATGTTTGAAAGTGCACCGAAATTGAGTCGTACTCCCCGTGTTGGCACTGTTACTATTCTGGGTTATCTCACTGACAAGGTTTGGGATCACTGCAGCAATTTGCTCGGCGACTAAAGATGCGAGGCGACGATCATAACGTTGTCCAGAAGCACGAACAGGGCGTTGGCTGGCATCACGGAGCATGCGGCGAGCAGACATCTATGAGGTAGTCAATGAATAATCATGAGATTAGAAAATGTAAGTGTATAACCGTACAGATAATTATGAAAGTATGAACTTGTAAGCAATATATGAAAATCATGGAATACAAAATATTGTATATGAAACGAGAGAGTATTATTGAAAAACTTGCATAAAATGCTTGGAGTGCCCTTGTCTAGTTGTAAAGCCCAACAAGAACGTTGACTTTTCAAAGGAATTGAACCTAATGGTGATCAGAGAAGACATGCTTTAGCCTATAAGTGGACACTCACTCCAGGAATCCCCAGGTAAGCATAACAGGTCCGTTATTGGATTTATGCGCTATGCTTGCCTATGCCAGAAAACCCAGTGTACAGGCATCCACCCTTCCAGATTGCACGTGTTCCATCACACTCATTAAAGCTCAACAACTTTGAAGGAGCAAAATAAGAGTAGACATTATGCCTAAGAGCGTCTTCATGAAAGGTACTGCTTCCGTCCCATGATGATGTAGACTTTCCACTCCTTGTAGGACAATATCTCTATACACCATGATGAAAGATGAGGAGAAATGGAGGAGAAGAGAAAGATAGAAGAAGGAAGTAGAGGGAAATGAGGGGTAGGGAAATTTAGGAAATATTATGCATGAAAGTTGAAGTTCGGTTATAGTCTAGGCCTTTTTATCTAATAACCTAGTTCCCTATAACCATGGCTCTGATACCAATCTGTAACACCCCAACCGATGGCGGAATCATCGAGGTGCCACGTAGTGACGATTGTTCAAAAGCTCATGGTACTAAAATGTAAATATATGAATATTGAATATTGTTTTACAACATGTGAAATTAAATACAAGACAACAAAAATAAAGATAATTGATTGATTTAATCTAAGTCCAAAGTCCTATGTGGAGCGTCAAGCAGCTTATCCTGAAACATGCACGAAAATAATTTTGTCAACATATGATGTTAGTGAGTACTACTTAGCTTTGTACATATAGTATAAGTTTGAAAAGGTAGTACAATTCATGTGTCTAGCATCACCAAGGCATTATGTAAACACGCAAGTAACCAAGCAAGACAAAGATCAAATGTAAAGTTTGTACAATGTAATTGATAATGAGCACCTCAACACGTGTCAAGTCTAAAAGAGCACCATAACATAAGTTATGTCTAAATGAGCACCGTAACATAAGTTACGTCTATATGTAAAGAGCACCATAACATAAGTTATGTCTAGATGTATGATTTTGTATGTAAGCTACGTTCATGTTCAAACATAAGCACAAAGATAAACAAGACACGTATATGAATTGTAAATGAATAAAAATGTATGTGTAAATGAATATGAAAGTTTTGTATACTTGTGCGTGAATCACCCCAAAAGTTGTAAAAGCGAAAAAGGGGATAAGTAATACTCACCTTAGCAAGGTGGTAAGTCTTGTGAAATTGAATAAGTGTAATCCAACGTTGCCAAGTATCACCCTATGTATAAGGTAGCAAATAAGTCTAAGTCTATCTAGTCTATAAGTATTTTCTAGGGTTTCGAATTGGGGATAAGTATTTGTTTAATTAATAAATTAAACGTTTAATAAATAAGAGAAATTTGATAAATAAATAAACAAAAGTCTTTTTGTAAATTTTAAATTAAAGATGATCACAATATAAAGTTTTAAGTATGAAAATAATTTTTATAAAATTATTTTCTTATAAATAGAATATTAAATCTAATTATTTCAAATTGTCAAAATGTAACTTTAATATTTAAAAATATTAAAATTAAAGAATTTTTAAATTAAAAATTGTATTTCTGTTCCAAATGAATAGAAATAATTTATGTAAAATTTTGGTACAAAACTATTGAAAAATGAATTTATTATGATTTATTTATGATTAAAACTAACAAAAATTGATTAAAAATATTAAATAAACGATTTTTCTGAATAAAAATTATTTCAGAAAAGTTTAATGTTATATAAACTCGGAATAATTTTTGTGGGAATTTATAAAGTCGTTTTGATATTTATATAAAATTTTATAGTTTTTAAATGAATAAACTTGTAATATTTATAATATATATTAAATAAATGATTTTTGAAAATTTAAAAATTGTATAATGAACTTTGTCATCAAATTAACGTAAAATAATTTTTATAGAATTTATAAAGCACTTTTAGTATTTTAAAACTAATTTAAAAGATTATTATGTTGAATATATAAATAACAAGGGATAAAAAAAATGTTGTTGTTTATGAGGATCGAACCCGGGTTCAGACCCGGTTCAATCTTTATCCAACCTGACTCCCACCACTGGGCTATGCCCTTGTTTGTGTTTAAAACAGAAAAGTAATAATTTAAAAGCCTAAATCTGCAAGAGTGTTCTTCCCCAATTCATGAAGAACGAGCCCTAGTTTCTTGAATCAAATCAATTAACGATCAATAGCCTCAGAAATGTTAGGGCTATTGATCGATTGATCATGAATAACAAAACCCATCAAAAGTAAACAACTTACAAACACTAATTCGTGTATGATGCTCGGTCAAACAAAAAGTCAACGGGTCTTGAAATCGTGAATTAAAGCTTGAACAGAAAGATTTGAGAGAAGGGAAATGATTTTCGGCACATTTAGTTGGTTGTGGATGCCTCAATTTATACTACAATTACTGAATTGGAAGGTTTTGAAGATTGACTAGAGTTGGTCAAAAACGAGTAATTATCTTCGTATATATGGTAATAGAGGCTGATTGAACACGGATTCGTGGTGCTAGTCGTTAGGCGAAATTGATTATCCAATTGTTTCCATTCCTGTGATTGATTTAAGGTCAAACAAGGAAAAAAATAGGGGTGTTCGGCTGTTTGAACAGCAGCGAACAAGAAGAGGGAAACAGACATAAGCTTTAAAGGTGTTAAATAGTTTACGAATTGGGATTAAACCAACAATGAGTTGTGGCTCAGATGGTTACGTGGTGTGTGTTAGTGTTGTGACCCGGCTTGTGACTTCGGTTCGATCCATGGCAGAGGCAACCCTTTTTTTTAACAGTAAGGGGGAAGGGAGGTGTTGGGCCGGGTGTAGTAGCAGACAAGGGAAAGGAGAACAGGCTTGGGCTTGTGTGTTGGTCTCAGATGGGCTCCGAAAATAGGATCAATAAGGGTGGGTTGGTCTTGTTTGGTTTGTTATTGTTTTGATTTTTTTTTTTTAGAACAAGTATAGGATTTATATAAAAACTAGTATTAAGCCCCCGCGCGTTGCGGCGGGGGTGTAAAACCATATCAGGTAGCACCAATGTCACATCACCGCTAGCGACCATCAACACCAAAAAACTCGTAAATGTAAAATAAATAAAAAAAGGAAAAAATAACACCGAATGAAAAGAAGGCGTAAAATCGTTAAACCATGCACGCTCGTTACGACGTGTTAATGCCAAAGGCATAAAATCGATGACTTTTAATTAACAACTATGGTTAATGTGAAGTAACTAAGTTGGTCTAGGACCCGCGCGTTGTGACAAACTTGTCAAATGGGGAAAGATACACGTGTTGAGACATATCTGTCAGACGGGAAAAAATAGACGAAAAAATATTGAATCACACCCGCACGCTGCCGCATGTTAACTAACAAAATATATAACGAAACTTAAAACAAAAAAATTGCCAAAGATGAAAATTATGTGGGACCAAAGTTGAAAGCAAAAAAAGTGTTAGGGTTAAGTTGTAAAAGACGAAAATCTTTGGATTAAAAGTAAAAAAAATGAGAAGTTTTGGGTTAGAAATGGAAAATCAAAATTGTTAGTGTTAATTGTAAAACATGAAAATATTTGTGTTAAAAAGTAAAAAAGGAAAACCTTTGAATTAAAAATGTAACATCAATTTTTTTAAAAAAAAACTTCCAAAGCACATGTTACAAGCCATCAATGCACCAATGCTTTGGTAATTAGTAATATTTAAATTTATATGTATATATTATTATTATTATTATTATTATTATTATTATTAAAAAAAAGAATAACACGAAAGGTGACGGATGTCACAATTTTAGATCAAAACGAGAGCAAAGCAACCTTCTCTTAATTGGAATAATTGGTGTACTTTTAATCTTACTAGTATCGGTTGGTAATAGTGTAGTCTAATGTGATTACTATCTTGTAAGGTGGATGTAAGGTGTATTGCTAGTACCCCGCTAGCTTGGTGAAATAAAACTTCGTTGATCGTTCAAAAAAAAAAATAACATTTATGTTACTTGGCATAGCAGGTTACACGAACCTGTTAAAGACACGAACCTGTTAAGACACGAACACGAAACCTGTAAACACGAACACGACACGAAACGAAATCTAATCGTGTCAATTTTTTTCAAACACGAACACGAACCTGTGCATAACAAGTTAACACGATAAGACACGATAAGGAACACCGTAAAACTGGTTAACACGACAAGACACGATAAGACCTGTTAAGACACGAACACGAAACATGTAAACACGAACACGACAAGAAAATAAACAGGTTTTAATGTGTCGACCTGTTATAGACACGAAACATGTTAAGGCCAAACACAAAACCTGTTAAAATTGTGTAGGTTCGTATCAGGTTATCATGTTCGTATCTAAATTGCCAACCCTACTTGGCACGGTTTTACTATTTCGAAACGGATTCTCTTGGCACTCAAGAATAATGTGAAAAGAGAGATGGGTAATAATATTATGATTCCCGTTTACAATAGTTGACCCGACCGAACCCATTAATCTTCTTGATTCCTTTCTTCAATCTCTTTTATAACCTTCGATCGCTTTCTTGTTCTTTTACAATATCCACGTAAGATCATTCATCATCATTATGTTCTTGTTGGGTCTACCCAATTTCACCAATTAACGATGTGGTAAGACCTCACACTTTAATAATATTTAATTAATTAAAATCATCTTGATCTTTATTTCTTGAATCTTGATCATCATCTTGATGCTTAAAGTTTCAATCTTGATCCTGTTTTTACCTTAAAGATTTGATTTTAAGCATCTTTATTTGGATTGCGTTATTACCCATCATTGGTTTATGTTTTAATTTGTTTTAATTAATTTGGGCAGCAATAAATTTGTAATCTTTATGTTTCTAGTTATTGTATTTTTGTATATGCTGCTGTTTGATTCATTTGTTATATGTTGGATTGTATGTTAGTGAAGAATTTGGATGTTTTTGGTTATTAATGGACAAATGTGTATTTCTAAAGATATTGTTTTCGGGTGGTTAAGAGATTTTGAATTTTGGAATTTAGGGTTCAGGAGTTAGGATTCTGGAATAAGGGTATATGTTTTAGAATTAGGAATCAAATCCTCATGAACGGATGATTCGCTAACTTTGTGACGAGGTGGGTTCAGAAAATGATTCTCAATTTCATTCATAGTTATCAAAGGCGCTAGGCGCACTCAAGGCGTATCAGGCCTCGCCTGTGACATAGGTGCAAGACGCAAAAAAAGCGATGCCTGAGATTAAAAAAAAAAAAAGAAGAGAACAAAGACAAAAGGTTAAAATATATTATGTATTAGAAAAACACAAGGTTGTAGAAGGCGCTAGGCGCTAGGCAAGCGGTGGGGTCTAGCCTAGGGACTAGTCGTTACTAGGCGGAATTAGGCGTTTTGGTATTTTTATACATATTATATATATATACACACACACACACACACTGACACACACAAATTTAGGTGTTTTTTGAAAATATGTTAAGATATATACACATAATACTTAGAAATACTTAGATATATACACATAATACTAAGAAATACTTAGAAATTTGTGGAATTTAAAAAATAAAAAAAACCACCGCGTAGGACCGCTTAATAACCGCCTAATCCCCAAAACGCCTAGGACCTTGCCTAGGGCTTATTTCCTATATTTTGCCTCGCCTAGAGCCTAGGCCGACTTTTAAAACACTGGAAAATAAATACTATTCTTCAAATAAAATAAACGAAAACTATTATAAAACATTTGATATCATCTGATTAGTATCAAAGTTTTTAAAATATTAGCGTGTTAGTGTATAAAAGTAGTTTTCTTTAGATAAAACTAGAACTCGGCTGGAATCTAGCCATAATTTAGAGAATTTGGTTGGAAACTCTCCGTAATTTGGGAATCTCGTTGGAATCTGCGCTTAAACCATCAACTGGAGAATTAAAGCGCAATTGCTTCACCTCGCCTGAAAAGTGGGCCTAGGCGCAAGAGGTGATGACTTTTAACAACTATGATTTCATTCCCATCCCATACCCCCTGCTATTATGTCCATAGCCACATATGAATGTAACACAATATTTTATGAAGATGCTGCTTTTTAATGATGGTAAAGCATTCTTATTGCTGGATTAATTTTCTTGAACCTAGAAATTTCATTTGAACACTTAGAGGGGTGTTTGGGATTTCTTATGGCTTAAGGTAAGCACTTTTGAGTATATTGATGAATACAAGTGCTTATGTGGCCGTGTTCAAAATAGAACTAATAGTAGATAGCTGCGAAAAGCGCATAAGCACTTGTACGTAGTGCTGATCATATATTGTAAGAAGAGAGAGAGGGAGACGGCTATGAGGTTACATAACTGCCTTACGTAGACAGTTAAAGCAATAGATTATGCGGTTTTCGCTTTAAATTTGGCTTTATGTTGAATGACCCTCAATGCTTTTGTGCTTATTTTAGGGTGAAGAAAGTTTTCAACAAGTAGTTTCAGATTACTTATATTAAGCTGATTTAATTTTACTATTTTGTCCTTTGATATGCTACGTTTTAGCAATCACTAACTTGGAATCTTATCTACTAGTTTCAGTGTCCGATGCATGACTGCTAGTGGTTGAGTGACATACATGGAAGAAAAATTTAAGCGTTATTTATAATGTCTTTGTATTCAATGATGAACCTGAGAGCATCTCACCATCCATCCATTTCTTATAGGCCTATACGACCATCAGATCTAGAAGTTCTTGTAAAGATCCATGGTGATCTTTTTCCCATAAGGTTAGAATATTATTATTATTATTATTATTATTATTATTATTATTATTATTATTATTATTATAATTGATGTGAATAAAGCGCCTGTATGAAAAAATAGAATTTCTTATTTAACAAGAAGCTCTTGATGTTTATGTTTTAGGTATGAACTTGAATTCTTCCACAACGTTGTTCATGGCCGTGATATAGTTTCTTGGGGAGCAGTTGATCGAAATCGTCCAAATGGTGAAAATGATGAACTTATTGGATTTGTTACCGCACGAATTGTTATGGCAAAAGAAAGTGAGGTGATTTCTCATTATTGTTATGAGTCTTATGACACAAAATAATAACTTTTTTGGTTTGAGTTTTTGTGAGCCTTTTGATGCATAGAACAGGTCTTATGTTAACACATGTTTGCTAACTGAAATAGGGGTGGCAAAATGGCTGTGCTGTGTAAAGGGCAAAATGGTCAATTAACTTTTTTTTTTTTTTTTTTTTGTATTTTATAGATGATTAAGGTGTTGGATATGGTTTCAACTTACAAATATATATCATTACAATAATATTCTTGAATTTTCTAAATAGCGCTTTTTAGAAGATTCTTATGCATTTTAAACGACTTTCAAGTTTCACCTGTTTGACCCGTCAGAGACAAAACATAACCTAAATGGCCAAATCTACCTGTGTATATAAACTGGTCAAAATTGCCACCTCTAACTCTCCAGGGCAACATGTTAGATATTTTTTTTTATAAAAGACGTGTCCTTTCTCTTTGAGAAACATTCCCATTATATACACACACAAAAATATTGGTGTCAGTCCTAATCTCGGGAAACAAATTATTTACAAATAATGACAACGATAGTAAAGAGTAAAGACCATATATGTTGCTGATTTGGGGCGTGTTTGGCATACTTGTTTCTAGTGAAAGGAATATGATTGCCTAATTATTCAGGGGTGAACAATAAGTTTAGGTGTAGCTGCAAGAAAATTGATTATTTGATCCAATGCATTGCAGATTGAAGATATGCTGAGATGTGATAAATCAAGATCAGAGCAGTCTCTAGTTTATATTCTGACACTCGGCGTGGTAGAATCTTATAGAAATCTTGGTATAGGTAAACATCAGTTCTGTTTTATTGACAGATTTGTTTAATGTTAATATCCAATTTCATATCTTCTCTTTCAAAAACATTAAAAATATTATATTTACCCATTCCATAGTATATATATAAATAAAACAAATCATTTACTTGTTACATCCCATGACGACGATAATATTATGAGCTGAGACGATCCATATGTTTTCCGTATTCAGTTTTTCAGTGATACAGACTCTTAAAAGTGAAGGGTTTAAAATAATCCCTCTATCCAAACATTTTTATTTTTTGCATCTTAAATTTGTGTGTTGGATTTTCAGCTACTTCACTTATTCGAGAGGTGACTAAGTATGGATCAGATATGCCAAACTGCAGAGCGGTGTATTTGCATGTAATTTCATACAATAATTCGGCTATCCATTTGTACCAGAAAATGTCTTTTCTCTGCATAAGGAGATTGCACGCCTTTTATTATATAGGCGGCCAACATTATGATGCGTATTTATTCATTTACTACGTAAATGGCGGGCGGTCTCCATGTTCGCCCTTGTAAGTATGGTTTTCTCATTCGTTTATTTTTACCATTAATTTAAGGGGTATGATTAGTTTGTTCATTTATTTGCTTTAGTAATAAAAATATATAGGTCCGTTGGACCAATTTTAAGTAGAGAACTGCGATAATTGTATAAACTCTTGTATCTATTGCTCTAAATATGATACATAAAGTGATGATGTAACCGCATAACCACCTCTTTTCCTCTCTCCTACTACACGTGAAAAGCATTGTACAATGCTTATGCGGTTCTTGCAGTTCTCTATAGCGCTACACACGCACATGCGTGCGTGCGTACACACATAAATTGTAGCTTAACGTATTATAACAAAATCAAGAGACGGGAGATAAAGTTACAAAACAGTGTAGCGGGAGAAATAATATCATTTGTTTTTTCAGTTTTAGCCTTTATCTTGGTTTTAAAAGGCGCGAAGCGCACTAAAGCGACGAGGTCCAAAACCGAGGCGCAAAGCGCAAAAGCGGTGGGATTTTCGTACGCGAAGCGCAAGACGATTATATATATTTTTTTATATATGCTATAGGTTTTTAGCATTATTTGCCCAAAGCCCCAAATGTAGATACAAATAAGGTTTATACTTTATATATGATTTAACTTAAATATACAACCCTTTTAGCTACATATATAACAATTTTAGGCATAAAAACACCCCCTGTACTAAAAGCGCGCGCCTCAGAGGCTTTTTTGGCCAAAAAATCGCGCTTTTTTCTGCGCTTTCTGTATGATGTGCGTCTAGGGTTACATAAGGCGCCAAGCTCCCTGCCTAGGTGCACTTCGCGCTTAAGCGCGCTCTAGGCGCGCTTTTTTAAAACACATGCCTTTATATTGAAGCTTTCATTACACATGCTTAGGAGGTTCTCAACATGATGTTGGTTTTGAAATGAATGCACCCCTATATATAGATATTATTAATATCTTCATCATCTTGATCATGTACTTACATGTCTGCAGAGAGCTTGTTACGCTTATCATGACATACATGAGGAAAGGATTAAAGTTGGTATTTTCAAGAGTATCTAAAAATGGTGAGAAAAACGCGCCAAAGCGGGTCAAATATAGAGACAAAAACTGCCTTCTACCAATGACACAAAGCAAAAGAAGCATCACAAACGAGGGGCCCGAGAGTGAGCATGTATGAACTTAATTATGAGGCGATGAATTTACATTTCCACCCCTCCTAACTTGTGTTTGTTTTTCATGTCAGTTTGGTTTGAAGCCAAACAATAAGTGTCACATGTTATAGGTTATTAGCCTGAATGTTATATATTGAGGTTTGACTTTTTTTTTTGACTTCTGTAAAACTTTTTCTTGGTGTTTTCAAGCTTCTGCAAGTGTAAAGTGAATGCCTTGTCATTTCACTCTGCTTTCATTTCATATCATTGTTTCATGGATTTGATGAGGAATATTGAGAGAATACATAGATATATTGATAGATATATCTTAAAGGTTATACACTGCACATAATTTATGGCCAACTCGAAAAGTCCAGTATTTTTAGGCTCGCTCCTCGGCCTGGTTGAGCTAGAAAGTTGCATATTGATCCCAGTGTTTTATCAAATATCTTGGTGCTGGGATGCAAATACGTCGCTATGTGACGGGTCATGGCAATCATAGCATCGTACCTGGTTTCATATCCGTCGTGTACCCTTGCATATTACCCATTTGGTTCGTGAGTATACTTGTTTATGGTCTTGGGGTGGAATGGGCATTTATCTTATGACCCATGAAGCCAACCAATATGATTATGTCACCTCATTTAAATGACGGGCCCTGGCAATCATAGTATCGTACTTGGTTTCATATCGGTTGTTTACCCTTACATATTACCCATTTGGTTCGTGAGTATACTTGTTTCATATCTTAGAACCCATGAAGCCAACCAGTAGGATTATGCCACCTTATTTAAATGACGGATCCTGGCAATCATAGTATCATACCTGGTTTCATATCGGTTGGAACCAGATCTTAAACTCACCTTCAAAATCGAAGTACCAAAACTATAAACTTAATGTCTAACAACGTCAACTGACTTGTTATACTTTTATGATTACCTAATATATTTATATATTGGTTTCATTGTAGGTATAGATTTTAGATGGGAATCACTTTTATACCATACTCGTCCCAAATCCATGAATTTCTTTTAAAACTAATCCAATACTGCCTAAAAACTGATTAAAACCCGGTTTTGAGCCCGATCCAAATCGGTTTGGGTGGGATGTGATTTTCAACCCTAAAACCAGTTCTCAACCCAAACCGGTTTGGCCCTAACTTAAAAAACCAGGCCTTTATATACCGAACCAGGTAAGGCAAACAATACTAAATAAAAAAAAAAAGAGCAATAGCTTCCCTCTTGTTTTATCAAGAGGACTGAAGTGGGAGAGAAGGGAAGTTATAATTGGGGTTTTGAATAAGACGACCTTTTTCTTTTTCCGCAAGGCCCAAACTAGGTTTTGTACACCTCTACCTGGGAGTACCCGACCCAAACACAGTTTTTTCAAGAAAGTAAACGGGCTTTAAAAGTGTCTTTAGGGTCGGCCCACTTTGATGATATGGGCTGTGTCATCTCGTTAGACTACTGGGCCTAAATCCATTTTCTCAAGAATATAACTGGGCTTTTTTAAGATATGGGCTTTTATTAGGGCCGGACACTTTCAAGTTTTAAGATATGGGCTTTGCCATCTCTATTATGTGTAGGAAATGAAATATATATATATATATATATTATGGGATATTTAGTATTTACCAATTTCCATATATTTTATGGTTTAATTCCATTAGTTATATAAATATATATAGTTAAACACAAACCATAAGCTAATTACCAAGCAATTATTTTGTAAAAAAAGAAGTAAGCATAAAGGTCTTACCCATAAATCTAAACGCTAAGGGTATAAAGAATGTTAAGTGGTTGAATAAAGTACTTAATTGGTTTGATTTAGTACAAGATTTACCAAAACATACGATATATAGACATATTAGCTCGAAAAAGAATGTTAAGCGATCGATGCGGATTGGAGAAAGAAGTACTTAGTTGGTTTTAATTTGGAGTTGTATATAAATGTACATGGGTTGATAGTCAGCTCTTCACGGGTTGCAAACGACTAAAAAATTGAGTCGAACATAGCATAGGAGTCCCAAACCAAGGTGTTGTACCCTTGAACCTTACACATCCTCACTAGATCAAGTCTCTAAGACAACCACTGGACTCCGCAACTCAAAATTTGTCTACTTAAACGCTGACTGTTGAAATATTGACTCATCATTGCTTTTGTTAGCTTTGAATAATTCTTGCTATCGCATCTTGATTGAACTCTTGCACTTTATCAAATTCTCGCACTTTTAATTGAATCCGACCATATCAAAATTTCTCCGGGTTCTCAAACTTTACGAAATGTTATTTAATTTTTATTTGACAAATTACAAAAATCAACATTTATGTATGCTTAAAACTGCAGGTTTGGTTGATTTTTGTAATATAAGATGTAAATAAAGGTTGAATCTCATAACAAAAAATAAAGCAAAAACTTAGTCTTGAAGCTTTGTAAACTGAAAGATAATATATATAGTTTATACATAAAGGTTGATTTTTGTAATATTATATTTTTATTAAGGTAATTGGGTGGTTTTAAAACGTTGTTTACATCTTATACGTAGACAATTTAGTTTCTGAAACATGACTTTATTGTTGAGTACCTTCCACTCTGCCAAACTAAGCCCAAGGTATACCCGAAACTCAAAACATTCAGTATGGGTATACGTAGCTCAATGTGAACGGGAACAACTATGAGAATAGTTTAAAAAATGGAACTAGGTAATATCTGATCCAATTACTCAAAACAACATACCTGTTTATCTGAACTATATCCTCGAATCATAACTAAAGTAGCTTTTTTTTGCTACTTACCACTTGGCGATAAAACTTATATGTATGTAATGTATTATATTATATTATATTATAATTTGTAATAGTTGTTATATAAGTAAAAATGATTTAATACCAACGGGCTGCTTGTATGCTATATACCGATAAATATCCCACATGTATTGCACTAGACATGAGACTATTTTACAACCGGGTATGAGACAAATTACCAATACCCGGCTTGAACCCCACCTGAATCCAACATCAGAATCAGCTTGAACGGGCATAGTCAACTTGAAATTGAGCTCCTTTATTTAACTAGCTCCAAATCATAATCGAGCTTGCTTAACTAGCCATCTCAAGTAGATCACATGCTGCTCGGCTTGTTTACACCCCTATTTTTATATTTTTATATTGTAATGAATTGGGACATTCTTCATCACATATTTTCATTAAACTTTCCATAGATGAATGATGAAAGTAAAAACAGAGCATATTGCCTTCCATTTTGGAAACCCAAGTGACATGTGGTGTACCCACATGG
Organism: Ambrosia x helenae; assembly: GCA_030844895.1. Lineage (NCBI taxonomy): Eukaryota > Viridiplantae > Streptophyta > Magnoliopsida > Asterales > Asteraceae > Ambrosia > Ambrosia x helenae. Next base: position 5,014,336 of record CM061232.1, read on the forward strand.
TCCAAATAATATATGACTTGTCATGCTTGGCCAGTTGCTTTTAATTATTGAACATGATGGTGGCCAGTTACTACTTTAAGTGAGTCTGCATGTGCATGTACTATCTGCCTTCCAACAATTTAAAGATTTTCCTAGCATCATTTATACACCACTTGCATACACATGGGCCTCAATATCACTGCCATCAGCATTTGCAGAACTTGAATATAATAGGGACAAGATGCACTTGACACATGTGATTAGGTGTTCATATTAAATTTTTAACATAATTTAAAGCTTTTAAACATGCTTAGGAAACTCATACATCAAATCATGTTGGTTTGTTTTAGTTAGATTAAAATTTCATAAAACCAAATACAAATTCGAATAAATATTGATACGAGGGAGCATTGCTCCCTCGGCAGGGTCTAAGGGGCCGAGCCCCTTGCAAAATTTCGATTTCTAATTGGCCCGTTAATTTGCATTATCAACAGCTATGTGATCAACACAAGATCGTCAGTATCAGTGGCGAGGCTTAGTTGGGGCGGGAGGGGGCGGCCGCCCCCCCCCCCCCCCCCCCCCCCGAATTTTCGTGCAGAAGTTCCGATTATATAGTATTCGTATAGAAAATTTTGTAAATATAGGGTTTCGACCCCCCGAACCTTCGGGTCAAGCTTCGCCACTGGTCAGTATTAGTAACCTGGTTACCGCTGAAAAAGTTTCTGATTATGGTAACCAAGTTAACTACCAACCGTTTTAACCGCCAATCGATTCATTCTTTCACGATGAGTTGTATCTTTTCAACTAAACATTGTGATTTGTTCCTCAACTAAATGATAAAGTCTTTGGTCTATTTTTTGCACAAATATACAAAAAAAAAAAAAAAAAAGTTTGACTTGTACCAAAAAGTCAACCTGAAACCACATGATGCTGCACAAACAAGTTATAAGCTCTGGTTTTGTTCATAACTTGAATTATAGTTTTTTGCACAAACAGTTGACTTTTACAGAAAAGTTGACCTGAAACCACATGAAGCTGATATTTCTTCTGAATTAACTTTGTAGGTAAACATACAAGGGGAAATCAGTCACATACAAGGGGGGGAATGAATAATAGCATACTGCATACACAATATAGCAATAATAACAAACAAATCTCCAAAGGCGATACGTAATTACCCGCTGTTTTAAATCAAGAAACAAAATATAAAATCGTATCGAAAACAAAAAAAATAAAAAAGAAACACAACACATGTAACATCGATTTACCTCTTCGCTACTTCTGGTTGGCGTTGCTTGTGCCTTTCTTCTTCAACAAGCTTCCAAACTTTTTCAGCAACGGTTTCTTCTTCTTCACGTGCGAATCCTGCTTTGACGGTGAAGTGGCACCATTTTCAACAGTTTCAGCGCCGTTTACCTGATCATACCCATCACCCGCTTCTGTTTTTGATTCTACGTCGTCGTCAAAAGATTCATCATGAACCGTTGCATCTCTTTCGGTGACAAGTCTTTTTCTTCAATTTTGCAACTTTCCCACATCTTAAATTCACCCTCTTCGGATTCTTTATGTTCTCCATTCACATCTTTCACCATTGAATCCGTTTTAAATTCAAATTCTTTATTTTTTTCTTCGATCACTGGCGTTTCTTTTGACGCTTGCTCCATCTTAGCGTCTCCATTCTGTTCAGAAAATTCCACCACTTTTGGAAGCATATCATACTCTTTCTCACTGTCTGTCGCGTCATCATTTTCAACAACCGTCACTTCGGTAGATTTCTCCTCAACCAATTTAGTCAACTCCTCGATCTTTTTCAAAGACTCAACTTCCCGCGCTTTAAGCTCCAAGATTTCTTGATCAAGACTCTGCAATTCATTTTCTTTATCCATTAAACTTTCTTTCAAATTCATACTTTCAGCTTTTGCATCACCGAGAACTTCTTTGAGATAACTAACTTCAGACTCGGTCTCCTTCAAAAGATTCTTGATATGGGTTCGTTCTTCGTTAGAAGCATAAGCTTCTTTTTCGGTTTCTTGAAGCAAATTAGTTAACTTTGCAATCTCCTTCTGCAAAGAATCATGTTCTTCCTTAGACTTCTCCACACAACCGATCAGTTCCGTCTCTTTTTCTTTCCATTCTGATTCTGTACTTTTATGGCTCTCTTTCGCTTTCTCAATCGTGTTCATAAGCATGTCGATTTCATGTTTTGCATCATCAAGCATGTTTTGGTACTTCTCGTTTGTTGTTTGCAACGCGTGTTTCAAATCTTCGATTTGCGCTTCATAATTTTCATTTTCAGATTCGTTTAATAGTAATTTTTCTTTAGCTTCTCTTGCTTCTGATGAAACTTCATGTAAAGCCGATGCTAAACTTTCCAATGCTTTCTTGCTCTTTTCTTCTTCGTCTTTAGACGTTTCCAATTCGCTTATGAGTTTGTTCTTTTCTTCTAGAAGATTCTGAACACTGCTAGCTGCTAATTTCTCATTGTTCAAAGCTTGTATTTTTTCTTCCTTCACAACTTCAAGCTCGTTTTTCAAACTTTCAGCTCTTTTCGCGGTTTCAGAAGCTTCTAATTTCAACTTCTGAAGCGCGCGTTCGGATTCTTCAAGATCACCTTTTTGTCTCACATTTGACATTTCTAATAAACTGACCTTTTCTTTCAGAGAAGAAAGCCCGGTTTCTGCATCTCTCAACAAACGGTTGCTGTTTTCTAAATCTTTGACCGTTGACTCGAGTGATGACGATGCAGATCTTTCTAATCTTTTCGCTTCTTCGGCTTGAAGATCTAACTCTTCCACTTTTTTCTTCCACTCTTCCATCACGCTTCTTGCATACGATTCAGACATTTTAGCAGTCTCTAATTCAACGTTTAGTTCCTCAATCGAAGCTTCAACGTAGACTAACTTTTCCTTGTAAACTTTAGCCTTTTTGAGTTCAAGATTCAGAGTTTCAATCTCTGATTTCAACTCGTTTTCCTCCGACTTGAGATGCTCAACCTCTGATTTCAATTCAGACACCAATTTGTCGGTTTCTTGACCCTCTGATTTCAACGTCTCAATCTCTGATTTCAGCTCCGACACCAAATTTTCACTCTGATTAGCTTCTGATTTCAGAGTTTCAATCTGCAAATTGAGTTCAGACATCATCTTATTAGCTTGATCGGCTTCCGACTCAAATTTGGCATTCAGTAATCCCTTCAATCGTGTGATCTCATTGGTCAACGTTTCAACTTTTTCCATCTGGTTTTCAGCAATCTTTGTTGCTTCATCCGCGTGTGTAAGAGCTTGATCTTTAGCATCGCACGTCATGGTCAACTCTTGCTTGACCTTTTCAAGCTCTTGAGTTGCAGCAACAAGAGCTGCCACGTCAGCAGCGTGCTGGTTTTTGACAGCTTCCAGATCTTTTTCCCATTGTTCTTCCTTTTTCTGAGCAGATTCGATTCCCGCTTGTTCCATTTCAACAGCACGGAACTTTTCAATTTCAATATTTTCTTCTGCATTCTTTTGAGCCACAAGCGCCTCACGAAGCTTTTCATTTGTTTCTTCAGATAACTTTTGTGCTTCCTTAAGGTCACCGACGGCCTTTTCTTTCTCTTTCTCAACAGAAATTAACTTTTCTTCGGCTTTTTTAAGATTTTCCTGAAGAGTAGTTATCTGAGCTTGCAATTCCGACCCCCTTTGCACTCCTCTTGGACTCGGCGCTGGTTTCTAAAAACCCACAAAAAAAAAAAAAAAACAAAATTATTACATCAGCCATATCCTGAATTTCTTTACAGAGTTTCATAAATTTATTAAAAAAGGTTCAATTTCTTTTAGTAGAAATCGGTTAAAAATATTGGATCCGCCACTGATTAGTGCATATACTTAATTTCCATTTGTTGATGTGACAATATACATATTTAGTCAATCTGCACGGCTATATCTGCGTGATAGTGACCGATAAGCTATATATGCCTGTGTTCGGCAAAACAAATTAAACTTTCGAATGCAAGCATTTAATTGTTCATTAATAGACCTCTTAACTTTTAGAGTTTTAATCTACTCAGCCATACTAATTGATCATGTACAGTTAATCTAGGTTGTAAATTGCTATTTATGATCATGATCCTACTACATACGAGTATACGATTATACGGTGAGGGGGTATAACTGTCAATTGGACTCAATCTGGATTCAGGATTCAATTCAAGCCAATTATAAAGACAAGATTAAAAATATGCGAAAACAGAAAAAAAAATGTAATTTTACCTCAGCAAGGGAGCTGGTTTTCGGTGAGCGGCGATCTGCTGTTGGCTTCGAAACAGCAGGCCGTGGAGATCGTTCAACCGAGGCTCTCGTGCTTTGCAGGGGAGACGGCGAATCAGCCTCGGATTTCGCAGCTCCCCGGCTAAGTTTACTGACTCTAGGCGTAGCCGGTGATGTTTTGCTGATAGGGATTTTGGTAGCCGGAGGCGTATCCGATGAAGATCTAATCAATTTCACATTAATATTAACCACAATCAGAATCACAATTCAGCAATACAAAAAGATACAAACTTTTAAACTAATCACATACAGAAACACAGCAAGACACAAACTTTTAACATATTAAACACCTAATTGCAGTATTACACACAAATGGCAAACAAAACATGCTACAAAACCCTAGAAATTGGGATCTTTACAATTCATGGAAATTAAGGATAAAGCTAGCAACTTTATAACATGGAAATGCAATTAACAATAAAAGCTAAGTGGGGTTTCAGTTTCTTGAACAAATTCAATACCAAAGATGAAAATTGTTAATAAAATGTGCAGATCTGAAGAGTGGAGTTAAAGATTTTACAAAAAGATGAAAACCCAGATAAGAAAAAGGCAATTAAGTGCAGATTAAGTAAAAATAATGAAGAAAAGATGAAGAAAAATGTAAACTTTACTTGGATTTGGTAGACATGGTCTCAAACTAGTGACAGTGGTTGAGTTGGAAGATATATATTGTGGTTTAAATTTGGGAAAATAATAATGGGATTAATAAGTGATCCAACCACAACAGCAGGTTGAGAAGATGAGAGAGAGAGACAGAGAGAGAGAGATTATTATTTGATTAGGGTCGGTGGGTTGTGCTTTTCTATTGAAGGAGTTGTACGTTATGCATTGAGGGTTGTACAATGAGGTGAAAAAACTTGCCCAGTCACTCGCGTGCTGCTTGCCTGTCTTGTCTTCATATTTTCTTTATCTTTTGACAGGCCTATACCTATAAGTTACTTTTCATATCCCTGCTACTTTTTTTTTTTTTTTTTCATTTTTATTTTATAACATCAATTATAACATCAAAATTATTTTATTATTGTCAAGAGATTATTTTAAGGATTTTATTTTGTAGAGTTGATCTTGCCCTTCTCAAAGAGACAGCTAAATAAGGTTTTTTTTTTACGGTTTGGTATCCGGGTGAAGATCGAATACGGGTAGCGCCGGTTTGAATCTGACGGGCGGCGAGGTTTTATCGAGTTCTATAACACTGTCGTGCCTTCGAGCGGGTGAGGCTCGGGTTTTCGCGCATCGGGAGAAGGCGGGGGCTGCTGGAGGTCGAGTAGTCGATTCTTAGGCTCGGCGCCCCGCAAGGGTGGTTGCCACACAGGTATCAACTACTTTGATAGAAAATATGTCGGGTTTAAATCCTTGTGATTCGTTTTCTAAGTTTGACATACCTAAGATCCTAGCATTTTGTGAGATGTATCCGAATGATTTTAGTAAAAAGGAAAGAGGATGTCTTTCGGTATTTTATCACACATTAAAAGAAGATGATAAATTTGCAAAACTAAATGGAATGTGTGACCTTGCTCGTGTAATGGTGGAAACCGGAAAACATAAAACTTTTCCTTTGGTTTATCGGGTGTTGAAGTTAGCATTAGTTTTGTCAGTTGCAACCACAACTGTTGAGAGGTGTTTTTCTAAGATGAAGCTTATCACGACGGATTTACGCAATGTGAGGACTATTTGAACAATGATTTGATTTGCGCGGTTGAAAAAGACACTTTTGATAAAGTAAACGAAGATGACGTAATGGCTCGATTTCAATCTTTCAAGAACCGAAGGGGCAAAGTCTATCAGGTATGTGTCTAACTTTATCTATTATCATGTTATTATTTTTATTTCCTTTACATTGTATGAAACTATTGTAAAAAATAAAAATAAACGTTGCTACTTAAAATTATTTCTAGATCCGTCACTGATTCGAGTAAACCCAATAGCAAAAGGTTATACACGTATGTGAATGAAGATGATGTTAATGACCAGGCATGTCACTATTCCAATTTAAACCCGCCGCTTAAAAAGCTATTGTGGTAAAACAATTGTCTCAACCTAAAATAACTTTTGCTACCAGTACACCACAAGGTCATTGGTAGTTATATAGTTTGATCTATATATAATTTTGAAAAGTATAAGTTTTTTATTTAGTATGGTTATTATGAGGGTGTTTGTGTAACACCTCGAAGTGTTACGGGTCTCTTAAACGGGTCGGATCGTACCCGACCACCCGATTATTTATTTAAATATTTAAGTTCGAATCTCGCGACTAACCGTTTTAATTGATTTTATAAATAATAATTATTGGATTTTTATTAGCTCGATAAAACGCTCCTTATCTTCTATTTAAACGTCTCTTATTTTATTACTATACCTGTTACCAAACACCCGTATTTCAGCAATTATCCCTGTAGCCAAACACCCCTTGTTTTATTTACCTTTTATAAAACCTTGCTTGTCCTCTTCTTCGGTATCCTACACAGACACACACACATATGTGTGCGTGAGATAAAAGCTCCTCCCAAATCAGATTAAGGCTCGCCGGACCACCACCTCTCCGGCCGCATCACCGCCGCTTCCTCCTCTCTAGTCATCAATCCTCCTCCTCTTCCCTGTCTTACTAACCCACCGATAAACAACCCTTTATAATCAGAAACCCGGTAACCTCTGATCAATCAAAACCCAACCCGATCCTTTGTTCGGTTCTGTTCCGACCATAGCCGGCAACCATCACAACCCTCCTCCTCCCCTCTGTATTAATAACCTACTGATAATAATCCTTACCACTAAACTGTTACTCGGCTCTGTCAACATCAAGCTAACCTGTCCGTCCCTTTCTGTACCTGTTAGCGGAACCGGACAGTCACCGATGAAGGTGACTGTCTTCAATAACCCATAAATCATCCCCGGTTATTCCTCTGTTCATGGCCGTAGTTGTTACCCAAACCTTGGATCTACCAATATAACCCGATAATATAACCGGAACCCACCCCGTAAACCATCCTAGAACTACCCTGTTCGTCTTCCTCTGTTCCAGTTAAAGGCCGGACAGTCACCGGTCTTGGTGACTGTCACCGATGAAACTACCCTATGTTCTGCTGATAGCTGCTGTCCCTGTTTAACGAGCCGGACAGTCACCAGTGATGGTGACTGTCATCAGATCTTATATGCGTATCTGCTCGGGAATCATAACTGGTGTGCTCGTGGGTTATAAACGGGCAGATTGAGGCCTTCGGTTGATTCCCGTTATATTCCAGTTTGTGTTATATTCTCTGTCGAGTTTCCGGTTAGCCTCCGGTCAGTCTCCGGTAAGGTCCGGTTGACTTCCGGTTCCATACCAACGTTTATCCGAAAGGTATAATCTAACAGTTATTATATATATATTGGTATTAATCATTGATACCCGATTATAATACTGTTTCTGCGATTATTGCGAGGTACCGTTAATCCAATCGGAGAGTTAAACCGTTACCGAGTCAACTCAGTGACTCGGTCAACACCCGGAATAGAACCCGGTCCATTGACTATACGAAGATTATTAGAATTATACGATTATATATATATAATACGAATAACGTACGGACTTGATAATAATAATAAGAGAATAATAATCATATATAGAATATATACGTTTATATATATAAGATTCGATATATAAAACGATATACTAGACTCGGGTTAATGATAATACGATCAGCCGAACCAGCATCCGGTAAGTACGTGTCTAGAGTCCTATAGGTTCGTGTGCCAAGCTGTAATGGCCAGCTTTATTAGCTACGAGTGCTAAGCTGTAATAGCCAGCTAGATTCTAGGATGTCCGTGTCGTGTCAATAATAAACCCCGAGTTTAGGACTATCTAATATATACCGAACTCTATATATACATAAATTGTATATGTGATATATATCCTAAATAATACAATCTAACGAGTCCCACGCGTAAAACGTATCAATATATATATTTGACATATAATTGTAATAACAGAAACTATAGAAGATTATACGCAAACCGGTGAGTATCGTGAACTCCCCTCTTTTATTATTTTATTAAACGTTTTAGGGGAAACACATGTCATTTATTAGAAAATATAGAAATGCTTTACATAATAGAATTAATAAAGGAAATATAATAGAAAAGGGGATAATAGAAACAACGAGGACAGTACTGGACGGTATCCGCCATTTCCTTTCTTGCACCAACTAGAGGGCAAGAACCAGTCGGTATAAGTATTTATCACAAACAGAGTGTTACAATCGATAGGAATGGCAACTAATAGAATATAATAGATTGACATATAATCGGTACAATTTAATCGAATTGGTATAATAGAATATATTTTCCCCACCAGAATTAGAATAGTAAAGCATGGTTTATATAAATGAATTACAAATAAATGAACTGGCCATTCAATTTATAAAATACACGACCTCACCAACTTTATGTTGACAGAAACTATTTTTGGCATGTGTTCAGGTAACCCAACAGATATGATGACGTGGATCCTGGAAGAGTCAAGACTGTCAATATTCTGAATCCGCTGCGTAACTCCGATAACCCGACCCGACAACCCGGCCACGTCAGGTTGGGGTGTTACAGGTTGGTATCAGAGCTGCGCTTATGGACAGTCTTGAAATAATTATTAATCCAGGATCTACCAGAAATGTCTTTTAAAAAGAAATTGTGATTAGAAATATGGATAGGATAAAAGAATATTAGAAGGTAAAATTTTGGGTACCTAAATGCCAAACCATTATAAAGTTGGTGAGCACCAGAATAGTATATTAGAAATTAAAACAAATCCACTACAGGATATTACTAGAATGATTATGTGGGGTAAATTAACAATTCTGTACACAATTGTGAATTTACATACACATTTAATTTCTGGGAAATCTTACAGGATATTAAGGCCATATGAAGTACGAAAGAATATAGAACATAATTCACGGCATTAAAAGAAATAAGACAGTAATACAGAACAGAAACCGGATAAATATTAAAAGAAATTAAATCGAGATATAAATAAAGAAATGAAATAAGTTATAAAAAGTATAAATATATATAGAAAAATAAATAGATTATAAAACATAAATCATCCATCGTTAATTCAAGAAACTTCCGATAAGTTATTGAATTATTCCAGTCCCAGTGACTATTTATATCAGATCGTTAACCTCACGGTTATTCCAATATTATAAATAGAATACAAATATTACGCTCCGACTTGAACATTCCTATGATCGAGTCTCCAGAAATATTATTTTTATTCCGAAAATTCCGAAATTTTATCAGATATGCTAGAGACATATAAATATTATGTTTCTAAAGAATTCCCTCCAATTCTTTTTAATCGAAAATTTGAAATATTCCCACAGTAATATCGATTGTTTTTATAAATTCCTTCAGAATATTTCAGTAATTTACTAAATTTATTCTCGGTTATTTTTATTTTATTATTATACTAAACCAGTATTTCAGTTTTGAATAAAAATATATAAATATTGTGTTTCCTAATAATTTTCCTCGATTATTTAAATAAAAATCCCATATATACCGCGATTGTTTAAACGATTTTAAAATCCTTTCAGTATAAATTTTGAAGTTTATTGAATTTAGTATTATTTTTACAATATTTCAGTTTTGAGAAAATATATATATATATACACGCTCCGTTCAAAATTTTAAATAAACGATTATTTAATTTATAAAATTAAGAAAACCTGTTGATATTTTATTAGTATTGATAATTTTTGAAACACCCCAGAATCTATCTCAGGTTTTATTTAAATTTATCCGTTTAATCTTAAAGTTTTGATTTCGATATTTTAAAAATTTATTTATTTTATCAATTTATAATAAGAATTTTATTTATTAAAAATTTAAGAATTCCGACACTATGAAGAATTTTTATAACGACCCTTTTCAGATAGTTATTATTTTCGAAATTAAGTATTAGTATGAAACTTGAATCAGTATTATTATTATAAAATTATTCCTAAAAGTTTTTATATAAAAGAACCACGACCGTATTATTTTATTGAAACATATTTTATATCGCATTTAATGTTATTTTCATAGAGATTTATTCATTAATTCGTATTCGTATATATAAATATTAATAGTGTTCTTTCGTATAATTTTATAACTATGTTCGATTATATAATTTCTCGATATTGTTTTAATATAAATGATAAGCATATATTCCGTTATAATCTAAACTTATATTGTAATTTTGTAAAAACCTCGGTTGTACCATTTTGTCCGAATATATTTCACTCCATATTCGGTACCATTTTTCGTAAAGATCTTTAGTTGAATTTGTATCCGTATATATATCAAGATTATTTTTGGCATGATTCTATATTCATATCCGATCGTACAACTTCCTTGATATTTTATCTCGATATAAATAATAAGTATTTACCACGTTCTATAAATCTTTCTTTGGATATATATATATATTGAAAAACCTTAGCCAGATGATATCTTCGATCTTTTCTCCCGAGAATTAAAATAATATTTTGAATAGAAATATTATTATTTCGAAATTCTCGTGACAAAAATAATTTGGAATCTCTCTAAAGAAACCGAATTATACTCGTTAGATTATGTGACCATATAAGTACTCTCTTAATCCTGTGACTTGAGCAAGTCAAAGATTAAAGATGGGATAATTATATTGGACATCTTTTGACGTGATCAAATTCTTGAACGATTGACAGTCTATTTCTTGGATCAACATGTTCTATTCCGAAATAATATAATTTAAAGAGAAAATAAAGAAGAAAATATCAGAATAATATGTGAAGGACACATACCTATTGTGATTAAAATAAATAAGTACTGGAATGTTAGGTGAGGTGGAATAGTAATTATGATCGCGACATAATTATGAATGCCACAGGCACAGTAACATTCGAGTAGGAGTTTATCGAGATTACAGTATGTTTGTATCATAAACATATTAAAAGAAATAATAAGAAATAATAAGAAGAAATATATAATGGAATCATCAGCGTAATATATGTGGAGAATACGACCACAGAACTGGCAATCTAGTTGGAATTTCTTCGAGAAATACGACTAAGAATATGTTCGTAGAATAAAAACCATTGATTGGTTAAATTCTACGAATCATAGAAATCAATATATTGATTTCTGATTGCCAACCAAAGATAGTTATATGTCCTCTGTGCAATCCCCGGGGCAAATGATATCTGGACCCTTACAGAAGGTATATCCGGACATTTGTCACCAAGTCACAGAATTCTTATAAGGATATATGATGCTATGAACAAATCTTTGTAGTCACTTCGTATAAAGACTCGTGCGAGTTACAATGAAATCAAATTGGTAAAACGGTAAAGTGTTACCAAGTTGAAAGTCAAGAAGTGATGAAGGAATTGTTAAATCCTTAAAATATAATAAACATAAATCTATATGGATTCAGAAACCAGAAATGGTAGAATCCAACAAATTATTAAAAGAAATAATTTAACGAATATATCGAAAGACGATTGATACCAAGCGGAATCGCGTAGAGATTCGCAAGGTATAATCGAAGTGAAAATGAAAAAATGAATAGAATTATGCTCATTTTTCCAGTGAAACTCTCCGGCCAAAGCATGTCGAAATTCATGTTCCGAGTAAAGACTGAGAGAGATAAATTAAGAAATCACTGTTCTGGCAAGAACTATCTATACGATTATTCCGACAAAATAAGCCTTGCTTATAATAAGTTGGACTAAGAATCTATGATAAATTGCCTATATATATAAGTTTATCAGAAAGGGTTGTCAGACACTAAAAGCATAAACTTTAATCGAATACATAAATAAGAAAGAATTATTCCAAGCAAGCATTATAGAAATGATAGAATTTATAGTGTGTGCTATAAATATTATCAGTAATTGCTTGGATATAAAAGAATATAAAAGAGATAAATAAAAGAATATAAAATCGAAAAATAAAAAGAATTATAAACTAGAAAGACATCCGATATGTCTGAATAAAAGAAAGGCATAGGAAATGCCAGGTATCAAGAAAAGGCATTTGAAATGCCAAATATTATTTAAAAGGCATCCGATATGCCAAGAAATATAATAATTAGATAAGAATAATAGTCGTAAGGAAACGACTAAAAATTTTATAAAAGAATATTTTATAAAAAGAAATTATAAAATTATCTAACCGAGAGTGTTAACGAATTCCAAAATAGTGATATCAAGAAGGAATAATTGCAGAAATACTTAACGCAATAAGTATTCATGCATTAAACCTGAATGATAATCATGATTTTGAGAAAGAAAGGTTGATGCATTGTTCTTGGAATTTTAAAGGTCAAAGAATCGTAACAACGACTGTTACCAGTAGATTCCGAGACTATAAAGATAAAGTTACATATAATTGACTGTAGAATTGTGAAAGACCTTATTCACAATAATACACTAAGAAAAGTCAAATAATATGTAACAAAATACAATGCAGTTAATCATCAATGAAATAGTCAGTAAGACTATTATAGATGATTTAAGAGAAATCTCAATCATCAATGAATTAGTCTTTTCCGGTACCTTTATACTCCGGAAAAGATACATCTAATGATTTAAAGAAATCATTTCTACTCTTTAAGACTCGGAATTACAATAATGACAGATTCTAAAGTTCAAATATAAGAGGTAGTAGCTCGGATCCTATTCAAGTCATGATAATGAAGGGACTTCCGTATCTATCTCTTAAGAACCAACTAGAATCCATTATTGTAAAGGAATCCGAATATCAAGCGATGAATAAATCGTATCGATCTGAGATTCTAGCGATGTTTACTGGAGAATTGTAAATCTCTTGAACATAAACGATTAGAATTCCAAAGTATGTTCGAATCGTCTTTATATAGGAATAATATTCAGTCTGTTTCTCATTCTAATGAGAAATAAGATAGAAAGAATATTTGTAGTATAAAGAAAGATATCAATCTATACGGAAAAACCTTTAATAGTCATACCAGAAGATACAGATAATCCATGTATCTGTATTAACATGACTATAGCAAGAAAGGTTAAAACGTAGATTTGAATTGATATAAAGATCGATTTCCTCGCAAACCATGAGTACTGATTATGACTCGTGACGAGTGTTCAAGTTAGCATTGTAACATCCTTATCGATTAAGGGTGTAAAATACAAGATCACTCCAATTTCGGGGACGAAATTTCCTAAGGGGGGGAGAATGTAACACCTCGAAGTGTTACGGGTCTCTTAAACGGGTCGGATCGTACCCGACCACCCGATTATTTATTTAAATATTTAAGTTCGAATCTCGCGACTAACCGTTTTAATTGATTTTATAAATAATAATTATTGGATTTTTATTAGCTCGATAAAACGCTCCTTATCTTCTATTTAAACGTCTCTTATTTTATTACTATACCTGTTACCAAACACCCGTATTTCAGCAATTATCCCTGTAGCCAAACACCCCTTGTTTTATTTACCTTTTATAAAACCTTGCTTGTCCTCTTCTTCGGTATCCTACACAGACACACACACATATGTGTGCGTGAGATAAAAGCTCCTCCCAAATCAGATTAAGGCTCGCCGGACCACCACCTCTCCGGCCGCATCACCGCCGCTTCCTCCTCTCTAGTCATCAATCCTCCTCCTCTTCCCTGTCTTACTAACCCACCGATAAACAACCCTTTATAATCAGAAACCCGGTAACCTCTGATCAATCAAAACCCAACCCGATCCTTTGTTCGGTTCTGTTCCGACCATAGCCGGCAACCATCACAACCCTCCTCCTCCCCTCTGTATTAATAACCTACTGATAATAATCCTTACCACTAAACTGTTACTCGGCTCTGTCAACATCAAGCTAACCTGTCCGTCCCTTTCTGTACCTGTTAGCGGAACCGGACAGTCACCGATGAAGGTGACTGTCTTCAATAACCCATAAATCATCCCCGGTTATTCCTCTGTTCATGGCCGTAGTTGTTACCCAAACCTTGGATCTACCAATATAACCCGATAATATAACCGGAACCCACCCCGTAAACCATCCTAGAACTACCCTGTTCGTCTTCCTCTGTTCCAGTTAAAGGGCCGGACAGTCACCGGTCTTGGTGACTGTCACCGATGAAACTACCCTATGTTCTGCTGATAGCTGCTGTCCCTGTTTAACGAGCCGGACAGTCACCAGTGATGGTGACTGTCATCAGATCTTATATGCGTATCTGCTCGGGAATCATAACTGGTGTGCTCGTGGGTTATAAACGGGCAGATTGAGGCCTTCGGTTGATTCCCGTTATATTCCAGTTTGTGTTATATTCTCTGTCGAGTTTCCGGTTAGCCTCCGGTCAGTCTCCGGTAAGGTCCGGTTGACTTCCGGTTCCATACCAACGTTTATCCGAAAGGTATAATCTAACAGTTATTATATATATATTGGTATTAATCATTGATACCCGATTATAATACTGTTTCTGCGATTATTGCGAGGTACCGTTAATCCAATCGGAGAGTTAAACCGTTACCGAGTCAACTCAGTGACTCGGTCAACACCCGGAATAGAACCCGGTCCATTGACTATACGAAGATTATTAGAATTATACGATTATATATATATAATACGAATAACGTACGGACTTGATAATAATAATAAGAGAATAATAATCATATATAGAATATATACGTTTATATATATAAGATTCGATATATAAAACGATATACTAGACTCGGGTTAATGATAATACGATCAGCCGAACCAGCATCCGGGTAAGTACGTGTCTAGAGTCCTATAGGTTCGTGTGCCAAGCTGTAATGGCCAGCTTTATTAGCTACGAGTGCTAAGCTGTAATAGCCAGCTAGATTCTAGGATGTCCGTGTCGTGTCAATAATAAACCCCGAGTTTAGGACTATCTAATATATACCGAACTCTATATATACATAAATTGTATATGTGATATATATCCTAAATAATACAATCTAACGAGTCCCACGCGTAAAACGTATCAATATATATATTTGACATATAATTGTAATAACAGAAACTATAGAAGATTATACGCAAACCGGTGAGTATCGTGAACTCCCCTCTTTTATTATTTTATTAAACGTTTTAGGGGAAACACATGTCATTTATTAGAAAATATAGAAATGCTTTACATAATAGAATTAATAAAGGAAATATAATAGAAAAGGGGATAATAGAAACAACGAGGACAGTACTGGACGGTATCCGCCATTTCCTTTCTTGCACCAACTAGAGGGCAAGAACCAGTCGGTATAAGTATTTATCACAAACAGAGTGTTACAATCGATAGGAATGGCAACTAATAGAATATAATAGATTGACATATAATCGGTACAATTTAATCGAATTGGTATAATAGAATATATTTTCCCCACCAGAATTAGAATAGTAAAGCATGGTTTATATAAATGAATTACAAATAAATGAACTGGCCATTCAATTTATAAAATACACGACCTCACCAACTTTATGTTGACAGAAACTATTTTTGGCATGTGTTCAGGTAACCCAACAGATATGATGACGTGGATCCTGGAAGAGTCAAGACTGTCAATATTCTGAATCCGCTGCGTAACTCCGATAACCCGACCCGACAACCCGGCCACGTCAGGTTGGGGTGTTACAGTTTGGGATTGTTTATATAACTTCAAAAGTGCTTTTGATTAGAAATACTTATTGATTTATGACTTTTTTTTTAAAATGAGTTTCTAAAAAAAGTGTTTGGCTTAGCTTATTGTGAAGATTTGTTGTATTGGTGGTAAATTTGTAATTTTTATTCCAAAAGTCAAAAGGTAGGATTTGTAACTTCTTGAACACAGCTATTCAACCCATATCAAAAAGCCCAAACAGAAAGCGTTTTTAATTTACACAAACAACTTATTGACTTATTGACTTTTTGAAAAAAACCAATAAGCTGATAAAACAATGTTAGTTATGATAAAACACTAAATGAAGAAATAAGCACTGATAAAACATTATGTGAAGAATGAACATTGATAAAACATTATGTGAAGAAATGAAAACTGGTAAAAGACTAAGTTGAAACGTATCTTGTTGGTTTGGAAATATTAAAACTGACTGACTGGAAGTGAAGTAAAAAGACCATAAACCGAATCGATGACCAATTTTAACGGTTTCACAGTTCAAAACCAAACGAACATCCATAGTAATTATGTTCATTGTTCCTGAAATTGCTCGGAGTGTCAGATATGTCCGACATTGTGAGCTGATGAAGATGTGTGTGTGTGTGTGAGAGAGAGAGGGAGAGGGGGGAGAGGGAAAAAGAGGGAGAGAAAGAGAGAGAGAGAGAGAGAGAGAGAGAGAGAGAGAGAGAGAGAGAGAGAAGACCAGTGTGGGTTTTATTAAATCTAATGATCGAGATTTGGGGGTTGATTGGTAGAGAACGACAAGTTAGGGTTACCGAATGAGATGGTGTTGGTTGTGGTCCGATGGAGTTGTAACCGTGTCGAGGGTCAAGCTTTGCAGAGGTCAGGTGAATGATGGGGATATGATTTTAGTAAAGGATAACAACGGGAAAGGTGGGAACAACGATGGTGGGTGGATGGTAATGGTGGTTATGGTGGAGTTGTAGTGGTGGAGATGGGTTATGAGATGGTGGTTGATGTGTGAGAGAGAGGGGCTGGATGAGTGAGTTTTATAAATAGTTTTATTTTTTTAATTTAGATATAACAAGAGAATGAAAAATATATATATATAAAATGTCTAGAATACCCTTGATTTAAAAGAAACAATAAATAAAGTTAGCAAATTGGATGAAAATGACAACAAAAGAAAAACCTCATGTGTTCAGTTGTAAAAAAAAAAAAAACAATTGATGTAACAAGCAAAATTTGCCAAATCTCATAGATGATTTTGTTGTTAACTCGCATTCGATTGAAAATTTAGAATGTACGAATCATGACCTTATTTTTTTAAAGGCTAACACACACTCACCTACATTACTCCTAAATTATATCTTGCGTAACATTATAAAGTCTCTCTAAAAAAAGTTTTTCTTCTTAGCACTTCACTACAACCCAAGTGGTAAATCATGAGCTTATTATTAAAGAACATGTCGAGCTTATCTTTTGTTATTGACCAAAATATTAAACATTTAGAATTATTATGCTCACATGAGAGAGCACAAACTCAACGACAATTTTAATTGAGTTTAATGTTTAATAAATAGCATGTTATACTAGGTGAGAAAGAAATGTCTCGCTCCCCACCCTCACCCCTAAATTCCACTTGTTTTTTGTTTTTATCATTTTATTTAACAAATATTACTTTCTTATGTAGGGATGATAATCAAATATGAATATGAATTTAATGGGTAAACCCATAACAAATCAAATTTATTTGATTAGGGAATAGCGCATGGGTTTACAAAATTACACAAGTTATAAAATGTAGAGTTTAGATTTAACACATTGTTTGTATGAGTAGACGAGTCTAGACGTATTAGATTTCAAAATTTCATTATGCATTTCTAATGACATTTGACGTACTTTTGTTGAATGTAAAAATCTTTGTTTGGTTATCAACCCACCCCGATCCAACCTTAATTGAACCTAAAAAAAATTATATAGCGATAGATAAACGACCCCTATAAATGTTTGTCTCTAGGAAAAAAATTATGTGTCCATCAATAACACTAAGATTGCCAAGAGGCCTTTCACTTAATGATATTAGTGAATATCTCTCAATCAGGTGGTGGGGTTCAAACTCTATTGTGGGTGAGGTGAATAATTAGGTGGTGTAGAATTATGAAGTGTATGTTTTCATTTTATATAAAAATATTAAGATTAGAAAATTAAATGATAAAGTAAATAATATTTTTTTGAAGGCTTAGTTCAGTGGAAATTATTGTACAACTTTAATCTATCGGTCTCAAGTTCGAATCCTTACCCACGCACCGGTGTCCTCCTTGCCTAAGCTCAAATCGTTACGGATAATTTTTTTTTGTGGTGTGCATGAATCGAACCTGTGACCTCCCCTAAGATGGAAACCCCTAATGAAAAACTCGTCATATCTTAAATCAGCTGAGCTGGAGATCATTGGCAAATAAATAATAATAGAAAATAAAAGTTAATAACTTTCCTAAAGATAATGTTAGTTGGTGAACCAAACCAATTTGATTGGTGTGTAAGTTTTGGGTTAACAGCAACTTCATGCAAACAAAAATTAAATAAAAAAAAAAGATAAAAAAAAGAAAAAGAAAAGGATGTTTAGATAGTTGACCCTACAACACACTACACCAAAAAGAGTTTTGTCTGGTTTCACTTGGCTCGACTACCGCCGCTTTCCTTCTACTGTTGTTGTAAAATGACTTTCCGATTGTTTATCATTCCAATGCTAGTCTATCATTTTTATATCAAAGATAATATATTGTCCAGCACCTGTAGCCCAGTTGGTTGAGGGTTTAAAGTTTCTTATGGGAGACTTGGGTTCAATTCCCACTAGCTACATTTGGAGGACACTGGTGGAGGGAAATGAGGGATGACCCGGCCATTGGCTTGGGTTCGAGTCCTGATCCCGACCGGTTTTACCGACTATTTCACCGTCGTGCCTTCGGGCGGGTGAGTGGTCGGGTTTTCTCGGGAATTGGTGGCAATTGGTGGCCCGGGTACTCTCGAGTACCTGATTCGCCAAAAGGGTGCCGAGAGTGCTCGGAATTGATTCGTTGGCCGTTCAAAAAAAAATTAAAGATAATATATTAATATATACATACATACAGGGATATGCATGGGTCGGTTTCGATTAAGTTTGGGTTTCATATCAACTAGGATTCTATTACCTCGCACTTCGTGGCGGGAGCTCCTGTTGCGTTGAGGGTTTGGTGGATGTTAAAAGATAATATTAACTAACCGTTATTCTCGCGTGGGCTTAAAAAAAATACTCGCGGCTAAAAGTTTAGTGTTCAAAGTTTGAAATTCTAAAAGCTAAAAGTTTGGCCAAAGTGCGATGCAAGTTTAAAAAAATTTGGTGGTCAAAGTTTGAAATCCTAAAAGCTATAAGTTTGGTGGTCAAAGTTTTAAATACTAAAAGCTAAAAGTTTGGTGGTCTAAGTTTGGTGGTAAAATAAAGTTAAGCTAAAAGTTAGTGGCCAAAGTTTTAAATCCTAAAAGTTAAAAGTTTTGTGGTCTAAGTTTTGTGGCCATTTGCAATACAATATAAAATACAAAAACATTGGCTTGATTGCTGCCTCCACAAGTAGCCAATAAGGCAAGCCTGCTGCTACAAACATCCATTCAAACATGTTTACTGTAGAAGTGTAGTATGTTTAATAGATACTATAATTAAAACTGTAAATTTCGGTTATGAGATTTGAAAAGCTGATTGTCTCGATTAATTGGTTATTTACATTACTTCGGTTATGAGTCGGTACTGAATAATAAATCATGGTTAAAAATAATGGGTTCATAATGTTCTTTTTTTTAATGGCCAACTAAACAACGCCGGGTATTTCGTACGCGGCCCTCCAGTGGCAAAGACAGGGGCACAGCCCGGCCCACCCCGGACGCACAAAGCCCCTAGCCCGCCCGACAACCCACTTCCAGGGAAAACCCGACCCACATACCCGCCTGAAGGCACGACAGTAGTGAACCGGTAAAACCTGGCGAGATTAGGACTCGAACTCATGACCATAGGCCATGAGTCATCCATCATTTCTCATTATGTCCTTCGTAGGAATCGAACCTGAGACCTTCAAGAAAAATCTCTGGTCCATTCACCAACTGAGCTACCCGTAAAGGACGCTTCATAATGTTCTAGTTTGACATTTTTTGTCTATACAAATTTCATGTCTATTTTAATGGACGTCTTTTCATGTTTTTTTTTTTTTTTTCTAGTTAACAAATATAGGGTAAAAGTTGAATACAAATGGTTCTTTTTTTTTTTAATTTGTTTTTTCATTTTTGTTCAAACATGTTTTCTTAAGAATATGTAAGCTTTTTCAAAAACACCTTCCATATGTATTTACAGGATTTAAGCTTGGTTTTGAGAAGCGCAGGTCAGCATTTAGGCCCTGAAAAGGCCGAGGGGCGAATCGAGAGCTTCTTGTACATAAGGTGTTACTCTATATACAACCAAACCAAAAGCTACATCTCTCTAATCTCCTTTCCATATCAGCTTTTCATAAGTAAACCATTGACAATATTTTCATCTTTTTGTTCATTTTTACATACTTGCATCCTCCACACCCTATATCTCACCAATTTTGACCCACATCTACCCTGAGTCGCTTTTCAGATCGCCTGCGTGCAGGGACGGATCTAGGGGCTTTTAGGGGGTTCCCAGGAACCCCTTCGGTTTGGAAAAAAAATGAAAAAATTAGTGGAAAATTTCGAAAAATTAGTGAAAATCTACGAAAGGAACCCCCTGGAAATCCGTCCTGGATACGCCAATGCCTGCGCGCCTCACACGGTGACACCGCAGGATTTTGCACGTTTTGTTTTTTTAAACCAAGCAGCTGAGCATAATAATTGCATTCAAGGGGTTTATAAGCATAGATCAGTCATAGGAAATCAGATATGATGTTCAAAAGTGTACACAACTCATTTATGTAATGGATAAAAGTGAACCATAGTTTTCAAAATATCATCTCTAACAAGGTCTGTTTTTTCCCACCAGATTGACATTGAAATCGTCACTTTTCACATGGCGGCTTCTTCAGCGTCAGGCTCAACTGGTACAGGCGGCATGTTGTTCCCACCCCGCAACCGTGAGGACACGTTGTCAATTGCAGAATTAAGCTGGCTAATTTTAGCATTCAAAGTCTGCCTAGTTTTCTGCACAGTTTTTGAAATAAAAAGACGAAAATGTGAGGACCGGTAAAGGTGGCAAGATGGACGGATTGGGTAATGGGTCAAAAAAGCATTCACAACAACACTTTCTTGCCCATTTTCAAAAAAATAAATTTAAATACTTAGGCTACATGGTGTAAGGGCGTTATTTGCCTCCACCTCAGCCATTTCACAAAAAGTGGCACCCCTCCCCTATTTCCTAGGTGCCATTGGTAGGGGGTGGGATTTACCAATTGTGACCCACAATAACGAGCGTTAATGGCAGGTTTGGTGGGGTCCCCCTTAACATCAACCAATATTTTTTTTTCCTTTTTCTCTTTTTTTTCTTTTTTTTAATTAAAGGGCGTTATTCTATTTCCTGGTAGTTATTGAATGGAGCCCCTGTCTACGTGGCACATACATGGTGTAATGGAACCCCTAGGTGGAGGTGTACAAAAAAACCGGTTTTTAAAACCGGTCTGGAAAAAAAACCGGTAAACCGGTTTGAAAAAAACCGGTTTGGAGAGAAACCGGTCCGAACCCGACCCTATACATCGGTCCTATGAGCGGTTTGTGGTTTCGTGGATCGGTTTGGTTTGAAAACCGGTTTGAGAGAAGAACCGGTTTGGGGAAAAAACCGGTTTTTGAGAAAAAAAAACCGATATAAGCAAGGTATTTTGGATATTGGAGGACCGGTTTGGCAAAAAAAACCGGTTTTGAACCCGGTCCTAATCGATTCCAATAGATGGTAGTGTTTGGTACTAAAAACCGGTTCCAAAACCGGACCGGTTTGGATAAAAACCGGTTTTAACTTCAAAAGAAAAAAACCGATCCGGTTTATAAACCGGACCGGTTTGGCAAAAAAAAAAACCGGTTTGTACATGTCTACCCCTAGGGGCTCCAACCACACCATCTAGCCTTAAGGTCTTATTTGTAAGGGAACAGGTAAAAATAAACCCTACAGTGTTGAATTCACACGTAAGTTGGTCGACTTTATTTTTATGTGAGTAAAGTACATGGGTAGTCCCTGTGGTTTAACAAAATTTTGGAAATCGTCCTTAAGTATGAGAAATTACACAGATAGTCCAAAACTTTTACGATTTGTAACACTTTTAGTCCAAACTTTTGCAATTTGTAACACTTTCAATCCCTAAAATTAGATGACATATGGGGACTAAATGTGTTACAAATTGCAAAAGTTTCGACCAAAAGTGTTACGAGTTGCAAAAGTTATCAGCGTAATTTCTCATACTTAGGGACTATTTTCAAAATTTTGTAAAACAACAGGGAATATCCGTGTACTTTACACGTCTTATGTGAATAAGTCGTTTAACTATAAAAACACAACAATAGAGTCCTAAAGGCATAACGTATAGGTCCTTATTTTTTGCGTTACAATCCCTAAACTTATGAAAACTCAATGACTACGGATTAAAGCTGACTTTTTCATTGACTTTTTTGTATGTTTAAGGCTTGAATATTAAAAATATAGTGAGCGAATTTAGCAGGAGTTTGTGATTTTTTTGATCATTTGCCCTGCCTAACTGTAATTAAATAACAATATTACTACAATAATAACATAAATCTTTGAATAAAATGCTTTAAAAGGCGGTATGCATAAAAATAGACCTTGGGCAACTTTAAGATTGTTTGACATTTTGACCCATTTGACATTTTCCCTTTTCAGGCTCTAATACTTTGATTTGATCTGTTTGAGATAAATCACTACCCAAATTGACTCATTCATAAGTAAACAAGTCGAGCATAATGGTGCAAGATCAAACACAAAAATACAAAAAAAAAAAAAAAAAAAAAAAACGCACCTCTAAACCTTCATCATAGTATATTGGACGTTTTGCCCTCCTAAATCCATATTCATCTTCATTCAAGAGAGATCTTCTTATCTAGTGATTGAAAAAAAGCACTTACAAAGTTACACAAACATTTACATTTACATTTACATTGACATTTAAATCTTGGTTCAAGCAAACAATAAGATTATACATTTAGTGTGGCAAATTAATAGTTGGATTAAACATATGTGAATGCATGAGTTATTCATTTTCACCTGTGGAGCAAATATGTATGCCAGGGTCCCACATAACGCACCGCCCAAAAGAAAACCAGCAACAAAGTCACCACCACCTCCACCGCTTCGATCACTGAATACAAATACATAAAAAAATATAACATAAAAAACTCAAGAAGCACTCTAGAAACCAAAAACTAGAACTGATTCCCTATTTCAACACTAAAATTCCTTTTTTGAAAATTTCTAACTCATGTTCTTCTACAATTTAGACTTAGAAAAATATCTAGTTCCTATCTATGTTTGAATAAGACAATATTAAGTATAGCCGTATAGCAGCTGAATCACTATGAAAAGAATAATAAATTGGACTAAACCGCTAAAATGAGAAAAAGGTAGGTTGGGTTCTTTATACATAAACCATTTTCAAAATATCAAAATAGATTGTAAGCACATCGATTCATTACAAAAATTCATATCAAATGACATAAAGAGAAGTTTTATTTTCCTTGTGTTCCCAACTTCCCGTCAAGAAAGCGCAAGTTAGCATTTTCTCAAGCCATAAGCAAACAATATGTGGATGAGGAACCAAGAGCAAATATGAAAATGCAAAACTTTGGGCTATTTGACCGATTATAAAAAGGAAACATTTTTTTTTATGGAAAATCATATCACAAAACAATTTCTTTTGTTAATATAATATCGAATGCATCGAGACAACAATAGGACAATAAAAACATGTTTACAAGTTTAAATCATCAGCCATTTAGATTATTTTTAGAGATTAGCGAACGAGATTAGCAAACATATTTTCAACAGTGTTAAAATAATAAATCGAACAATTGTGGTTATTAAACATTTGTGTATGATTCTTTATCAAGTAATTAGCAAAAAATGTCATTTTTTGAATAAACAAATACCAAAACTATTACAAAGCATAAAATTAAAAGAAGAGAAAAGAATCCCTCCCTTTCTCTTCTCTCCTAAATGAAACTCGGGAACACAGCGTTGGTAACTATAAGGGTACTTACTTGTACTGCGCACATGTCGCCAACTTCTTCAGATTTCTTTGTTGGCTTGACTTCTTTTGAAGAGTCAAAGTAGTTTTACCATACAAGCAAGAATTACCGGACAAACTGTCATGTCCCTTGAGATTAGTTCGAACTGTAATAAGATAAACCCGTTACACAAAAATCTAATCTTGGATCCAGTCAAGGAAAAACAAGAAACTTAAAGCAAGCACAATGCTCAAATCGCGAATTAACATAAAACCATAAGTTTTAGAAGCAAAAGATATATTGAGATTACAGCCGCAGCCCACATATAAACAGATGTAAGCATCAATAATGTATCACATTTCTTCTTCATCATAATCTATAATTTAACCAAAAACATATAGTTTCTATAATCACACTGTCAACGCTCATGAACATGCCCATTGGATTTGACTCAAAATCAGGATTTATAGGGTATCCTGATTCCAAAAAGAGCAAGACGCTGCGAGATGCTTAGGTCCCGAAAGCCGAGGCACAGCTTCACATACACAAGGGTTGCTCTATGCCTCTATGTATACGAAATAACCTTCATTATCTCTTCATCTTTGTGGTCATTTTACATATCAAGAACCTATATTTGGCAAAAAATTTACCCTACATCTTGGATCCAGTCAAGGAAAACCAAGAAACTTAAAGTATGCACAATGCTCAGATCGCGAATCAACATAAAACCATAAGTTTTAGAAGCAAAATTTATATTAAGACGTGAACATCCATCATGTATCATATTCCTACTTCATTATAATCTATTTTAATCAACATATCATAGTTATCAAAAGCGTGAGGCGCACTCAAGGCGCTTAGGCTCCGCCTGTGGCCTAGGCGAGAAGCGCAGGCCTGAGAAAAAAAAAGCGCAAATAAAAAAATAAAAAAATCACCAAATCATTACAAATAACAATCATCTTATAAAATAATATAAATATAAACTGACTGATTTAGCCATACCTCCTAGAAGGATTAGCACGTCTTTGATAACTATAAAGTAGACAAAATCAGTTGATCGTAAATCAATGAGTTGAGGCGTTTATATGTTAGAAGAATAATTCAACATCTATAAGTGTTTTAAAAATCAAATATATTTAAAAACAGAAAAAAATATTTGATTGAGATTAATATATATCTCTATAAATTGGTAAGTATTGGTCGATTATATTAGTCAGGGGACTAGGTTTTAAAAATCAAACAGTGGCTTTTTTTAGCTAGGAGGGAAAAGCGGGATCTGATGGCTTCGAGGAAATTGATCGCCTAGGCGGTCAAGGCGATGGCTTTTGATAACTATGCAACATATAGTTTCGATAATCAACCAGTCAATGCTCTTAAACATGCCCATTGAATCCGAGTCAAAATCAATAGTTTATAAAGTTCGTTTAGGTCCCGAAACACGAGGAACAGCTTAACGTACGGGACGGCCACTCTATGTACACCAAATATACAACAACCATAAGTTAAATCTCTTTTCCACATCAACCTACTAAACCATTCAATCACAAATCTCTTCATTCTTTTGGTAATTTTTACATTTCATCACACAAATAAAGGATGTAAATATCTCTCCAATTTGAAAAATCAAAACTTTCAGGGGTAAATAAGTCATAAAAACCCATGGGATGCAACTGATAACTAAATATTCTGATCTTAAACAGAAGACAATAAAATCAAAAACCCATCAACAATTAGGGGCAAGAAACAAAAGGGTACCCAAAAAACATATTAATAATAATAAATTTCCAAGAAAAATAAAGACTTTATTATATTAAACAAGAATTCAAGAACCCTAAAATTAAAAAAAAAAAAAAAAAAAGAATTACCAGAGATTGAAGGAGGAGAGATGATGGATGCTGTAGCCATGGATGGGTAGTGATTGAAGACAGAGATTAAAGAAAGAAAGATAGAAATGGGGTTAAGAAGCAGACAGCAAGACGATATAATACACAAAGGGGTTGTTAATGGTGAAGGGTAAAATGGGTATTTCACATAAACATTGGCTTATTATGTTGGTACTTCCGTCTGCCCATGATGACAAATCACTTTGGTTTCATCGGAAACTACTTTTTTTCACTATTTTTAATTTCACAGCATTCTCATCAGCTTCACATTAATCTCATCCATTAAATTACAATAAAAATTGAGTTAAATACCGATTTTGTCTCTAAAATTTGATCAAGTTTGCCACTTCATTACAAAAAAGTTTTTTATTGTAATGAAACCCATGATGTTTGAATTTTCTTGCTATTTCCGTCATTTTTACTAACTCGGTTAAAAACTGACGTTAAGTCAGGGGTAGTTTTATCATTTTACATGCAATTTAATATTTTAATAATTTTTTTTTATAAAAACCCTCCATCTTCTACCTCATCTCTACCTTAGTTCTTTCTTTCTCTCTCCCTCCCTCTCATGTTCACTATTTTTTTCTTGAGAGATGAACTGAGGTGGAGAAGAGCAGGGCCGGCCCTGAGCATCAGTTTTTAACTGAGTTAGTGAAATGGACAGAAATAGCAGCAATATCCAAACCTCAGGGGTTCCATTGCAAAAAAAAAAAAAAAAAAATTTATACTGAAGTGGCAAACTGGACCAAACCTCAAGAACGAAATTGGCATTTAACTCATAAAAATCACTATTTCACCACAAAAATTTCTCTCTCCTTTCTTAAACAAATAATATTTTTCTACACTTTTATCATTATATTTTCTCTCTCCTCACTCACACCCAAAAATATTAAAATATTTATATAGGTGAACAATTATTTCACCAAATATTCTCTCTCCTCCACTCACAACCATTTACACCCACCTCATATAATTTGAGGGATACTCTCACATACATTTGATGGATCAAATGTGAATGCCCTCATGGACCACATATTTTGATATCTTACATTGATAATAATAAGTATAACAACGTTATATCTAGACAAATTTAATATTAAGTGATAAAATGTGTATTATTATGTAACATAAAAATTAATCTATATTATATTATAATGCATGCGAGAGGGGTAGTTTAAGATACCCAAAAGTTAAAAACTTAATTTTCATTAACAACCCAAAAATGAGGGCAAATTAGTCATTCAAACATTTTTACACTTTCGTATCTCATATTAGTTACACTTGAATTCCCTCATTTTCAGTTATTAGTTACACTTTTATCATCTCCCATACAAACTTATAATTCTTTTATTTAATGTTATCATATCTTAAAAGCTATTATGTATTAAAAACATACAAAAATATTGTGACGACCTGCTCATTTTTGTCAACATTTCAATGTTTGTGTTAGTAAATATCAACGTGTGGATTGAAATGTACAAAAAGATTATGCGTTATGTACAAGTGATTATTACATATAAGCAGTAGCAATTGCAAACAATTGAACCCTTGTCAATACACCCGAACTTTGAATTCCCGGGTGCTTATATCATATTTTCCACCTTTAAAACTTCAAATACCCCTTTTCTCTCTTCACACACTACACAAACAAACTTAGAGAGATGAGGAGGAAGAGGAGGAGGGAGACCATTGTTACGAAGACCATCCATCTGACGGTTATAGTATCGGTGATTTGACATGGTCGGGGATGGAGACGCACGTAGAGGCAGGGGCGAAGCTTGGTTTTTAAATCGAGAGGGGATAGACTTAATTTTTTCGATCGGTAGTGGCAAATCGGCGGGGGCCGGACTCAATCGCAAATTTATACCACTGCGCAGGGGGGGCAGGGCCAACCCTGTCCCAACATATCCTTCGCCCCTGCGTAGAGTAGAAGGACATCAGCTCACCGGCGACCATTTTGCATTAATGAATCATTTTCATTTGGTGATTTATGTATATGTAGGAGTTTCTCACCGTTTGTTGTGTGCAGTTAGCCTTATGCTTGAGTTTACAACGAAATATTTTAGGCATTACGCGATACCTATGAGGTATTCTGCTCTGTGTATATACATGAACCATGTATATATTAATTGGGTTGAAGTTCTCTTTAACATTCTTTTTAGCTAAAAGCTTTTAAATTGGGTTGGCGGGAAACTTTGCTTGCTTGCTTCTATTTTTTTTTTAATTTTTTTTTTGCCTTTTTTTTTAATTTAGTTAAATTAAATGGGTAGTGGGGTTTTAAACTTGTTATGGGTTACTAGTATTTGGGTTATTTTATAATTCAAAGGATGTGTTTAATAGGCACAAATTTAAATGTTTAAAGATGTGTTTAAACACACACACACACACACACACACACACACACACACACACACATATATATATACTAGTGGGAAACCCGCACTACGCGGCGGGACTGTAAATATCTATAGCATTCTAATACTAATCACAACTCGGTTCTGAGTAAAACTTAAATCGAGATATAGATAAAAATAAGCCCATCGAAGGAGTATGCTTAGAATTTATAGAATATTGTGTTTTTAAGAGTTGTAAAAGGAAAACACGACATCCCCAAAATTAATTAGCATGTTCTAGACCAAATTGCCAGAAACCAATTGTTAGATTAATGTTTTTTTTTACTCATATTAATATAGTGTTAATTATAACATTAAACATTCATCTATAAGGGTTTATTATTAATAAGCACAAAAGCAAATTTAGGTTTCTAGCTACCGTCTTCTTGTCGAATTGTAAACCGGACGCTATCAGCCGATCCCCGACAAAAGCGATCCTGTCCATTGGATCGGACCGGTATGAGCCATGGTCCACGACCTAAGTCGGCACTCCACACCTTCGACTGCCACCGCAAACCGAATTTCCATCGAAATAGAGAAATAGAGAGAGATAGAGAGCCGAGAGGTACGAAGGTTGTTTGATGATGTGTCAAACTCAGTTGTTGTCAATCTATTATGAATTGCTAATCAAATGGGCTTAACAAGGATTCAATTGTAATAATTATGTCGAATTTGGGTGGTTGGTTACGATGGCGGCCGTTTCATCCTTTTTTTCTTGTCGATATGCAGGAGGGTCTTTTAAGAATTGGTCGTAAATAGTTTTTTTTTTTTTTTATAAATTCAATGAAGTATCTTAAACACTTTAGTTGCTCTTTCAACTCAAACAAAACATATAATATTGTAGAAATGAAGTTAATTGGTATTTCAATTAATATCATCTTGGTCAAGTAGTCATATTATTAATCTACTTTTAATCAATAGAGATTTAATTGTTTTATTAAATGTGTCTTGACAACTTTATAAGATTACAATTTTGCCCTTGTAAGAGAATATCAAATGACTATTTTGCCCGCCCATAACCTATTATATAGTAATAGTATAGATATATAGGATTTTTTTTTAAATGTGCCTTTGATATTTTCAGACCCTGATCGGTTGGCCTCTCCGACCCACCAAGGGCCGGCCATGTCCAACAGGTTGTGTTTTTTTTTATAAAGGCCATGCATTTATATTTTGCTTTGGGCTATCAAAATGGTTAAGTTGCCCTGCTCCTTTATGATGGACACGCACACACTAAAGTCCTCGTTGACAATAGAATGCACAATGGGCATGGAATGTTTCCCCCCAATAAGAGTGTAGGGACCATATCACCTGGTCAACACTTGTAGCCCAGTTGATTGAGGGCCTAAAGTTTCCTACGGGAGGTTTGGGTTCAATTCCCACTAGCTACATTTGGAGGACATTGGTGGAGGGGAAATGAGGGATGACCCGGCCATTGGCTTGGGTTCGAGTCCTGATCCCAACCGGTTTTACCGACTATTTCACCGTCGTGCCTTCGGGCGGGTGAGTGGTCGGGTTTTCCCGGGAATTGGTGGCAATTGGTGGCCCGGGTACTCTCGAGTACCTTATTCGCCAAAAGGGTGCCTGAAAGTGCTCGGAATTGATTCGTTGGCCGTTCAAAAAAAAAAAAAAAAAAAAAATAGAGGTGAGGTCATCCACAAAAGGTAGCTTGTTCTCCACTCTCTTACTCAAACCCTACTTCATCTCATTCATACAGGAGCCTTACTTTACTCCGGAAGATGATCACAAGACTCCCGCCCTTGTGAAGAGTTTAACGACGTATGTTTTGAAGGTTCTTCTCAAGGACCGGATTTTAGGATTCTTGAAGACGCCATCCCGTCTAAATAGATCCTAAACAACCGGATGTTCCAAGATGATAGACCGATTAGTCTTTTCGGTTACATAGGTACAGTTGGTGGTACGCGCAATTAGCTTTTATATCAGGATGATGTATGCTCGATGACGAGACAATATCTATGCTAAAGCAATCTAAAAAAGAAGCAATGTTATCGAATTCAAAAGATTTCTAAACAATTAGTTGAGATTGTATCCTCTTAATAATGGACCAGAGAGCTTCCACATATCTATAAAAAAAAATGCATATGGGGCTGTTCTTCATTTGGTGGAAAGTTGACACCAATCAAAGCAACACTTGATAGCCTACCTAAATATGTTTCATTTTTTGTAATGCAGGCAATCGAAAAACTTGCAGGCTACAACTTTATTTAAGGAAAGGCACAATGTGAACGCAAAAATCTGTTGGGTATCTTCTTGGGAGAAGATTATAGCAGCTAAAGACATAGGCGGTTATGGGATCGGAAGCATGAAAACAACTAATTTAGCATTGTTGACAAAATGGTGACCAAGATACAAAGTGGAACCAAACGATATCGGAAGCATGAAAACAACTAATTTAGCATCCTTGACTAGAGAAGCTTTAATAAAAATAGTGGCGCGGGTGGAGTCAAGTTGTTTAAACAGTAAACCTATTGGTATCCTGCTATGCTGCAAAGGGGATTTGGAAACTAATTGCAGATTGGTGCAAGATCCTAAATTTCATCAATCATCAGGAAAAGCCATCAGAAAAGTCCCTAGAATGGTCCTATGGTGGTGATCTGGTTTATTTGGAAAGCGAAAAACGAGTGGCTATTCAATGAAAGATCACAAAAGCCCAAGGAGGTATTTTAAGGCACAAACATATTTATGGCTAAAACAGAGGGCGAACATAACTCTAGAACATATATCTATTAGATTGAAAGTCTTGGTGTGTTCTCAATTTCTAACTGTTCTTTTTCACTAGCTTCTTGCTCGTCTTTTTAATGAACTTTCGCCCTAGATAATGTGGTAATCGTGGTTCTCTAATCTTTGACACACACCCTGCCCAACAAGTTTAATTTCACCTTTTTAAACTAAAAAAACTAGAGAAAATTAACCAAAAAACAAAAACTCATTCCATGAGTGACAAACACAAAAACATCTATAAAAGTACCTTCCAAAAGGGCTGGCAAGAAACCATTATTCACAAACCCCTGTGTATCATATATGTATCTATATCATCATCATCGTTCACTACTTATCTACCATATCTCTAAAACGAAGCATAGAAGTACCCGACTGCCACTTACCTTTCCCCCTGTTATCCTCGTTATCCTTATCTGGCGGTGAAAATGCAAGCGAGAGTGATAAAGACGCCACATCATCATCATCCTTTTTCGGCATTATGTTATCATTCTCTCCACCTAAACATGTAATATCTTCGTTCAAATCCAAAGCGAATACGGGTTTTTGTTGGGTCTTTCCTCTTTCTACAGGAAAGAAGTATCGTTCATCATTACTATTTCCTGCAGCAGTCTTCTCAATATCTAAAATGCTATTCTGTCCATTAAGATCAATCTTTTGCTTCTTACTAAAGTTTCCCTCTTCTTCCGCAATCCGACCACTCACATCACGCCATGTGTTTATTTGACTTGTATCATCAAAGTCAACATCTTCTGAAAGGTCAATAAATGGCCGTTTTTTGGGATCGTTTTGCATATGCTTTTCTGGGACTATCTCTTTGCTACTAGCTGGAACTACATTAACACTATTGGTTGCTTTATCATGTACAGAGTTTTGCAACTTTGAGTCAACCTTTGACTCCGATTTGACATGGTTATCCTGTAGGTAAGAAAAGAATAAAAGGTTCCTATAAGTAACTTATTTATCTTAAAAGAAATAAGTAATTACATAAAACATACGGATATGAAACCAGGTCAGACGGGTTAGGTATAGGTCAAATGGGTCGTAAGATAGGCCAGAAACACCTTTTGTCCAGAAAATATAAATTCGTAATAAACAATTACTCAATTAGGTTAAATATGCAGGAGATTTTACACATTAAAATTACCGATGGGTCACTTTGATCCATTTCCTTTTAAGCTATTTATTTAGCATGAATGAGGTCAACCTGAAACACTTTTGTCCAGACAAGAACTAGTTTTTTAGGAAAATAGTGTCAAATACGCTGTGAATGATTTTATGAATTGAGAATACACTTTACGCAAGTTTCAACCCATTTCCTTTACACGCTTGACTCTTGACCTGTCAGAAGTAGAGCATAACCGGATGCTAGCTTTATTGTATGTGAACTAAATATTTTCTAACAAATGAATAGTACCTTTTCAATAGATCCAATCAAACTTGCATTCTCAGCCAATGGTATTTTATCAATTGAGATTGAGGAAACAGGTTGAGGCGCACAACTTTTGGCAAGATTATTAGATATTGGATTCGGCCGAGTCGAAGTTGCATTATCAGCAAATGGTATTTTATCAACTGAGATTGAGGAAACGGATTGAGAAGCACAACTTTTTGCTGGAGTATTAGAAATTAGATTCGGCCCAACCGAACTTGCATTCTCAGCCAATGGTATTTTATTAATTGAGATTGAGGGAACGGATTGAGGAGCACAACTTTTTGATAGATTATTAGAAATTTGATTCGGCCCAACCGAACTAGCATTCTCAACCAATGGTATTTTATCAGTTGAGATTGAGGAAACAGATTGAGGAGCACAACTTTTTTCTGGATTGCTAAGAATCTGATTCGATGAATTCTTTTTCTTTCCTCTGAACACACCCCAAAGGAAGAACAACATATTCCAACCTACAAACAACGGATATGGCAAAGGTAAGTCACATGCATGTGTGTATACGCACGTATATAAGTGTTACAAAAAAAGTGTTTCTTCTTACGGTTGGACTTTTCTGGAAGCTGATTGGAAGGAAATATTAGAAGTTCAACCCCATTGATACTTCCAATAAGAGCTAAATCACCCTTTATCATATCATCCAATAAAACTAGGTAGCTTTTCTCGTAGCTGTATTATAAGGATAGAGAAAAACATCAAACAGAAATCAAAATTATTACAAGTAGAGCCAAATAAACAATTTGGGCTGGTCAAAACCGACCATATAAGTCGGCCCGGAGCACATTTAGCTGGAAAGAATAGTATTTCCATAAATAATTAGCATTTGAGATATGGTGACAAAAATTTACACCTTCGTCCCAAATATATTGCCTGGTTGTCCTTTTAAAAATGCATAGTATCACTGATTTTCCCATTTCAACTTCAAATAACTTCATCATAAATATAGTGACATAATGGTGCGGTATTTTTATATAGATTAAAAGTAAAATCTGCATTCCATCTAATAAAAATGCATTATTGATACGTATCTTAAATAGTGTTTTATTATTGTGGAGAATAACTTTGGGACGAATGAGTGCCATAAACTCCAGGTTGCTTTTTTAATCCATTTGAACCAGTTGATCTATGTTGATTTAAGCTATATTTTTTTTTACCACTAAATAAAATAAAAAAAATAATAAAAACTAGATCAATCATGCAGTCATGCACAACTGAATATAGGGAATAAAATTTGTTGTTACCTCTCAAGATCTTTAGCAAAGAAATATATTGCAATATTGTCCTCTTTTACGCCACTATTTTCAAACTGTGTAGGCCAGGCACTAACGCGTGATACCCCATTTAAAAGAATTTTATGGGGAAATTTGTTCACAGCTTCAAAGACTCTAGGTGATGCACAAGTTGACAGATGAGCCTGTAAACCGTCCCAAAATTCAGCCGTTTTACCACTTCTATTTATCTCAAAACTTCCCCTACAACAAATAAAACAATATTTAAAATCCAAATCCAATAAGAAAAGAAATACAGATGGAAAAGAAGAAGAAGAAGAAGAAGAAGAAGAAACCATACTGCCAGATGCATTCATGATCAGGAATAGCTAAATTCTTTGAAAGGGGAGGCAATGCCACATGATCATAGTTGGATAGTCCAGTTGTCAAATGCCTTCCTTCAGCAGGGAGTATCATGGATGGCTTATGATTGTTACCATTTGACTGTTTAGAATGATCAACATTAAAATTTCGTGCAATCTGTCCATGCCAATCAGTTGGTGGCACCTCAGAAGAAGTAATACTCCCTGCATTTCTTGAATGTGGTGCACGGTCAACAACGGCTGCCTCATTATTAATGGTCGGGATAGACGATTCATCAGGTTGATCAGACGTTTTACTCTTTCTATAAATTCCAGGCTTTTTAAGCAATGCGGCTTCAATTGCATCCTTTAATTTGTTATCTCCGTTTTTCATATCCTTTGAAATTTTCATAGCCGATACGTTATTACCAAATGACCCCTGTGAAGAAAGACCTGTTTGTTTATTGCTCTGCCCAGAAACACCAGATGTGCCAAGGTTTACACCCGCTGTATTTTCCTTGGCTACTTCAGCAAGATTAGTTGATTCTTTAGATGTCACTTTTGATGAATTGTCAATAGGCTTATCATCAACAGAATTAATAATTCCACTGGATGCATTTCCAACCTTAGTGGGGGATGATGGCAACTGCTTGTCAATTTGACCTAATAAAGACAATTTATAAAATACATTAAAGTGCTGCAAAAAAGAAATGTTGAGCAAACATAACACAATCTTTGTAGCTAGAGATGCATTCAGAACTATGGCAATAAACAGAAATGAATGTTTATTGTGCATAATCCCTAAAAAATTAAAATATAAGTAGTTTCATTTGAAAACAATGTTTGGACATAATAGGGACAGAAAACAGAAATGAATATTTCCTTTTAACACAAAAATGAAAATCATCAGATAACTATATAAGTAGACATGCAATAATAATGACGAGATACAACAGCTTTAAGATCAAAACCCATATCATAATATATGTAAAGATAAAAAATTTATAGTGTAATTTCTTCAATCGTATAAACGTATATTATATTTTCTTTGAAATCCATTGGCCCTTTTTAACAGGTTCCAAACTGAAACATGTGAGCGTAACAAGTTACATGAGCGCAGGCCTTAAGGAGCCTGTTGTGCGTCTCTATTTCACAAGTTGTATCCACTTTGAAGGAATGGAGAGCATACCTTGAGAAATAGAAGCTTCTGCACCTATATTAACCGACCGGTTGTTTGATTTTAATCCTGAAGTAGTTTTACAGTCGCCCTTTGACACTTTCGCTTCAGAGTTGGAAGCCAAAGAAACTGAATTAGTTTCACCTCGTGATGATAATATCCTATCACCTTTTGGAGTCAAAGCAGAAGAATTGGAAGTATTTGATTTTACTGAACTAGTCCTTTCAAAACTCCTTTCTTTCTTGCTACTTGGACTTCTAAGATCCTGAGCATGAGCTGAATTTGGAGATAGCATTTTAACTTTAGAACCACTTGGACCTAAACGCCCCGGGTTTGTAGATTTAAATGACAAAGATTTTGACATTTCTTTGGCTGCTACCGTATCATGAGAAGAACGTTCTTTTGTTGATTTCTGCCTTTGAAGAACAACTTCATCTACAAGTTTAGTTTTCGACTTCACATTTGGGAAACTGAAAGAGCTGGACTTGGAAAAGGCACCTGAAAGAGATACTATTAGCAGACCATATATTTTATCAGCATCACACCCTCCCCATACCCTACTAATAGATTTGTTATTTGTGGGATTTACAGGGTATGGTTGTTGCTGTTGTCGAAATAATTTATAAAATAAAAATTTATTATACAATGTCTATATTATAATGTTGTTTTTATTTCTTCTGAAAACTAATTCCATTCCTGCAAGCCAAACTAAACATGATTATGAAATGCAACAATCCATCCATTACTTTGTTTATCAAATCACCAAATCTATTCCATTTCTTCCAGTCAATCAAACAGATCTTAAAATAGGTTACATACCTCGTAAAGATTGTAATCGTGGACGTTTAGCAGGAGAATGTGACCCTTCTCTAGACTCACTACCAAAATGAGAATCAGCAGAAAACTGATGGCTGGATTTCACTTTCCCACGCTCAATATCTTTACTAGACCCTGTGATTTCAAGAGCCTGTTTTTTAAAAGATGACGACGACTCTAATTCTTCTGCACGTCTTTTTCCAGCTACTTTCGCAACTGCTGAATCAGAAGACTGATCCTTTTCAGCTGAAGTCTCTGTGACGTTCTTTTTTCGATTTGCGATTTTAGCTTCCTCCAATTCACATTCTTCACATAACCAATCTCCTTCGGGAACTTTATCTATCATTACTTTCATGCAATAGCTGGCAAAATTTCCAAAAATTAACAATTTAACATCTTTATTCAAACAAACAATCACACTAAAACCCAACAGAGAGACTTACGTGTGCTCAGCACCATCAGGGCACCTACAACATATAGCAAGTAAGTCCTCACGTCCTGCATCTCCACATATATCACACACTTTAACCTGCCATCAGCAAATATTTTAGCAAATAAAGTGCAATTATTTACATAACATGCATTTTAACAATTTTGCAGAACAAAAAGTAAAGTTAATACTCACATCATGCTCCACAACATCCGATTCATCACTGCCATCTGTATGAGGACTTTGCAAAGATGTTTCTTCTTCTGGAGGTGTTGAATGTTCTTCATGCAGATTATCACCATCACTATTGGGTCCCGCTTCTTTCTCTTGGCGTCGAGTCACTGTCTCCTTTTGTTTTCCTACCCTAACTTTATTATTCTCATATTCATCAGATCTGAGTGAAGATTTTTCTGCATGGAGATGATTACATGACCCTATCAAATTCTTTATAATTGAGTTATAATCAAGAAAATTTAAAACATGGTGTAACAACGAATGTACCTTCAATGTTTCTTAATCGGTTATCATCATCAGACATGTTTGCTCCATCATTGAACTTTTTTGTACGCCTACCCTTCATATTAACTTTACTTTTAGCATTTTCAGATAAAGCATTGTAGCTTGAACTTGTACTCTCTGAGTTGCTTGTTTCACTAGTTGTTTTCTGTTTGTATTCGGATGTTTTACCCTTAACCAAAGGTTTAACACCATTACGTTTATCGGAAATTACATCAGCCTTTTTCATTGGATCTCCCTTAACATGCAAACAGGATAAATACAGATCAACGCACAGTGTCACAATTAGCAGTCTCTTATCTCCTTTATCAACTTGAAAAACACCTAAACATGCATTAAGAACGTCAATAAACAAAAATCATCCACACAACTAGAAATAACAGCATAGTAACCAGATAGCAAAAAAGTGATGTATAAAGTAGGCCATGTATAATGCTTTCGCTTTCAAGGCCTTATGCTATCTATGCCATGCACGACAATAAAAAATGCATATCACAGTTTAATGACAAGAAAGATATATGTCCTACTGACCACATATGAGATATTGCTTACTAACTAGTAACTACTACCCCATTATCTAAGAAGGGGGCATACCATATGTAAGTAGTTATATAGCAATCGGAAATGTAACTTTTAAGTTTTGATGCAAGAGAACTAAATTCACGCAAAATGGACAGTGGTATTAAATTTTCATACAAGAGAATACCAGGGACTCTACTAAATCAGCACTGTCAAGTGTCGTCTAGGAAATTAACTGACCCAAAAATGGTTGCAACCCACTGTAATCTTCGCATGTTATCTTGGTTTAAAAAAGTGCGTCTAGGCGCACGGGTCTTTCACTTCAATATAAGTGTACAACAACAACAACAACCACCTTACCCAGTAAATCCCACACTTTGCAAAGCTAAGAGTAGGGTCAGGGGAGGGTGGGATGTAGGCAAAACCGTACCCTTATCCTATCGGATAAAGAGGCTGCTTCCAGAAAGACTCCCGGCTCGACAATACACAATCGAAAAGCAAACACCACTAAAAAGTAATAAAGGCTGCTTCAATGTAAGTGTGCGTTTTACAAAAAAAACGCACCTAGGGGTCGTTTTTGGCAAAAAAAAAAAAAAAAAATTGACCTTGGAATGCACACTTCTTGTACACGCCATATTTTTATGCAGCAGGATCTTATACAACATACTTTTCAGGTTGTAAATGTATAAAGCTTTCTTGTGTCTAACTAATGAGTAAACGATGCTATACACCTATAGGAAATATCTACAAAACAATTAGCGCCTCATGTACGAAAAGCAATCACTTTTGCACTTTCCATCTCCGTTATAAACCTTGTCACCTCGGTACACTTCTCGTTTCCAAAACAAACCATGTTATACCAAAAGCTTCATTAGACAACAACAATGCTAATAACCACTATCAGCATTGAAGGCATCAATCAAAACCCTAGAATTAATTCAAGCAACAGTAACCAAAGACAACAACAAAGCAAGCAAATGCATATTCCAACACCATTCAAAACCCTAGAATTAATTCATCTGCCAGTCTATCCCACAATAACGAATTAATTAACCAGATAAATCCAATCAACACAAAATTAACCAAGAAACATACCGATCCTTAATAGGTTTCACCATCAGCAAACAATAAACCTCAATCTTTGAGTAAACAAGCATCAATCGCAGTATGTATGGCCCTGTTTCTTTATATATATATGGTTTTTATAAGAAGGTAGAAAGAGTCAATAAAGAGGTGCAAACAATAATAATAATAATAATAATAATAGGATGTGTTGATGATAGAAATTAATAATAATAATAATAATAATAATATTAATAATAATGAAAATTGAAAGAAAAGAAGGGTTCTTACAGATTTGTGAAAGCGATGATGAATGAATCTTAATCTAGGGCTACAACTAGGGCACGAAACTCAACTTCTTCATTTTCATTTCTTTTTTTTTTATTTTATTTATTTATTTACTTATTTATGGATGTTTAATGTTTAATGTGTGTGTGACTTAAATACTATGGTTAAAATCATTAATAATGTAATGTAATATTTTATGTTTTATTTTATTTTTTAAAAAATAGTTTTAGTAAATGTTTTTTTTTCTTACTTTTAATATGAGATGTAAAGTTGTTGTTATGAGATTGTATCAAATTGTTATAATCTTTGGAAATTGGGAAGATTATTACATGTGATTAAATGATTAGATTCTATCCCATGAATAAAATGTAAAATGTGTGATTGAAAATGTAGATTTGTGGAAAATTTAAAAGGTTATTACATTACATTGGTTCTATAATAAATAACTAATTTGTAATCTTAACCGTGCGTTGCGGCGGTACTTTAAAACAGTAAAGGTGGCGATACTTACAATTACTGTTATACCAGCGTTTATTGTGACGTGTGAAACTGTGAAAAAAAATTAATGTTGTTGAAAGTTTTTATTGAAAAAAAACATTTAGGTAAACCCATGGTTGTTTATAACAACCTCACCACAATGTTCAGTCTAATAGGATAGTGATGACAAAATAGATAATAAAACATGTTCAAAAAAGGTAAAAGTGTAGGTATAAAAAAGAAAGACAAAATTGTTGGTTTAAAAATTCATTTTGACGGTTTGTACATTCCTGATTTGATAACCTATACATCATCACACAAAACTTGTTTTGGTCGCAACAATATATTCAAAATTTTATATAACAATATACTTTAAAAGTTGTAGAAAAAAGAGAGGCTTATGAGTGTGCCACATGTCTAAGTGACTTTTTGGCAACCTTTGCGCTAGTAAAAAGTAGCTATTAAAATGTCTAATTGGGTAAGAGACTCTGAACAAGTAAGAGGTATAACTTTGATTCGGCCTAACTAATTGATGGTGGAGGAGGTGGTAGTGGGTTGGGGATGTAGTGCATGAGTGGCTTGCTGATGATTTATTAACGCATGTGAATGGATAAAGAGGTCAAATATGCATTCAACGACATTTTGAAATTTAATACGTACAAGAGTTACTGGTTGATTCAGAAGGTCGTGTCAGTGAACCAAACATACTTAAGGGTTATTTGGCAACTTGTGCGCTATTACTGTTGAGCCATTAAGAGGTTTGATTGGGTAAGAGACTATGAACTAGTAAGAGGTCTAACTTGGCTCAACCTGACTGATTGTTGGTGGAGGAGGTGGTGCGTGAGTGGCAAAAGTTATGAACGCAAATGAATGGATTCAAAGGAATTTTTTTCATTCAACATCATTTGGAGGTAAGAGGCTTACTAACTGATTCAGATGTATGTTGTTAGTGAACTAAACACACTTAATAGCGGCTGATTCAGAGGTATTATCTTAATGGAATCACTAAGAGACTACCACATAGCCCTTTAATGCTGACTAATTTAGGTTTAGCCTCTTAATGAAATCATTAAGGGGCTAAGTTTTAAATAATAAACTCAATGAAAATAGAGACATTGGCTTGTCTTGAGCTTAGTTTTTGGTAAAACTAGAGGGCGAACTTAATACATATAAAATTTTAGAATTTTTTGGAAACATTACACTACAAAGCGAAAAACCAGGAAGTCGGAGACCCCTTGGCCCAAGACAAGATTTGCCTTAGAATAAAGAGGTCATCTTTTAACTTTTAAAGGGGTGTAATGTGTAACTTTCACAACCATACTTTGAATTGTTTGCAACTCATTCCTCAATACTGGTAAACAAAAATGAATAATAAAACTGATGTGTGTTTGCGTAGATTGGTATTACTAAAATAAGATCGAGTTTTAAATTTATAAAAACCTGATAATTACATTTTAACTAAACCCACATAATATGCAAGTGCACCTATCATGCATTGTGTAGTTTTTGGTTAGTACCAAGCATAGGACCCAAAGGACACGACTTTTGCTACTCAATTTTAGTTACCAATTAATTTCTTAGTTGATTTGTTTAGAGATCCAATTAAAAATGCAGAAAATAAATAGTAATAGCAGATAAGTGTAAAGAGTATCAAGTCACATAAGGTGTTGCTTGGGATCTAAACTTAGTGTTGGCTTAACACAAAGGACAAACATATAGATAGTACCACCGACCCCAAGTAAAGTTGATAGACAAGGATTAGTCACAAAATGTGTGTTTTTTAATTCCACAAATGTACTAACCTCTACACATGGGGTTACACTGATAAGCTCCCCCTTTTCTATCAAGTACACTCACAAGACTAAAACTAAGTTAATTAATTAATTATTTTATCAACAAAGAAAATAGTAGACAGAATCATCAAGAACATAAACTCATCATTTTTACTAAATATAAACCATCAAATTTATACTAAGTTTTATCTACACCTAAAAAACACTAATAAATTTAGCCAAGAATTGCCATACAAGCTTGCTCACAAGAGATGATAATGGGGATACTCATAGTGAGGAAGCCAATTGAGTTTTCTTAGGTTTTTAGTGATTTTTGAGTTTTCTCTCTCTAGATTTGTGTATTACAAATGTTTATGGAGTGATCCTAATTCCAAAGGTTGTTCACCATAATCTCAGGAGGTAGAAACTACGAGTAGAAGTTTTGGAATGGGATTGTTGAAGTCTTGGTGAAGCCCTCTATTGTTCTTTGATGCATATTCTATCCCTAATGGTTGAGAAAGCACACTGGTACTTGCCTAGGCACGATCGTGCTTAGCCACATAGCATAACCAACTATTAGTTTGGTCGTATTTGGAATCTTCTAAGTTATGTTCGGGCATGGAGTGCGCGTTCTTAAGGGAGCATGTCCACGGTTGTGCTTAACCATATATCATAACCAACTATGAGTTTGGTCGTATTTGGAATCTTCTATGTTTCGTTCGGGCATGGAGCGCGCGTTCTTAAGGGAGCATGTCCGTGCCCACCTTCCTGAGCCGACTTCTTTGACTGATTTACTGGCTTTTGTTAACCCCATAACGAGCATGCCCCTGCCTAAGTGTATATGGTCGTGCTTGGCATATGGTGATCTTCAAAATCTTCAATTTCTCACATTTATCCTTGCGTTTCACTCCTTTTTTCATTTTTAGGGTTAAAAACCTGCATTTATCAAATATGAAGGATTTAAGCATGTTTTCATGTGACAATAACAAGAGTCACCACCTTTTGGACATGTAGCCTTTACCCTAGGTGCATCAATCTTCCTTCTCTGTCAGGCAGCCCTATAAACCACTTACGCCAGTATATTTAGCCTCACTAGCACCAATAGCTTTAGCACCACTTGCACCATTATTCATGCTCTAGCCACCAGCTTTACCACCATTTTGAGATTACAAGTGTAACAACTGGGAATTTTTTTTTCCTTTC
Source organism: Ambrosia x helenae (assembly GCA_030844895.1). Classification (NCBI taxonomy): domain Eukaryota; kingdom Viridiplantae; phylum Streptophyta; class Magnoliopsida; order Asterales; family Asteraceae; genus Ambrosia; species Ambrosia x helenae. Next base: position 5,056,731 of record CM061232.1, read on the forward strand.
GTCTCTTCCTTTACAGATTTCGTTTAATTTTCGGGACAAAAATTCTTTCAACAGGGGGATGATGTGACACCCGACAAATTTGGCAAATTCAGGTTAATACTATTACAAACATATAAGTCTACCTTAGCGAAAACATTTACTTAGCATTATACTTAACTGGGTCAGTTAGGTCGTTTGGATGGTTCTGGGAATCATCGGAAGTCGTTACAATGATCCAAGGGATCATTGGGAATCGGTCCATAACCATGTGTACAAGGATTGGTGATTGGTAAAATCGTCGGGTTTAATGCACACACACGAGTCTCGAGTCCCGATAATTGGTGAACGAATGTGAACGTGTTAGTTATCATGCATTATGTGTTTACAATAATTATATAACTTGCCGGTATGTGAATATGTGCTTATATGTGTTAAAATAGTGTTTAACGCACCAAAAACCCATAAACACCTGCAGGGAATGAGTAGAAATTGTACTCGCCCCCAACATGGACGAGTAGGAATTGTACTCGTCTATATCAGGGGCGAGTACAATTCGTACTCGTCTTCTGCAGCTTCTACTCGTGTGTAACATAAGGAACGGCTAAAAACGCCTATAAATACCACCCTTGACTTGTTAAGCATCATTTGTGAAATCCTAATTCGCCCCAAACCTCTCCCACACCATAATCAACCTCTAGAACTCATTTTTGCTCAAAAACCCATCATTGCCAAGCTTTCACATTCTCCTTAGCAAAACCTAAGGTGTGTTATCCATCTTAAACCTTTACCATGTTGTTATTTTGATCCCTAAAGGTCCATACCTGGTTTTGTGATGTTTGTGTCTTTGAAAACCTTTGAAATCAATTATAAAACAAGTCTAATCCTTCAATATGTGTCCTATGTGGTGTATTCATGCAAGTAATGATTTTTATGGTTAAAACATTAGGATTCTTATGTGATTGATGTCCTTCTGATATAGATGAGTTGTTAGGATGCTTATCTAGGAGTTTGAGAGTTGTTTGTTGTGTTTTGATGATAATATGTGTTTTGACCCGTTGAGTGATTTAGAAAGAGTTAGGGTGTTATGATATGATTTATTGATTGTATGATGTTAGGGTTTGTACTAGGATGATGTATTAACAGTATGATGATGATTTGCAACATTTTTATGTGATGAAATCTGGATATTGGCCATTTAGGGTAAGTTGTGCATGTTTGATGTGATGTTTTCATAATATTATTCCATTTTGGGAAATGCTTGCAATAGGGTGTTAGACTGAGGATAAATTGGGGGTTTCCATTTAGGATATGTTGCTTGATAATTTTGGATAGATATTGAGTGTTTTTACATGTTTCGGATCTGATTTGGAGGGTTAAACACGCGAAATGAGGCATTTGGACTGCAGGGGACGAGTAGGAATTGTACTCGCCTGAGTTAGGGATGAGTAGACTCCTACTTGCCTGAGATAGGGACAAGTAGACCCCTACTCGTCTGAGTTAGGGACAAGTACGATTTGTAATGGTCTGTTTAATTTTGTAATTGCCTGTTTGATTCCTACTTGTGTGTTTTGATGTCTAATCATGTGTTTTGCTGCTGTAAGTGTATTTTGATATCCCAAAACATGGTTTAACACCTAGGAACATGTTTGGAACCCCGTGGCATGTCTAATAACCTGATAACACGTGTTCAGACTCGTAAATGCATTAGGTGAAATGTATGCTAGACTTTGTGAACTTTTGCGCGAACTTTTGCGCATGTTAAGTGCATAATTGCATATGATTACATGATTTATTGTATTTGGCTAACACGTGGGATGTCGGGTCACCAATGGGATGTCGGGTCTTGCCTGGTGCGGTCAGTTTAACGTTCAAACATATTTTCAAACGTATACAGTTGTGGTCTGGAACTACGGGTTATTAGTCTAATATCTTATACACTCTTCATGATAGGTCACCGGTAGTTGGGACTATCTATTTGAGTTGATTAACTTATTTTAGAAGTAAGCAACCTAAGGTGAGTTTCACGGCCCCACTTTAAGTCTTTCCGTTTTCGGGGGAGAATAATGCTTCATACTTGGATTTCGTAAAGATCATGTTATACTAGTGTTATTACTTTTGACTTACTATACGATTCTTTTAAGTCCCGGGGAATACCATGAATATGCGGGGATGCATAACGGGGGAAATGTGTATAGATCTATTGGGACTGACAAACCCCACTTGTCGGTTGGAGGCCGGCGTGTGCATATTGTCTCGGTATTAAAGGCTGTCGTGGCAACGGTGGTACATATTCGGGCACATTCATGCACTGTCTTGTTAGTAATGGTTTCCAAGTCGTAGTAGTATCTTACATACGTTTTGCTAACGTTATCATTATAACTTAGTAGAAACATGAATGATCTTTCAAACTTATAACGTTTATTATAAACCCTGTGAACTCACTAGCATTATGTTGACAACTTTAAGCGTGTTTTCTCAGGTCGCTAAGGTAGCAGCATCGGATAGGCGCACGGGTCCCACGGCTTCTAGTTTGCATATCATGTTTTGAACTTTGTCTTTTCTTTTTACTTAAACAGTTTGGTTTGTGGTTTGTACTTTGCTTCCACTGTACTGAATGGGTTTTTAAACTTAATGGTTGATTACGTATTTTAAATCATATAGTTGTCGTTTATTGTGACCGTTGACTTAGATCCTTATGTGTCACGCGCTTCGCGACAAAACCCCGCATGTGGAAATTTAGGGCGTGACAACAAGGTTTGGCCTTTGTAAGTCCTGCTATTAAAATCCAAGTTCTTACATTTACCACATTTTACAGTCACATCTTTCTTATGTAACTTTTCACCATTTTGCATTTCATCTAACTCAATTGTAGACATCATGAGTTGATCTTCACATAACTGGAATGCTATCAACCAATTGTTGACACACCTTTGGTTAAGCCAATCCAATGTATCTTTGACAAGATTATGATGCCTATCAACAAAATTAAAGAAATTAAACCAAGCTGTGAAGAATATAGAGTGCGAATTGGGTAAAAACTTCACGACTAAAACCGACGACTAAGATGTTCATAAGGTTCTAAGTATTGCAATCCTCCCATGAATAATATACAATCGACATTGACGAGGAATCTATTGAAGACATCGATGATGATAATGATAATGATGATGAATGTGAAGAAATAGGGGATTTATCGAATGATATATTGGGTATTTTTATATTGAGAATTGAAATGACAATAATACCCTCACATTCATGTGAGGGCACTTAACCATCAAAACAAACACAGTTAGTGATAGATGTTGATTCTTGCAACAAAAACTAATATAAAGGATGTAATCGGCAAGTTTTATACATAAAGGTTGTAAGCTACAATTTTTGGCAAACGTAATGGATGTTTTTTGTATTTTTGTCTAAAATAAAAGAAGGGTTGGATTAAGATATAATGTGATTTCGTATTGCAGAGTAAAAAAATGAAAGTTATAATTTTACAATGATGCATTTTATGATTTTTTTTTTGTTTATGTTAAGTAGAAGGTTAAAATTGGTTAATGATGAAACCTTACATTTGTATTTGATTATCTTTTTTTCTATACCATCAATTTTGGGAGAGAAGTATATAAAAAATACGTTGTGAGTTCGGCTCGATTTCACATAACCCAACGTAAATACAAAAAATACATTGTGAGTTAGGCTTGGTTTCACACAATGAAACGTAGATAATAAAAATGTATCATGAGTTTGGGATCTGTTTCACTCAATTAAACATAGATAAAAAAAATACGTTGCGAGTTCAGCTCAGTTTGACACAACAAAACGTTAATAAAAAAGTATGACGTGACTTCAGATTACTTTACACAACGAAACGTAGATAAAACTATGAGTGACGTAGATAAAATCTATTAGATTATATAATGTTTTTCATCATTTCAAAAATTATGTGGTTAAATAATTAAAGATATCTAGTTAGTTAATAAAAGAAAAAGAAAGTTGTATTTTAAACAATAAAAGTTAATTATAGAGTAAGGTACTAAGATGTGAAATAACAAACAAAAAAACTCAATTCTCAATTAGTTTTTAACTAATGTTAGCGTTAATAACCCATAATGTTACAAAACTAAAAGTTAATACTTCACATTGATACTTTAAACTTTTAGTACTTGACAAGTATTATTACTTTTCATAAACCATAAGAATCAACCGTGTAATTAATTTTTTTTAAAATTATTTTAAAAATATTTCATAGAACAACAATGTAACTTTTAGTGGATTTATATTGAGAAATAAACATAGAAGTTGACTTAAATAGAAGAAACTAGGCAAATGTGCTTTTATTTTTTTTGAGTTAATGGCCAAAATCGTTCATGAGGTTTGGCCAGTTTTACCACATCAGTTTAAAATAGTTTTTTTTTACATGTGGGTCCTTGAGGTTTACTTTTTGTTGACAAATTCTAAAATAGTTTTTTTACATGTGGGTCCTTGAGATTTTTTTTTCTAGATGTCGAACCTTGTCGCTGATGCTTCTGTTTATACATCACCAGGTTTTCCGTCATCTTCTCCTCGGGCGTCTTCTGCAACCCCGGTCAGGTCTCCGGCTAAAATCTTATCAAACTAGCGGATTCCACATTTTTAAAACACTTTTCAAATTTCACCATAAACCAAAACCCTTCTAAAAAATTACCAAATTTCACGAAAAAAAAACGTAGTTTGAGTATCAATGAAAGCTTTCGCTTAATTGTTGTTTTGTTCAATTGCTTATTGAATTAGTAGTGGTAGGGTGTTTGTTATATATATTGTTGTTCTTTTAAAAATTAAAATGGTAAAAAAAATAGAAACAAAATGGTAGTTTAGTCAAAAAGAGAGAAATACCCACAGAGTTAACAACAATATTTAACTGGAGTTAGTGTTAGGGATGAATTTGGCAACAAAAAGTAAACATGAAGGATCCAGATGTAAAAAAAAAACTATGTTGAACTGGCAAAACTGACCAAACCCCATGGACGATTTTAGCCATTAATTCAATTTTTTGATGCACAATTGCAACATTTATATCAAACATGCTTTTTAATTTTTTGATGCACAATTGCAACATTTTTATGGATAGGGTAAAACTAATGTAAAAAGGACATTAACATAAAAAGCGTGAGAAGTAATCTAAGCCATTAGATTAGGTTAATTACGCAGTGGCAAGATTGTAATTTTGTTGCATCATTAAAGTTGATGAAAAACATGAGAAGGGTAGTTTAGTCCATTGTGAAAATTAATTAAAATTATAGCGCCCAATTTGTAACATAATTGCTAAAAACCATCAATTAACATCGCCCATCGTTGAAGAAGAAAACATAGACTATTTTTAATGTTTAGCCGATTATAACAACTAATCACGTTGTTTGCATAATCTGATTGAAAACAAACTTGTATGAAATGAACCGCATTTTATTGCACATGATTGAATGTACATAAAAGGCGATCGAAGCAAAATATGTTCTGTTTATGAAACAAAAAAACAGAGCATGTTACTGGAACAGGTCACGCAAGTGTATATACAAAATCACGCAAATGCGAACAAAAAAAACAAACAAAAACTAACACAAGTTTATCTTGAACAAACATGCAAATTCCTTTTGAAAAAAAAAATCACACAAATAATAAATTCATGTTGAAAAATCACGCAAGTTCATTTGAAAAATCATGCAAGTTGGTTGGTATCTCAATTGAAAATGACGCAAATTCTCCTCTAGACATTCACACAAGCTCAAAATGCAGGGTGGTCGGCCGGATGTTGAAGGTAGTGGTCGAAGGTTGTAGGCGGTGGTGGTCGGAGGTTGCAGGTGGCGGTGGTTGGAGTTTGGATAGGGTGGTCGGAGGTTGCAGGTTGAAGGTAGTGGACAGAGGTGATGGTCGAAGGTGGTGGTCGTAAGTTGCAAATTGAAATTCGATTGTATTGAATGATTTGAACATGATTACAAGTCTAATCTACCCTTCACAGGAATCAAAAAACGTGTTTAAAAAAAAAACTAAATCATTACACGTGACGCACTCTTAATCCTTATTACACTTTGTAGGTTAAGACGTTTTTTACCGTATACTTTCTCATGCACATATCATCTACACAAATACACAATCCAACATTGACACACAATTTGCTATTACAAGCAAAGTGATCATTTCACACAAATATAACAAGGGAAAATGACCAATATAGCCCGTTGACCGGGCATTTTGCACAAATAGCCCCCTCCACCGTCTTTGGAGAGACGGGACACGGCTCCCAACCCGCCTGAACCGTCTTTGGATAGACGGGACACGTTGTGACCCCCCCAACCGCCACGTGGCGTCTCTGATCCCGAGGCGGTACCGTCTCTCTCCGGACGGGTCAGAGATCTCTCCCAGACGGTTCACGTTTACCAAGACGGCTGAGCCTTCGGTTCAACCGTCTCCAAAGACGGTTCACGTCTATCAATGCCGGCTGTCCCTTCGGGTCAACCGTCTCAAACAGACGGGTCACCTTTCCCAATACGTCTTAACGAAATTTTTGAACCGTCTGAACCGTCTGAACCGTCTCACGAGTGTATATAAATACCCTAATTAACTTAACGAAATTTGCACCCACCGCTCTCCTCTAACCTTTCATCTTCCATGCACCACCCAACCGTCTCCTCTAAGCTTTCATCTTCCATGCACCCACCCGTCTCCTCTAAGCTTTCATCTTCCAATCCAATGACGTTTTTTTACTTTCCCAGCCGAAGCCCCAGCCGAAGCCTACCGGCTTCGGAAAATATGTCCCGGTTACTTGGATTGTTGTTTCATCTGCGTACGGCTACTTGGATTGTTGTTCCATCTGCGCGTGGTTTGCAACCCGTGTAATGGATCGATGATGTGGTGGTCTACATTTTAGGCAAGTTCGCTCGGTTTCCGAATTTATGTCTCGATGTTCGACGTGTGCTCACTGAGAACTATTGTTACATAAAACGAGGAAATGTTTCGGACTTGTCTGTGTAGAGCACATACACCATTCGAAACAACGTCTATGTAGACCACTGCTACTACCGCCGCTGTGGAGGACAAAACATCTAACACTAAGATGTAGTCCTCAATAGTTGGTTAGACATTACTATTACTTCAAACAAAGTTCCTAGTTCTGGAAGTAAATTTGGGAAGTTTGTTGTAATAGTGTAGTTTTTTACTTGTTGCTTCTTAATTTTCTCTTGTTGCTTTTTTATCCTCGGGAAGTAAATTTGGAAAGTTTGTTGTAATAGTGTAGTTTTTTAATTGTTATTGTAATAATATTTATTGTTTACTTGTGATTGTAATAGTATAGTACGTTTAAATATAAAAACAAAACGACAAATTAAAAATATAACCAACTATTGCATTAAAAATAAAACCATTACAAATAAATAAAAATATAATTAAAAATTACATAAGACGATGTTTAATCATTTGCCACACGGACACATGTTTAAACTCTTTACCCTCCCTATTTTTGTACTGCCTTAGACTGTGTCTAATGGCCACGTCTTCAGGAAAGTTTGCGGGTACGTCGTAAAGGGTCCGGTTATGGTGGCTGTTGAATATTTGACACTTTGTCGTCAAATCATTCAACTTGCGGCTAAGCGACTCGGTGGTACGTTGTGAGCCCCCAACGAGCCGGTTGTACTCATTCAGGATCCGGAACCACTTGTTGTTGAGGTGTGTACTCTCCTCAACATGCAGCCATGCCGCAATCAACGCGATCTCTTGTTCTTCCGTCCATCTTTGGGGTGCCATTGGTTTGGGACGGTGGTTTGGACGGTGTTGGATGGTGTTGGACGGTGGTTTGGACGGTGTTAGACGGTGGTTTGGACGGTGTTGGAAGGTGGTTTGGACGGTGTTGGACGGTGTTGGACGGTGGTCGTCGGGTAGTAGATGGTGTTTGGACGGAGTTGTACGGTGGTTGATATGTTCAGACGGTTTGGATGACGGGAAATGGACGGGAGACGGGTATTTATAGGGCTGAGCCGGACAACCGAAGCGTCGCCGCTCATCGGGAACCACCGCGTCGGTAAATGTGTACCGTCTCTCAAGACGGTTGAACCGAAGGGTCAGCCGTCTTGGGAAAGCTGACCCGTCTGTTTGAGACGGTTGACCCGAGGTGTCAGCCGGCATTGATAGACGTGAACCGTCTTTGGAGACGGTTGAACCAAGGGTTAGCCGTCTTGGGAAACGTGAACCGTCTGGGAGAGGGTTCTGACCCGTCTGGAGAGAGACGGTACATCTCGGGATCAGAGACGCCACGTGGCGGTTGGGGGGGTCACAACGTGTCCCGTCTATCCAAAGACGGTTCAGGCGGGTTGGGAGCCGTGTCCCGTCTCTCCAAAGACGGTGGAGGGGGCTATTTGTGCAAAATGCCCGGTCAACGGGCTATATTGGTCATTTTCCCATATAACAATCAAATTAAAACAGAAATGAACCAACACTTTTAGTTAGACATCCCACAAAAGAACAAATAAAAATAGCAACAAATGAAGATATAAAAAGAAGCCAGTTTCATAAGTCTCAAATAAAAAAGAATCACTATGAATGCACATCCATAAGTCATACTTCAACTACCAATTATCATCACAACATTCCCTTCCTTACACTCCATAATATATTTTCTATATATAATTTCAAACTGTAACCATCATGTAATCCTTCCATATTCATTTCCACCATGGGACGACGGTAGAATATTTGCGGCTATCGGATGGTTGCCCCTACGCCCTACAAAAAAGAACAGAAACTTCACATCACATCACACATTTTTGATATTTTATCTCTAACGGGTCAAACATGCAAAAAGTAGCTTAAATGAAATTGGTCAAATGGGTCAAACCCAAGCCATCCATTTTCCGACATTCACCTCTCACGTTACCATAAATCCAAGAACGAGTCAAAAGAAGAAACAATGAAGGTTGTTTAACATACCCCACGGTGCATTGTTGTTGCTTCTAGGGAACGTTGACTCCCTTGACTGTAATTGGAAGGTGGGGCCTGGACCTTGACATGATTCCATTCGCCACCACGAGCACCTGTTGACCGCCCGTGACTGAATCGTTGAACAGGCTGTTGACCCAACCGGCTGGGTGCAAATTGAGAGAAATGAGGCGTTAAATGGGAAGAATGCATCATAGGGTGAACATACACATCAGGGGATCCTTCTGCATGTGGGAACGCTTGAATAGGCCCGTTTGGCCTGTATGAAATGAAACGGAATAAACCAAATAGAATATGTAAAATTAGGGTCTATTACATCAATATGTAATTTACTTTCACCTTTTTGTCATTGTATGTAAGAAAAAATGTTTTCTTTTTTCCACTGTAACAGATTTTTTTTTTAATTTTTAAGGTAAAATGCCAAAATCATCCCCGTGATTTGGTGAAAGTTGCCACTTACGTACAAACTTGAGATTTTTTGTCATAATCGTACCCTGGTTTTAATTGTTTGTCTAAATCGTCCATGGCACTAACTCCATCCAGTTAAGTGAAGGGACGATTTAGACAAACAATTTAAAACCAGGGTACGATTATGACAAACAATCTATGCAGTTAATGCGGTAAAATATCGGATATCGGTGAAGGACCGATATTTGAGATATAGGTTATCGCGGTGAGATATCGGTGGGATATCGGCAATTTTTATATCATGCAAAATACATACATGTAGCAATTTAACACTAACAATTCAACATACTCTCCTACCATTAACAAATTAACCTTCTACAACTTGCAAAACACTAACAATTGTAGCAAGTGGGAACTTGTTAAGACTTAAAACACTAATATTTAACGCTAACTATTAACAATTAAGACTTAAAACAGTAATAAAAAGGTAATAACAACTATAAGAAATAAGAAAAATGAAAGAACTATGAAGAAAAACACCAATATCGGGAATATCGGTGATATATCGGTCAAATATCGGTAACATATGGGTCAAATATTGGCCAATATCGCCGATAATATCGGTACAAAATATCTGTCAAAATATTGGTACCAATATATGGGTTGATGACCGATAACCGAGATATCGGTGATATATCACCGATATATCGGCCGACTTAACTACTTAGCAAACAATTAAAACCAGGGTACGATTATGACAAAAAAATTCTCTAAGTTTGTACGTAAGTGGCAGCTTTCACCAAACCCCAGGGACGATTTTAGCAGTTTACAATTTTTATTTTACCAATGTATGTAACAATCTATAGCAGGGAAAATAATGACATGGGACATACCTTTGTATAGACATATTTGAGGTTGACATTTGATTGAATCGCCCAAGTCCAGCAAAAGATTCCGTAGGAGTAAAAGCTTGACTAATTTGCATGCTCTTACTGAATTCCATTGTAATGTTGTTTAATTCTGAAGGATCGTCTTGCAGAAGCAGTTCATCACTGAAAAAAAAAATAACAAATTTTTTTCAGACATATGTCGTGAAACAGAATCACCGTCAACATAGCAGCATACCGTCTAAAGGTTCAAATAGTTAAAATGCACTAAATATGACAATAAAACAAGAGAGAATTACATATATCCCCCTCTTTTATAAAACTATGCATAATGACAGGAATACCCTTTTCAAGATACAAAAACTATTGACTCTTCATTCTCCCCTTCTTGTGATCGGGGCAATCTGATTATCGCCAACCCTAACTGGTGACCTACCGACTCTTCATTCTCCTTCTCGATCTGATTATCGCCAATCCTAACAAGTTTGTGTTTGCGTATCCAGTTTGCCAAGAACATCTTCGTTCTCCTCGTTTCTAATTATCGCAACCCTAACCAGTTCGCAATTATGTAATCAGTGTGCGATTCCACCTTCCAATTCCAAAGCTATGCAAAGTATTGGTGTTGTGATAGGATCTCAAAAAAACGTGTTGTAGGTGCTCATGATGGTGAGTGATCAAGTTCAAAAAGCCTAATTTGGTGATATCCTGCTCTTAGGTTCAAATAGTGAACACTCGAGCACCGTGTAAGTCATCAAGTAGGTGGATATGATGGTCGTGATTTCGTTTTGATGGCAAGGTTGTTGGTGGTTTGAAGATACGGGAGCAGGAATGTAGAAGAGATTGTATAGTAAGCATCTGATGGATGGACCATCAAGTTTTGATGCATGATCTTTCTTGGTGGTGTAAATGCAAGGTTTTCAGAACCGGACCGGACGTCGAACCGGACCCCCGGCAGGTTCACCGGTTCGACCGGTCCGACCGGTTCGACCGGTTCGACGAGCCGGCCCAAAAAACAAAAAAAAATTAAAAAAAATTAAAAAATCCGGTCCGACCGGCCGGTTCACCGGTTCAACCCCGGTTCGTTGCAATTCCGGTCCGACTACCCGAACCGGACCGGTCCAGGCCCCGGAGCCCGGTCCGACCGGTCCGACCGGCCGGTCCGGTTTTCAAAACAATGTGTAAATGTGTAACTGGTTGACAAAGACTCGGCAACAACAAGAGTAAGAGGGTGTTTGGGATTGCGTTTTGAATATGGTTTTTAGCTTATTGCGTTTTGAAAACGCAGATAATCAGTTTTTAGTGTTTGGGATTGCGTTTAGAAAAAGCAGATAATCAGTTTTTTAGGCTACCAAAACGCAATAATCTATAAGCAGCTCAACCCCTGCTTTTCCAAAACGCATAATCTGTTTTGAATAATCAATCCCAAACACCCCCTAACTCGTCAGGGGATTGAACTTCTTAATAGGGAGGCATAACGGAAAAATAAGGCTTATAAGAACTGGAAAAACAACGAAATTAAAAAAAAAGCTTAAAAAACTAAAAAAAATAATAATTATTGGCATGAATGATTACCTGTAATTAGGATCCCAGTCTCCGGGATCAGGCAACGAACTGCTAGTCTCGGGTTTGTCATGAATGGCACTTTTTGGATGCAATAAAGGTTTACCCGAACTAAACGAACCATGGGCCGCAGCATTTCCACTATTCCTTTGTTGTTGTTGTTGTTGTTTCCAGTTTCCAGCATTTAAATTCGGTGAATTAACATCGGGAAATTGCCCTTGCCAATGTGCAGACGACGTGCTTTCTTGAGTTGGTAAATTACCAGAATATCCCCATCCTTTTCTTCTATTCATCTGATTACCCGAAACATTTCCTTTTCCGAGGGGCGACCCGTGAGTAGTACCTCTAGCAGGTGAACTCGGGCCATAATGTCCAGGAGATCCAGCTGTCACCTGGCTATAGGGTGGAGTAAATTGTGACGGACTCGTGCCAAGTGACATAGGTGGAAAATTGCTAGCTGGACTGAATGCGAACCCGTTTCCATGCGAGATTGGCATAATTCTTCGTCTAGCGTCAGGACTGCTTCCAAGAACTGGGATATTTTGTGCATAGTTGTTCAGGTGGGACGGGCCGACTGGTGAATAATATGCAAGCATATTACTGTTATCTCCATAACTACCATAACTACTTCCAAGTCCAGTGCCATCGTTATAACTGCCGTGACTCCCTAAACTTCCGAAATTACTCCCAGGTCCGTAGGGCATTACTTGAAGATGAGAGTTGTTATACATCGCAACCCGATTACCACCTAATACCTATACGAAATAGCAAGTGGAAATGGAACTGTCGGAATCAGATAATCTGTCGTACTAATTGGGGGTGTTTAGGTAAAGCGGTTATGGGTGTGCGTAAAAGAACGAGCTGTAAAAATAGTGTTGGTAAAATGCAAATCCAAACTCCCCCTAAACGAGATCTAAAATAAGAAGCAGGTATATAACTCACATTAGGCGAGAGTCCTGCAGCAAACCAATGACCTCCAGCAGGATGATGATCAACCTTGACATTATGCGAAACGGGCTACATTGCAAAAAAAAAAAAAAGAGGGATTAAATTCAGAAGGATAATATCTATCTATATATATAAAAGAATTGAACATTGCTGACGTGGCGTGCAATGGTGCTTTCAACCTCTCCATGAAACTGCCACGTGGCATCATAAATCATAATTGAAAGATTTTAGTATTTTTAAATTATTTCCTTTTTTAATTAAAAAAAAGATAAACATAAAACCTTAAATTTATCTCTCTATCTCTCAATTCTCAATTACCTAAAATTAAATTGAGTTATTTTAGGAAAAAAGAATTTAAAAACAAATTTAAATTTTTCTCTCTTATGTTTCCTCCCATAATTTTAAACGTTAATATTTTTTTATATTCGAGATTTTTTAAATAAAAAAATTACACAAAATTAACGAGTGTTTTATTATCTTTCCAACGAGTAACATAGTGCTAGAGATGAGCTCGGGACGGTATCGGTACCGAACCGATACCGATCCCGACAATACCGATACCGAAAAGTACAAAAAATCAATACCGATACCGATACCGATATTACCGGTACGGTATCGGTATCGGTTCGGTATCGGTACGGTACCGGTGTGGTATCGGTATTTTACCTTAAAATACCGATACAATACCGATCCCGTACCGATACCAAAAATACCGAAACCGAAAACCTCTAAATGTGGGTACCAATACCGATACCGAACACCCTCGGTTCGGTACGGGATCGGTATTTTTTCGGTTCGGGATCGGTTTTCGGGACCGTATGCCCATCCCTACATAGTGCTATATAAAAAACGGAGAAAAAAACGACTATTTTTTGTGGAGTTTTGTTCATACAGGAAAAAAAACACAAAGTGTTCAGGTTATTCATTAATCATGTTTTTTCTTTTAAACCAGGTTCTTATCTACGATGTTGAAATTCGGCCCAAGCGCCATGCTTTCATTGGAATTTTACTCTTCTAAAGATGCATAGGTATACTTCATCAAGAGAAGCTAGGAGAAAGAATCGCGCAACACTGCAACACATGGTGTCACCTTATAGCAAAGTTATTTTTTATTTATTTAATTACAAGAGTAATAATTATTACTATTAGTATTAGTATTATTAGAATTATTATATTTTTCAACCCCGGGACACTCCCGGGATAAAAGCTAGTTAGATGATATTAGACATTCATTCCATAGTTTAACCAAAGGAGGAATCAGGCTATTTACTTTTTTAAAACTAACAAGTATTGCTTACCACACGAGGAGTCTCGGGAGCAGGCTTATAAGGACTGGTAAAAGGTTCTCCGGTAACAAAAGGATGCTTAGAAGCCTGCACCATGAATATTTATACCATAAAATCAACACTTAAACCTAATTAATATCACCATAATTAAAAAAAAAATCTGCATGAAATGATAATATTATCATAAAAAACCTGTAAAGGTGACCACCGCTTAGCTGGATCAAATTCTACAAGTCCCTTCAAGAAATCAATCAGCGATAGTCGCATTTGACTTTCTGTAGCATTTTGTCACAAAATTGGCATTATATATATATATATATATATATATATATATATATATATATATATATATATATATTTTAAATTTCGGAGAGAAATAAATTACTAATTTAAGAATGTAGAGCTAACCTCTAAAAAAGTCTTCTTTTTTCAGATCTTTCTTGTAAGGATACTTTGTCACAATTCCTTCAAGATTCATGTGACTGAAGTACTCTTTTCCTATTTGCGGTTTTTTCATCTCTCTCTGAAGCAAAAATAAAACAAAACACACACAACAACTATAAAGCAAAACACAGCCAAAAATACTAATACCGGCATAATTTAACAACCCTGTTGTTATAGTGCACGGAGGTTGATTTCTGTTAGAACATATAAAGTTAATAGTATTGTATAATTCGGTAATATACATTTCATCCAGGGGATACAAAGATAAAAATAAAATTACATAAAAAATAAACTGAATATGGAAAATGAGAACTTACGGCTTCATATTCTTCTTCACTTAAAGCTTGGTAAATACTTCTTCCAGAAGAAGAAACTTGACTACCATCTTCATGGTTTACGGTCCCTACACACTTGAAGAATTTGCTAGTGTTTTTGGCCTCTTTCAGCACATAATCAGGTGGTTGTTCCCTATATAACAAAAAAGAATTCATATGAAAATTTAACACCAAAAACTTATCCATCAACCAAAATTATATATCCTTTCGGAGTCAAGAAAATAATTAGTTAGAAAAAAGTAAAGCATTATAATTAGGAATATACCCAATTATTTTAATCATTCGTTTTAGAAGATCAAATTCTGATGCCCCTGGAAAAAGTGGCAGGCCAAGAAATAGTTCGGCAACTATGCATCCAAATGACCACATGTCGATGGCAGTTGTATACCTGAGGGTGGTTAAGGTCTAACAAAAGCTCATAGATATTATAGGATCCAGATGCTTTAAATAATAATTACATTTACATTACATTAATAATAAGAATAACAATAAAGATAATCAGTGTTGTAAAAGTCGGCCTAGGCGGCCGCCTAGGCGCTAGGCGGGACTAAATATAGGAATAAGGACCTAATCGGTGAACTACGCGTTTTGGCCATTAGGTGGGCCTAGGCGGTTTTTTAATTATTATTTTTTATTTCTATGTATTTCTTAGTATTATGTGTATATATCTAAGTATTTCTAAGTATTGTGTGTATATGTCTTAACATATTTAAAAAAACACCTAAATTTGTGTACATATATATAAAATACTTATAAAAACACCAAAACGCCTAGTTCCGCCTAATTTCGCCTAGTCCCGACTAAACCCGACTAGTCTCTAGGCTGGACCTCACCGCCCGCCTAGCGCCTTCTGCAACATTGAAGATAATATCTACAATACGGGAAAGAAAAAGAAGCGGAAAGTACATAACAATAAAGTTAGCTGTTAACCATGGCTTTTAGGGTAGGGATCTATTTAGCAAAACCCGAATGCTACAACTAATAATGATATAACAGCAGATTTAGACTTCAAGGATACCGATACCCAAGAACAACTTCAGGCGATCTGTAGTATCGACTCTGCAGACGGAAAATGTAAAAAATAAGACAAGTTTTCATCAACCTGCCAAAGTTCATGCCAGCAACTTAATGACGGGTGTATTGGAATAAAAACCTGGATATAAGAATAAACGGTGTGATCTTCCATGCATGCAGATCCAAAGTCAATAATTTTGACTTCTGGTGGCTCCAATCTTGTTCTTGTACTATGTAATAAACAGTAATTATAGGATCAGTTGAGTTCAATCAACAGAAAAAATAAGGTGGCAATTTCAACCCATTTACTTATCAATGGGTCGAATAACCCGTCATTGATTCGGCCCATTTTGACTTGTTTCAAACCGACCCGTATAGTAGCTCACCTTGTGCATAAAAGGATGTTCTCAGGTTTTAGATCACAATGTATAATAGCAGCATCCTTCATCAGAGCTAATCCATATAAAATCTAGTCCAAAATATACATAAATCATTAAAGGAGGCACAAATAATAATAATGTCTAGTCACACTTAAATTCAAAATATTTAAAAAAAATAACCTGCTTTGAAAATAGCTGCACAATGCTCAATGATAATCCACGGAATCGATTTAGCCTTAAAAGCTCATACCTGAATCACAAACAAAACAGAAACTCAAACCCTAATATAAAGCTGATAGAAAATGATTTATACAACGAACTGAGGCTTACAAATTTGAATCGAGCAGTTCAAAAGCAATGCACAAATGCCGTTGATATACAAAGTAGTCATAAATTCGAACAATATGATTTTGATCCTCAGGATCAAACTTTTTGTTTAGCTGACAATCACAAGAAAATAAGGCGACATAAATAAATGATTAATGTCAATCCATTTTAAATTCAAAACCCTAGCCAAAACTAAATATTTGTTTACTGTTGTCAATATGGAAACTTCAACCAACGCCTGTTGATAGTAAGCAGGTTGATTTTTAATAACTTTAACCGCAACAAAACGGTCAAGTTCTGCAACCCAACATTTAGCAACTTGCCCAAACGTCCCCTGCCCAAGCATATCTTTTACAATATATCTGAAACAGTCCGGAAAATAGGAAAAGAATTGGTTAGATATATTCAATCAAACAAGAGAAACAGAGTGAAAGTATCAACCTTCTGTGACTTTCTGGATTAATCAGGGGACAGTTTACACTCAAAATAAAGTCTGAATGTTCATTATCAAAACCATCATTGAGTACTCCAGCAGACGGGCTTGTCAAAAACCGTTTTGGGTTTAATTCTTCTAAATAATTAAACTGTGGATTGCAGATTCGGTATGTCTCAACAATATCCTTGGTTAATCTTGATACCAACTGCACAATATAATGAGTCATGTCACCAAAGTGTTTAGCATAATGAAATACACATTCTTGTAACTACGAACAGGAAAAATGTCATTATATATTAACCAAGTTGGTCGTTCTATCTTTTGGGTAACATATTCAAATATTCAAGTCTCTGTTGTCAAGGCTCACAACGCTCACCCTGGCGCGCGCCTAGGCCCACTTTTCAAGGCCCAGCGCAGCCTTCTCACTTCGCTTCGAAAGCCTTTTTCAGGCCCGGTTCCGACGAAATTCCGGCCGAAAATCATTTGAATAGGTATTAACAGGTCTAAGACAATTACAGATTTATACCAACCCTAAGCAAGCCTGGAATCAACCTAAAACAACCTAAACTAGCCCTAAAGAAGCCTAAAACATGTCTAAAACCCCTAAAAAAGCAGCACCTTGAACTGAGGCCCAAGGCTCACCCTTTGCAGCTTGAGTGCGCCTTCGACAACTATAATTCCAGTTTTAATTTTGTTTCAAACTTTCAATGTTACAAGGTATTCTGATAAATAGCACTGCAACCCACATTACCACTTACATATGTTGACCTTGCTTTCCAACTGCGTAACACCTTATGTGACGCCCAACTGTATAAAACTGATGACATAATGCATCGTTTTTAGAACTGCTTTATAGTTTATATCATTCAAAACAACTTACTTTATTCACTAATAATCATATAAACCATTTGGATAAGCAGTCCCAAACACCCTCAAAACAGCTAATTGAGCCATCAAAACACAATATAAGATATACGTCACCACGGTTAAAAAAATTGTGAAACTTAAGTGACCACGGTTAAAAAAATTGTGAAACTTAAGTGATTACTGGTTAATCTTGATCACTACTAAAAACATAAGCATTCAAACACAACATATCAAATAATCAAACAGTACAAAACAACATATTGTAATCTAAAAACATCACTCACAGGTCTTTTAACAAAACCACTCGAACTCCGCGTCCTCGCATCACTGTTACCGACAACCAGGGCATACGGTCGAAAAACAAGCTGTTTCGGACTCCACCGTACCGAAGCCGACGCAGACACCAACCTATCATCTACTTCCACCACAGTGTTGACCTCATCCATAACAACAATTCACCACAAAACTCTACTAACCAAATGTTATTAAAGCAACACATAAATAACCAAATTCAACTAATTTACCCGATGACTGCAATCCCATTATCATAACTAATACCCTACAAACTTCATAACCATCACCACCAGTTCCAGATCCATCAACCCAACAAAATCAATATTATCCCAATTCTTGTTTGACCCAATTCAAAAAAGATGCAAACTTTAACAACAAGAACTGACCCAATTCAATCAAGATGCAAACTTTATAACAAAAACTAATAAAGGGTTAATAAAGATCGAGACCCAATTGAAAACAAATGTGTGGGAATTGGGTTTGATGATAAAGATTGAAAGATTGATTTGGTGGGGAAAGAAAAGGGTTTTTAAAGATTATTATTATTATTATTGGTTTATTGATTGAATCTTTGAAAACAATTGCTTGAAGAGTTTGATGAATTACAACACAGGAAGGAAGCCTCGACTTTTTCAATGATGAATTTCTTTGTTGTGTGTGAATAATATTATTAATATTAATTAATATTATTAATATATATATATGTATGTTTGACGATGGATGATAAGGTGATTAGGAGGATGGATGCTTGGAGTGTTATGTTAAATTAGGGTTTATCTTTTTTTTTTTATCTTCAATCTATTCTATGAATGACCAATTTAATACCAAATTAATTAGTTGTCATTGTAAAATGTTATTTGTGTTGACATAATGTGTCATTGTGTTATTTTATAATTATTAAAGGAAAAAATGTTGTTTGGGTTTATAGATTACTAAATTTATTTATTTTTATTACATTTACATACTTTTGTATTGTTTAATATTATAAAAAGAAGAGAAGTTCAGAAATATTTATATGTCTATATATATAGCTATATAGGGTTGGAGCTGACCAGACCTGACTCGGACTTATTAGAACTTAATTCCCTTTTAATGCTGATATTGGGAATCACGAACCGCACCTTAGAACCCTACGTGGTTATGACTTATTAGTCCTCGACGTTCTAATGAATCAGGTAAAAGGTCTAATGGGCTATAACTTTTTTTTTCTTGTTGTAAAATGAGCCTCTAAAGTGAAACGAGGCCACAACTACATACATATAAATACATTAGAGTAGCATTCATACATGGATACTTCACATCCATACATATACATTTAGTAGGAAAATATTTCACGAAAAAAGCACTTTATTCTTTTAAATAATAATTTTAAATATTGTATTAGCATCACGTGTAATCTATAACAATAACGTGTAAAAATAATAGAGATGAAAGGTTGTATAAAGTATTAACATATGCAAAGTACATTTAGTTTCTATACAATTGGTTGTATAAATTGGCGCAAATTAGTCTCTATACATTAATTTTAATTGCTACGATAAAATAGTAACATATGCAAATTACACTGCATTACTTAATACTTATAAAGATAAATAAATTTAATATTTAATAAAAATATTAAACAACAAAACATGTAGTATAATTTCATCAAACACACACTATCAATCGTACGCATAAACTGTATCATTAGATATTTTTATAAAATCTAATTAAGTTACAAACGGTTTTTGTGGTTCTTATATTATAAATTGTTGAGTCGGGATAGACTCACCCTGAAACTGATATTTCATATAAATCTAGAACCGTAAACCGACCCATATACACAAAAAGGTTTCTTATGCGGTTTTGGAGGGTTGAGTTCAAGGTTTTCGTGGGCCGGAACTGCTAAACGCTCATCCCTATGTTTGGTAACATTGTATCAGGTCATTAAGAGGTAGCCTCTGAATCGATCAACATGTTTCTAAAATTTACCCACTAACTCTTCCTTTTATTATTAAGAGGTGGCATCATTTAGAAACTAACAAAAAGCTTCTAAGCTATTAGAGTAATTATGATTAGAGGGGGGAACCTAACATGACACGAAACATTACACAAGTTTTATTAGATTTTATGTTGACTAGTTAAATTTGTTTAGTTTAAACATGTTGTGTAGCTTTTTTTTCTTTTTTATCGGCAAAAGACAAATTTAATTTCACCACATAGTGAACCCAACAAAACACCACTAGCAAAGAAATTACATACAAACTTTTGATAAATTGAAACTCAAACAACCCTCATCTTCATCTTTATCAAGTTGTCAATGTTCACCATTTGTATTTATTATGAATCGCATCTACGTTTTAATCAAATGCGTATGTTAAAATGTTATTTGAAATGGATTTTATAAAAATTTCAAGTTTTATAAAGTTTTAAAAACATTTTATGTTAAGATAGTTAACTTGGTTGATTTTTTTATTAAGGAAAAACTAACAAAAACCCTTAAAAACTAACCTAGTTAACTATGGAAGGACTATTTTTGCCAATAACCCAAAGTTTCAAAACACTTTTCCCTCTCTCTCACTCTCCACATTTTTTCTGGCGGGAGCTCCGGCCGAGCTCCGGCCAACCCATTTTAATAACTTTTAATGTGTTTTAAAGTGTACTAAATGGTAATATACGTTTCTCCATCACATACCAATGTTTTCCTATGATTAATCGGTCCTTAAACGCAGTTTTAAAAGAGCTTTCAATCGGTTTTAAGGCATAAGCGCCAGAACCCTTTAATCCTATTAAAACCCAACTTATAATCGACCACCATATAAACCAAATGCGTCATTTGTTTTCTGCACTTACACACATTCCAAACCCGCGGAAACATCACCAAAAACAAGTCCAGAATGCAAGAAATCGAGTATTTTTCTTTCAGGTTTGAAGCTTCCTTTTCGACCCTCAAATGAACCTGTAAGTTTGTTTTATTTTGACCGTTTTGATGTTCGTTCATCTATATACGAAATCCCTCTTATTTCGGGTCTTAATCTTCACGAATTGGTGGTGCTAAAAATCTAGGGTTAGGGTTTATAGATTTGGGGAAGATGATGAATAGTGGGTAAGGGTGTTCAAATTCGGATAATCCGAATTTCGGATAATCCAAAATTTCGGATAGTCAATATTGGGACCCGAATCCGAAATTTCGGATATCCGAAATTCGGATTATCCGAATTTCGGATTCAGATTCGGATCATCTAACGGATAATCCGAAACTTTTAAAAAAATAACAAAAAATAAAAAAGCGTTCTCCTTTATGTCTAAAACGCGAACTTGTTAAAAAAACAAAAATCGAAGTTAGATAAACGAAATTGGAACAAAAAAAAAGTAAAAAAAAAAAACTTACCGTTTGGTGGACGGGGCTGTGGAAATCGGGGACAAGGTGGACGGGGGCTGTTATAGAGAAGATAATAGGGAATGGTTGCTATGGATTGGATAAATATATTTTATTTGGATTAGAATAAACAAAACGATTGTAGTGCAGCGGTGTTGTGTCTGTGTGTGCAACGACAGGACTCCGGTTCGAGTCCCACATAGATGCCCTTGATTTCATATTTTTTTATAAATCATAATTGTTTTTATTTAAACATATATAATTCATATGAAACCTAAAATAATCATAATAAATCCATCTTGTGTGCAAAAATTATGAAAATTTAGGTGTAATATATTGACACCCTAAAAAAATTATCACATTTTTATTTTCTGGAAAATGAATTATTTTCGTATTTTTATTAATTTAAATTGTTTTAATCATAATTAATTGTTTAAAAAATCATTTTACATGTTTTTAACCCCAAAATTTCTGGGAAATGTTTTCTAATCATTAGAAACTGAAATAAAAATTATTGGTTCAGAAAACGTTTATTTTTATTGGTTTTTCTATTTTTAATCATTTAAATATGATTTAAATTCATTAAATCTGTTTTAAATGCAAATAAATTGAGAAAAAATGTGGAAAATTTATTTTGATCATTTTTCATTAGAATTTATTTATTTTTCACAAAAATATCATTTTTGAGCCATATTTTGTATTTTAGTCTATATTTATGCTTATTTTAATACATAAATCATTTATTAATTCATAATACATAAAATTTGTTTTATAAATTTCATGTCTTATAAAACAGAAAATAGTTTTATGTTTCAAATTCATAATCATCGATATTTGACTCGTTTGTGTAACTTATATTTATTTGTTCAATTATTTTAATAATTGTAAATATTTACAATTATAATTTAAAACAATTAATTTAATTCTTTTGTCCCAATTATTTGGAACTACTTTTTATCTAAATATTCAATTGGTAATAATTATATTACCTAAACCACATTTACAAACTTTGACATATTATGTTTGATATACAACTTTTATATTAATTCGATTTATCATAAAAAAAAAACTCTAATTCCCCAAATCGACATAGCAAACCCTAATGCCTTAGAACCTTAGATACCTTAGAATTTGTGTAGACTTTTCCTTATTAGTATTCTTATACATTATAGGTTGAATTCCTCGGAATTACCATTACTTAGCCACGACCGCTTAAGTTGGATTTTGATCGTTTTCGCAAACTGTGAGTATATCTTTCCCTTTTTTATGTTTTACTCTTTTGGGGCTATTCATGTACACTATGACTAAATGTTATTCTTTCACTAAATGTAATTCTCATGTGTGCTTGCTTTATGTTAATTTGTGTGTCCATGACTTGTCAAAATCATTAACCTTTGAGGGCCTGACATTTCAATGAATAGTGTTTTGGTATATACCCCGTGTTGACTTACGTGTTTGAGTTAAGTCCTTGGTCATTGTTATGTGATTCATTATACCAAAAATGGTTTTCATGTGTTAGTCTCATTCTATTAGGGTTGATTTTGAACGGATATTACTTATTACATAATTGCAAATGGTACCACACATGAATTGCGAAACGTGTTTATACTATATGTATTCAAAACAGGGTATGCTCACCAATACATTTTTGTATTGACCTATACTCTTTTTGTACATGTTTCAGGTTATTTTTGAGACGCTTTTTAAGCTTTTAGAATTTATATTTAGATTTTGGATTCATTGTATTTCAGTTTAGATTATTAGTTTGAATCATTGTATCTTGTATCTCATTTCAATGTAATAAACTACTTAAACAATGTATCAATATTTACACTTTTAGTCCATGAGCTATTGAACAATCGTCACTACGTGACACCTCGATGATTCCGCAATCGGTTGGGGTGTTACAGATTGTTATCAGAGCCATGGTTATAAGGAATTAGGTTATTAGAATGCCTTTTAGCCTAGTCTATAACTAAGCTTACATTCACGAGTCCTCTCGTGTATATTTCTCTTTATTCTTATATTTTCTTACAAGATATTTTTGTTATGATTCTTTCTCGTTATTCTTTCGGTATTTTGCTTGAAGAAGAAGACACTCGTATTTCACAAATGAAATAATATCACCAAGTTAGGAGTGGCATCCATACCTTGGTGATTAGTTTCACTCCTCTATATGTTATACATCTTTGGAATGTATCTTTGGGATATGAGTGATATCCTTATCTTAGTGACTAGTTTCACCCCACCGTAGTTTTTAATTTTGAAATACATCTTTGAGTTAGGAGTGAAATCCACATCTCAAGAATCTATTTCTACACCTCGTTTTTAATATCGCTAAAGTTTTGGAATTCACTAGTGACGGGGCACGTGCAATCTGGAAGGGTGAGCGCCTGTTTCATGAGTTTTCTGTCTAGGCCTGGTATTTCGTATAAATCCCAATCAGACGAGGGACCCGTATACCTACCTGGGAACTCTTGGGATGAGCATTCACTTATAGGCTAAAGTACGCCCCCACAAGTCACTAGGAAATTTCAAATACTTAGGTTAGTCAAAGGTTCCTAAGGAAGCAATCCAAATGTTTTATGTTATTGATATTTATGTTTTGTTTATCGTTTGAAGTTTCAATTTCATCGTTTGTTGTTTCATATGCTATTATTCGTTAATCATTCGCTTCTGGTTCTTCATCATCATTATTAAAACTTTTGTACACTATATTATAACATTAAAATTTACATTATTTCATTTATGTTTTGTGACTTTTACACTACAAAGCATTTCTCCCTTGAGTTAAAACATTTCTACCCATGACTCGAAAATTTTAAACCTTACGTTCAACTTCGACCCCATCCTAATTTTGGGAATGTTGCGTCATTGCATAGTTAAAAAATGAATATGGATTCCCAAACTTATTAATCAACCTGTTTTATATCATCATGTTTAAAAACTCATTTGATCGATGTCACAGCATATCCTAAACTATGACCTTTTGTACCCGCTTGTGCATCCACAATACTCTCAACATAATATACCCTCATTTACCCAATACTAATTTACCGATATAGCTACACCCAGTCTCCTAAGCCATAGCCAACTATCATTAGTTAGCTCATCTTGGCCAGACTAAACTCATATATAAATGCCTATCTACCCGATATACATCTTGTGCCTTGAAAACAAATAGCCCGCTATGAGCTCAAAGAGATGCCTTAACGATCCTTGCAAACGTCTATCAGGGGGCCGGGGGTTTGTGTTTGGTAGATTCGGTTTCGCAATTCAGAAGGAGGTGGCGACGCAACTTGTTGCACGCCTACCTCATATTTTGATGTAACTTGGCAAGTTTAATTAATGGAAAGAGTTAATTTGTTTTAGACGTGTAATAATGTTTATATGATATAATGCATAACATGATATACTGTGACATAATATAACACATGATATAACTTAATATGACATAACATACCAAATAGAACATGACATAAAAATTTTCATTTTGCACTAAGCATTGTTACATGAAAACAATTAGCGATTATTGTTGCTTATGATTATGATTGTTGCTCTAATTACTTTTAGTAAAGTAAACTTTGAATGTCGCCTTTTCATTTAGGTGATGTGTCCAAATGTCTTTTTAGTGCAGTTGTTTTGATGAATAATTTTAGTATGACTTGATCTTTTAAGAGTAATATAATTGTATTTCGTATAACATTTAAGAGATCGTATAAGCATGTTTCAATTAAATCGACTCAATACCCCTAAATATGCCTTTTCTTGATTTGAAACAGGAGACGATTAATTATCCCTAGTTTATACACCCACCGATACGTGCAAAACCTAACATATTGGTTTTCGATTGATCTTGTTTTGGTTTCGTATGTTTTTTATTCAGTTTCGGTTAACGGTTCAGTTATTGTTTATTCTCAGATATTGTTAATCACGTAACACGCCAATTTTTTTTTAACTAAAAAACAATATTATACTCAAAATAAAGAAATTAAATGCTCGTTTTTAATGTTATTTAAAAACATATTAACGTATAAAAAAATTTATTTTTGTTTAAAGGTCATGAGAGTAGTTGAAGTAATTTTTTTTTTTTTAAATAAGAGGAAAAGTGTAACTAGCATTTAAATAAGATTTTTTTTTAAGTAAAACTAAAATGTAATGAGATGAGAGGATTAAAGAGTAATTAGGGTTTGAAAGGCTAATTTGCTCTTATTTTAAGGTTGTACCTTATACATTAAATATTAAAAAACTCTTAACTTTTAGGTATCATAAAATGTTTTTCTCAAATGCATTTTGAAACGACTTTTTTAGCATTTGAAAGTGATTAAATTTGTGTGTTTATGAAAACAAGTCGTAAGCATTTATAAAAACCCGCCACTCTATCTAAATCCCGCCCCATCAACCAATGGATACCAGGTGAGTTCACCACAACCACGGGATCAGCACCACAATGAAGAAATCCTAAGTCAAATGAGGAATAAAATGGAGAATATTTGGATTTTGTTGTCCTCTATGTATCAAACTAAATAATAATAATAATTCATGTACTAAAGTCTAAAGATGACTGAATAAAGCTTTTGCATAAGTATCATTTGCTTTGAGCCTCCTATTTTTATAAAGGTGTAGATTAAATGGAATCCCACTTACCCGTGTTCAAGTGAGAGGTGAAACCTGCCTCATGGGGGGGGGGGGGGGTGTTTAACTCTCCCCAAGCACTAGGGAGAATAAATCTCATATTGCAAGAATCGAACTCGAGACATCGGACAAGAAACCCCGAAGGGTGAAAACCTACTCACCTCACTTATAACCACTGGGCTGTAAGGTCATTGGCTTCATCTTTTTACCTATGTCAAGTATCACTAAGAAAGTCATATAATATATAAAGCGGTTTCTATCTATTTTAGAGCTGATACTAGATAATTAATTAAAGAAATAGAGAAATTACATTGAAACAGAAGGTAACGGGTAATAAGTTATGCCGCCAACCCATTTTTTAAATAGCTAATACAATGAATACAACTTTTGTGCAAGGTTTATCCAATTAAATACTATCCACCCCCCCCCCCAACCCCCACCCCACCCCACCTCCCACACACACACAAAACAAATATACTCATAAGGCCACAAAGTATTTTTTTTTTTTTTTTTTACTTTGTATCCCGCCTATCTCACAACTCTTTCTTCTTCGCATTATGACATCAATAAAATAGTATAAAAAGTGTTACTAAAATATATATCTTATATAATGATATAAGATTATTAAAATGGGATAAGATTTAAATATTCTTAATACAAGTTAAAAATAATATATAAATATTATTAGATTAAGAAAGTGTTTAAAAAAAATACTTACTTTGAAACTGCAAGAAAAAATCATTTCTCACATAGTCAATCACCTCATGCCAATAGGAAAAACAAAATCATAAACAAAAACAAACACAAAAATCTTATATTGTGTGGCCTAAAATTCACCTGTTACTCAATTCATAAGATTTAAACCCGCGTCATTTTGATGGAGATAAATTATTATAATATTGTTCACCAAGGTAGTAACCGCCAAATCTTCACTTTGTAACCGTTTTTCGGATGATCTTAGCCGTCAAAATTAGGCGGTTATTTGTGAGAAGCAATCTGGACCGTAATAATTGGGTGGTTTTTCTCCAGATTTGACGGTTGTGATTTTCATAAAGAAGTTTTTCATATCCTAAAAAATAGCCTCAACTATCCCCACTACTCTCCTGAAAAATAGGCTAAACCTTGTGAGCTTGCAGTTATGGTGTGTCACCATGTATATGACCCTTGCTGGCTTGCTCCCTTATTTCTCCCAACATTTTTTTCTCGTGAGGATTTGATATTTCGTGAACAAATCCTCAACGATTCAGATTCGATGTTTAAGGTTTAGAGACAATTTACCGATTGCCATTGCTCACAAATCGGTTTGCCAAAAAACCCAGTCTCATAGAAGCCGACTATGGTGGAATTTTTTTCGATCTGTACACGTATCACACCTCGAGATTGAAGATTTCCGGGCTACTTACCTTAATTCTAATCCATCTGGGCATTTTTTTTAATGGTGTTCGATTTTTTATTGTTGAACTAAACATGCTGTTTTAATTGATCAATTTTGGATTTCATAATTCATATACTAGACATTCATGTCTTATTTATGCAGGTTGCAGAAGATTCTACCTCTATCCCATCGACCGATTTGTAAATCGAAGCCAAGTCACCACGCATCACAGTCACAATTGAAAGTCGACACCATGATTTTCAAATGACTAACGGTATTGATGTGTCCTCAAATATTCTTTTTAATTGAAACTCAATTTCTCTTTGTGTGACTTCTGGGGACATATAGGATTCTTCAATTAGGCTACCAAATCATTCTTCCAGTCTGTAACTCTGAAACTACACCATGGAAAGACATGAAGGTGATTATCGTTCTCAACTTTACATATTGTTGTATTTTGATATTTGTTTTTTTAATCTTTTAATAATTGCATGTCTTCGTTTTGGACGATAATCCTTAATTGATAGAAAATCATTGACGTGATTTGATGACTGACACTAACCGGTGCAAGTCCATGATGTTCTATGATTGTTTTATTTGGTGACTAACTAACCGACCCAAGTCCAAATGTTTTATCTATCTAAATTTTGTTGAAATATTATTTTTAGGCTAAGAGAGTGATACTGATTTGGGTTCATTCTCTTCATTTTGGCCTTTGCAGCAGTTTGCTAGGATATTCTTGGACTAGCTAAGACGGAGGGACACTATCGTTACATTTTATAAGCTCTTTACACTTGCTAAGGTAGGTTGGATTTACTTCTCTTTGGTTCAAAAAGATTAACAACAGTATATCATATCAATAGAAGCATAAATAGTATTTACCACAAAGAGGGGATCTTATTTCCTAATGCAGGAAACACATCTCAAACAAACTATAGGTAGTATCTTCAGTGGGGAGCGTGTAAGTAAAGCTATACACTTGCATTTAATTTGGTGTAGCACTCATGGAGTAATTACTTTTGAAATATAGTGATGGGAAGAATGTGGTACCAGATGTCTAGCAAGTTCATTGACAACGAGAACATGCAATTGTCCAACTGTGTGTGAAGAGAAAGCATGCAGGGAAGCGTCTCTCAAATCACATGCCATAGAACCGTCATGTTCAATATGATATGTATGACATTTTTTACATGCAACGGGAATTGTCGTATCCGGTTCCGAGGAACTATTGGCCTGAACGGTCTGGGAGAACCAAGTCGACTAAAGCAAAGTAACTTGACGTGGCAAAACTAATCCTTTTATTTTATGTTTATTTTTTGTTAATTAATTAGTTTTATTTTTATGTTGTGACAGGATTTGAAGGTAAACATGATCATTACCGATTATTCCATGCCTGGAATGATTGGATTTGAGCTATTAAAGAAAATCAAGGTTTGTAATTATTAATTTAATGTTTTTTAATGTGTTTTAATTTCATAATTTATTTATGAACTTAATGATCATGATTTACTAATATTGTTACTTTGTTAATCATTTGGCAGAGTTCTTCAACATTGAAGCAGATTCCTGTTGTTATTATGTCTTCAGAGAATATCCTAACACGCATCGATCATTACGATTAATCATTCATTTAAACAACACAAGTTCTATTAGTTTCATGCATAGATATGTTATAGATGTGACTGTTATTATTAAGTTTAGGAATGAACTATTTAATGAAATCGCCACAGTTGCAAGATGTGCAGGTTGGGACTGGAAGCGGCATTTGATCAGCAATGCAGAGCGTTCCGTGCTGCACGACTGTGAATCCATAGTTGCTGCTGTGCAACTGTCAAATACAGTGGATAAATGGTCGTGGGAGGCTTCTACAGATGGCGAATTCTCAGTTCAGTCATGTAGAAAGATGCTGGCAGCCTATTGCGTTCCATATTTCCCTTTTGAATGGGTCAAAGGTGTTCCTAAAAAAGTTAATATCTTCTGTTGGAGGGCCGATTAGGACAGACTTCCAACTCTGCGCAGGCTGAACAAGTGGAACATTCTTAATGGGTCTGTTATGTGTAGACTTTGTGGGAAGCAGAGGAGGACGCATATCATTTGTTAGTTTCGTGCTATGTTGGCTCGGTGCTGTGGAACAAGATCAGTGATTGGTGTCTTATACCACAAATTTACGCATTTTCGTTAGAGATCTTTTGCCGTGCTATAAGACAATAGAGGCGTTAACTAAGAAACAAGTCATTCTTTGAGTGGTGATCATGGGCGCTTGCTGGATATTGTGGAATGCTAGAAATGATGTCATTTTTTCAGGAAAGTGTCTTACTATTGACGCCGTTTTTGGGGAAATTCAGGCGTTGACTTTCATTTAGGTGAAGAAGCAACTAAAGCAAAGTAACTTGACGTGAGAAAAGTGGGTGTCTTTCAATTTATCGGAGGTTATTATTCATCTTGATACTTAGGCCGTAACCCCATGTCCCAATGCATCCTTTTTCCACTTTTAAACGTACGGTTAAGTGTGGATATAAATTATTGATTGTAAAAATGAATTACTCTAGAATGGCATGGACCCAGTCGTCAATTTTGTGCCAGAAACATTGTAATTCATTGCTGTGAATTTAGTGCACTTTTTATATACTATATAATTCCCAAAAATAAAATAGTGCAGGTCAAGTTTCTATCTTAGACACGGCTAACGGTCTCCTGATTCGGGTCACAAAGCGGCTTTATTTCCTGCATTAGTAGATACCATCATACGGGTCATTGTGCAGGAATTAGGATGGGTAAATGTTGGTGGATTAAGAAGGGACGAGACAATCATCCGAAATATAATTCTGATACCATAACAAGAAGGGCGACAACTCGGTTGGCGTTGTTTGTAGCTGAAAGCAGAAGTATAATGTACTACCTTTTATAAATATACATCAGCAAGGGCTCAAGAAATGAATCGAGATGTCGCGTCCAGGAAGTTTATGCTGCAGGTTGAAGTCTAGATCAGCAAGTGCAGTTTTGTAGGCGGGCATTTTTTGTTACAACTCATTAGTCTTAAAAGGGGGATGGTTTGGCATCAATTGTTGTCTGTATCACATATAATGTTCTTGGTTTGTTTTAGAAATTGTCTCAGGTTCAGGTTAAGGGATAAGAAACATTTATTGGGCGAACTACAGGTCTTTCTTTAGTGGATTATAATTTGGCCAGCACGTTTGAGGTTAATAAAAGGTTCGTTTTGTTATTAAAAAAATAAACAAAAGAAAGGTTGGGCCGCTCAAAATATTGCTATCTAAAATCTAAAATACATAATAAAGAAAATCATACTTTGCTGCTAGGAAAAAATTATATATATCTTTAACAAAACAGATAAATATTCGATCATTAATAATTAATAAATATTGCATATGTTCCAAGTATTGGTTTAAAGCTGGAATTGAACTTGTACAGATATTACCTTTTCGCAGTATGCCACAGATTAGTTTCAAACCTGGAAACAAAGGATTGTATCATATATCTCAAAGAGTTAATGCAATGGCCCACCCCACCTTCATATTACCTTAAATATTTTTTTAACGTCCACCTAAAGCCCGGTTACCCGGGTAAACCTAATGGCAAAACGCCAACTCACGCCCGCGAACGCAAACGACACTGGTGACCAGGCCCGCCACTATTCCAGAGGAAACCCACCATCCGAAGGCTCACTATGGTAAAATCTTTGGCTCAACCTAAAATAAATTTGCTCCCGGCGAGACTCCAACTCACAACCTCCACATTGGAAGGTCATAGAGGTGGCACTCCACCAAATGATGATTGGCATCTTAAATATTTTTTTTTAAGAAGGTCCCGTATATTTTGGAAAAATTTGGTAACGAAGTTAAATAACTTTTAAATAGGTAGCAATTTGCACTTGCAAATTAAAACTGCAACACTCATATTTAACACTTAAAGTCCATAAAAGTTATAACTAATAGAATAATATATAACAAAAAGGTTTAATTGGTAATGAATCATGTATGCGCCAGCTACATAACTAAATTTGAGATATCATATACATGGATTAATAAACTTTCATGCTTTCTAATCCCCGTTCGAAAACCCGTCTCAACGGACGGGTATCTCACTAGTTTCCTAGTGTCAAGAGGCCATCGGCACCATGCTCACACATGCTTGTTTAATAATACTCTTATCGTCTTTTTATTTATGGATTGATTGTTGTTATAGCGTCGAAAGAAATCCAAAAATCAGTTTGATAAACAAAATAATCCATTCACTGCTCATAATCCTTACACTTATCTAACGAACATAGTTTTACATCGATGATTAATGGATATGACTAGGAATGTAAACAAGCCGAGTGTCCTGAGCTACGAGAAATCAGCTTGCTAAACGTCTTATAGATGTATAGATAAATAAATAAATAAATAAATAAATAAATAAACTCGTTATAAACTTAAAGATACACTCATTGAACATCTATATGAGCAATTGATAACTCGAAATAAATAGAGGTTATAAGTTTTTCAGGATTTAAATAATTTAATAATAATGTACTTGTAATTCAATGGTATATACCTTAAACATTGACAAAATCTATGTTTCTTATTTACAGCTATGAAATATAAATAATGGTATGCAACACAAACCAATCTCCTGAAAGAAGAATGTACACCGGAGTATTGGACACACTTTTTAACTTATTGAAGGCAGCATAGGGTTCATGCCTAAGCCCGACCCGCCAAACCCACCAGGTTCCGCATGTTTCACTCGACCAAAGTATCTGATGTGGCGCAGCAGCCTTGCTAGAAATGTGTTGTGGCATATTGTTGAGCTGTCACATATAACGGCCACGTGCTTGCGGCCCTGTTATAGCAACATTCATTCGTCTACTATCGCCAAGAAATCCGACAGCTCCTAAAGTGTTTGATCGAACCTTGGAAAGAAAAAAATGCGCCAATTGTTAATAACTTGTGTATCAATAAGTAATGTTTCTATTAAAAGAATGTAGACAAACAGCTTCTTTTCTTTAACCATGTGACCCGTTACCAATAACTCCTGGGGACCCCATCAATACCCGGCTAGCTAATGGGATCGTGTAAAATGCAACTTTCATGGGTCATGTGGCCTAAGGGGGGGGGGGGGGGGGGTTAAAACTTTAAAGTTTTTTGTATATGTGAAGTAATGTACACAGAAGTACACCTTTCAGATGGAGTACAAGAAAGATTCAAGATTAAAATCTTGAATGACAATTATTTATATAAATATTCAAAATTTGGGACAATGTGAATTGGTCAACCCGATTTGACCCATTTGGCCCGTATATAAATTACACATTTCGCTCTAACTTGTTACGTGGCGAATCTGACCTGCCTGTGTAACAAAGCCAGTAAATACAACCCGACTTAATTAGATTTTGTAGACATACCAAATATATGACTGCAAAAGGTTTTTTTTTTTTTTTTTTTTTTTAAATTGATTGTACGGAAATTTGTCCAAAGTGTATTTTAATGGATAAAGCCACCTAAATTATATTATAAAAATACAACTTCATTGTTGATATAACATTTTTTAACAATATTGGACTAAATATTTATGAAATTTGAAAAAAGCATTGAACCCAGCCTGACCTGTTTTGACCCGTATAAAGTAATACCCGCCACCTCTATGCAAAATGAACTCTATCCTAAGGAATAAAGTATATAACTTCGGTTCAATAATATATTTTTTACCATAGATATGATGACTGCATCAGCTTCCCTGCCTTGAAAGCTATCAATAGTTGCAATTTCAACTCCCCTAGCCAGTGGAATTTCATCTAAACTATCCCTTAGTAACTGCACTTGAGCAACATATGGAGATTGCACTGCGATTGCTGCTGGGCTCACGCCTGCATATAATATTCCATCCCACATTAAATAACATAACTGATAAACATCCACCAGTATACTTTTCTACATTCAAAATCCACGTGTATTTACCAGAGTTCCATGAACAGAAAACGAGGAGCATAACAGTGTCGAAAAATGTATTGAAAATGTAACTTTTTACGACTTTAAGCAGCCTATCTGCTTGTTGCGTTTTTTTTAAGCAGATAAGCACTTTTGAGTGTTTGGGAGAAGAAAAAATGTCTTACACATTGTCCATGTAATTTAGGGTAAAATAAGTTGTTTTCAACAAGCAGCTTGAGATTGCTTTTTCAAACCGTTTATTTTGGATAGATTTAAAATTACAAAACGAGTGAAATGAAAAAAGAGCTTAAAACATAAAGGGTTGAAACTTGAAAGTTGCCAAAAGCGTACTTTAATGCATAAAACCTTCTAAATCATTCTAATAAATAAATAAAAAGAAGAAGAAAGATTATTATAGACATAAAATAGTTGTAATCATGGCACTCTATCTACAAAATAATTATAACTTTCGGCAAAATGGTTACGGGTAACACAACCCTCGTTGACCACCACTAAAAACAAAATTTTGAACCGTTATCCAACATTCCAACCTGCTCATCCATCTTGCCACTTCGAAAATTTATTATTTTTACTATTCCGCTCCACCTAAAAACTACCCTGCACCGGCTTTATACACGTTTATCCATTTTTCAAATACTAAAAGGTCCTATTTCTATTGCAATGAAAAAGCCTCGAGATAGATAATAAATTAGACAAAATATACATATATAATTTTCAAATAAAACCAAGAATATGTACCTGCATATATCAGCGAGAGAACATGTTGAACAACAACATCCGCTTCACCTTCATTGTAAAACGAGCCTGTGCCAGCTAGGTCTAATTGCTCCTCACAACCAGGTGATAAACTACCATATGGTTTCCTTGTATCAAGCAATAGCAATGGACATTGTGTTATCCATGTGGGCTGCAGTAATGCACAAACAATATTCAATAACAATGACTACAAATAATAATCTTGACTAAATCATTTCATTGAAATTATCAGATTATTATTGAAATATATACGTTTTAAACATATTTGGCACATCAATTATACATATCAAAACGAAAATTATCCGTTTTGAATTGTTATCCAACCCACGCATTTGTCATCTGTGACCATTCCCTACTAACAGCAATACATGTTTACACAAGAAGCAAAAGTTGTGTAAAGTGTATTTTCAATGCATAAAACTTTCTAAATTAGTGTATTAAAAAAAATATAATTAAAATAATATAACTTATGTAATCATATTAGACATGCTGATTTATATAAAAGAAAAACATCATTTGCGGAAAAAGTGTCTGAGGGTAACTCGACCCATTTGGACCATTTTGACCCAAACCCATTATGACCTCCTACCCAACGAGCCCATTTTGCCATCTCTAAGCATTCCCATACCTGTACAAAGGGGAATCAAGAAGAAGATGAGAGGAAACCATCTCTGAAGATTTCAATAATCCACCATACATTTCCTTCGAAGCCCAACTAGAAATTGCATCATTCATTCGATATTGTATCGTTAACTTAGTAGCAAGAATGCCATCATGTAAGCTTATAGACTTTTCCAATAAAGACACCCCAAGACCACCTTCTAAAGCTTTCCTAGAAAGAATCACAGGTGCCAGCTGGCACTGATCACCAGCAAGAATACACCTTCTTCCCAGCAATATCGGAATCCAGCAAGCTGGTTCGATTGCTTGACCCGCTTCATCAATAACCACAAGATCAAAAGCCTTTAAACGCCTGATAATCGGATCTGCTGCACCTGTGTTGGTAGTAAGCACAACTTGAGCATTACCTAATACATCCTTAACCGTTTCTTTTTCTTTTTTCTTTAATTGCTTTCCGTTTGTTTCAAAAGTTTGTCTAATTCCAGCCGCCAATGAATCATCTTTCAAACATTGTCTCAAATCCTTCCTGAGATCTGACCTTTTTCTCTCGAGTTCTGACCTAAAACTCGCGAGTTTAATGTTTACAATCTCGACCAATGATTTCGAAACAACAACTGGAGAAATACGTGAGGGATTCCCGAATCTTACGATGTTAATCCCAACATCTGACAGTTTTTCAACCATGTTATCCACAGCAGCATTTGTGGGGGCGGTCACTAGCACACGTTCCCCTTGTTCAACAGCTCGGATAATTATTTCCTTCAAAATACCAGTTTTTCCAGTTCCAGGTGGACCTTGTATGATCAAAACAGGTCGTTTTTTGTTCAAACCTAATGAAATTGCCTGCTTTTGAGATGAATCAAAGTTTTGTGTGGATTTGGTTTCTGAGAGTTGTGTATCACTCCAGTCAGTGAAAGAGTTATTTTCCAACCATTTAATGTCATCTTTGTCCCCAAAAAGTGTTGCTACAACTGCAATTGAAGGGTTGTGCTTGTGCAGACCTTTTTTCTGAAGCATCATCAGGGCTTCACAGTTACGCTGAAATAAGATATAGTAAAACATATATCAAGTTTTATTTAGGATCATGTAAATGATATTAATATTCTTGATAATAAAGATCTAAGCAACTCAAGTACCACATTTAAATAATTTATTTTAATGATATTTTAACCAATCCCATAGAATTATTAAGCTAGACAAAGGTAGAAATGAACATGAAAGAGAGATGGTAACACTAGAGTAAATTGGCTAACACTCTTGGTGGAAAGATAGTCAAAAAGGTTCAGACCAGAACAAGTCATCTTTCAGTATATCCCAAAAGGCCATCTCGGCTATTTTTTAACTGTTTCGATGTAAATTCATAACTTAATTGACCCATTTAAATGGGTCGAAAGTGCCAACCTTAGCCAACAAATATAAAACTCATGAGAAATAAAGGTCCATTAAGAATAAACAAGATAGCTGATATTTAGGTGAAAAGATTTGCAGTTCATATAAACAAAATCTAAACACCACTATAAATTTAAAAAATTACCTCATATGTAACTGCATCAGCCAATCCATGAATCCGATCTATACGAACACTTTTACCAAACAACTTTGAAAAAGTGGGATCGCCATGTCGGGATTCAAGAGCCACAGTGATACTACATCCATCTTCCCCCAAATTATTAACAAAACCTTGCATACCTGAAATTGAACTGGCTGCACCCCTGCTGTCACATGTTCTGACGCAAACCATGTCACCAGGAGACAATGTTGTTGGTGGCAACCTATGATTTCCCTCAACCTTAAACAAGACTAAATGCATGCCACCTAATCCTGTATATGTACTGACTGCAAACAGATTGCAAATGGTATCACATAACTCTTGTTCTGCTTGACCATGGCTAACAAGGAACTCAATTGGTTTATTTGGATCAGAACTGGCGGCCATAGGAACGGCATCTAATTCCTGTTGGGTGAATTCCAATTCAGAATCCCTTTCAACACGAAGCAGGTTGGCCATACGTTCTGAAAATTCATCAATTCTCGCCTGAATTGCCTTCACTTTCTCTAGCTCCATGCCCAAAACACCATGAACGGCCTTTGGGTTGTAACTTTTCTTGCAATGGCCCTATGCTGAGCTGTAGATTAATTAACTTGTGAATTCAGTACATAGAGGGTCAAATAACCACAAAACATTACTAGAAGAAAAACTTAGGGTAGTTGGATATGCATGATGAAAATCTATCTTTTAAACATACAGTTCCTAGTGTTTGGAAATATCCGTTATTCAGGGAGCGTTTGGCAACAAGTTCTGAAACTTATCTTGCTTTGTGGAATAACTAGAATATGATAACAAAAGATAGTGTGTGGATGTGATTTAGAGCTTAAATTTGTGATGATCAGATAGTCATGTTAGAGTCTGGGGTATGCTGTGATTATACAAAGATAAATATGTAAACGAACCATAGTTATCAAAAGCCATCGCCTTGACCGCCTAGGCGACCAATTTCCTAGAAGCCACCAAATCCCACTTTTCCCTCCTAGATAAAAAAGGCCGCGGTCTGCTTTTTAAAACCTCATTCGATTAAGTTCTGAATAATCAGGAATCCTATCTCCTTTTTTATTTTTACCAGAAAAATACGAACTAAAAAATTTGTGTCTCACTTGATTATTAGTTACTGAGGGGTTAGAAATAGATCTTCGCTTAACTTCCTCGAGGCTCATCTTTGAAGATAAAGTTTCCAGGAACAATGTAGTCTGTTAGGATGCCTCAGCTGCATACATCACTGCACTCCACTTGACACCTATCGTAATGATAAACGGCTCGTCTCGCCGTGACCTTCTTTTGAATTCTCAAAACTTCTGTCGCTCCATCCTCGCAGGGGCAGAGAACCCGTCGCTTTCTCGGCTGTGCTACCGGAGGCTCTGGGGAAGTCGGAATAGGAGAGCACTCATCTTGGGGTGGGCTTACTACTTAGATGCTTTCAGCAGTTATCCGCTCCGCACTTGGCTACCCAGCGTTTACCAATACTTACCAATTAATAGAGATATATATAAATCTCAATCAAATCTTTTTTTTTAAATATATATGATTTTTAAAACACTTATAGATATTGAATTATTCTTCAATATCCAAACACTTCAAGTCATTGATTTACCATCTTGATTTTGTCTACTACATAGTTATCAAAGGCGTGTTAATCCTTTTAGCAGGTATGGCTAAATCAATGAGTTTATATTTATATTATTTTATAAGATGATTGTTATTTGTAATGATTTGGTGATTTTTTATTTGCACTTTTTTTTTTCTCAGGCCCGCGCTTTTTTTTGCGCTTCTCACTTTGAGTGCGTCTCACGCCTTTGATAACTATGAAACGAACCGGCAAAATAATCAGACATATAACATCATACAGTTGCAACTAATCCTAAACAGACTATCTAACCTCTAAACAATCAGACAATCAGGAATCATGACAGTTTTACAAAACCAAACCCTAGAAAGCAACTTAAAAACCGACAAACTACCTGATCTTGCAAGCTCCTTAAACAACATCCAGGACTCAGTAGTCTGCCAATCATGAACCAAACCCTTCCTATGAAGCTCCTGAACCACATCCCTAAGCTCCCTCTGAAAATGATCAAACAAAGTGGGATAATGAGTGCAGGCCTTCAAGCAGACAGACTCAAGCCCACTCGGCATCGGTACCGCGCTTAAATAAGGCTGCGCCTGTATCACAAACGTCAATCCCGGCCCCATCCGCTGCCTCACCTCTCCAAACTCACCTTGCAACTCAGCAGCACCGAAATCCGTCGCCATTGCCTTCATCCCTTGACTTATCCACCTCACCACACATTTACCTAAATCTCTTCGACCTAACGGATCGCCGTTTTGTGATAAAGCGGTTACATCGATTGGTTTACAGTCTGTGTATTCGTCGTCCTTATTGTTAGGTTTAATAATGCTTCTGTTGGTACGGTACGGTTCGGGTTAGGGTTTTGGGTTTGGATTTGGGGATGGGTTTGGGTTTGGTATTGGAGCTGTTGTGGAGAGTGAAACGTAAAGGAAGGTTGAAACGGAAGTGACGGAAGGGGATAAGGGTTTGGGGGCTAACGTGCGCCGGAAGGGGTGAATACTAACGATAGAATCAGTGGAAGTGATGACACGGATAACCATTGGGATAAGGACTCCGGCAGGGCATATGCCGGAGTTAATGGAATGGAAATGTATAAAAAAGGAAGGAGAGGGAATCTGTGTTTATAAAAAAAAAAAAGAGTATAATAATAATAATAATTAATAATAATAATAATAATAATAAGTGTGAATAAAGAAAGATTCTAATGAAAAATGGTGAGTGGGTGGCGTAAGGGGGATCACAATTGGAGTTGCGATTGGGTGTGTGGTTAGATTGGAGATATTTGCGTGTCGTCTTCAGGTTGTTACATTGAGTTGTCGACGTGTTCTGTTGTCATCCTCTGTTTTTGGTTGATGCAAAATCAAAAGCCCACACCTCATTTGTAGATACGACTTCAAAAAGGTTTTTCTTTTCCTTAATTTCATGCAACATATTATTATTATTTTATTATTATTATCTTATTATCTATTATCTACATTACTATATTATTATTTTATACAAGAGTCAAGTGATGGTCGCCTCAATAATGAGGCCTTTTAAAATCAAGTGCTCAACTATTAGTAAGATATACGGTGCAGTGCATTATCGATCGCTTCACCTTAGCAATCAAGTTAACAATAACACCCCTCTCTATTTTCTGGGCGCCTTTGTGGGACCCACATGGGAGGACTATTGAAGTCTCACCATCCTAGTAAGGGTTGGAAACAAGAAAGAATAGTGGGACCCACATGATTCAATCAAATGAATCAATTCTGTTGCGTTAAGGGTTTGATGGACGTTAAAGATTGCGCGGCGCTGTGGGAGCTCCTGTGGGCATAAAAGATAATATTAAGTGATTGTTATTCTTGTGTGGGCTTAAAAAAATAGTCGCAGCTAAAAGCTAAAAGTTTGGTGGTCAAATTGGAAGAAATGAAAGTACATTAGTTAGTAAGAAAGTTAGTGGTCAAAGTTTGGTGGTCATTTAAAATCCTAAAAGCTAAAAGTTTGGTGGTCAAAGTATGAAATCCTAAAAGCTAAAGGTTTGGTGGTCAAATTGGAAGGAAATAAAGCCTATAAGTTAGTAAGAAAGTTAGTGGGCAAAGTGCAATGCAAGTTTAAAAAAGTTGGGTGGTCAAAGTTTGAAATTCTAAAAGGTAAAAGTTTGGTGGTCAAAGTTTGAAATTCTAAAAGGTAAAAGTTTGGTGGTCAAAGTTTAGTGTTCAAATTGAAGTAATAAAGTTAGTGGCTTCTTTTGTTTTTTTAAATGTAAAAAATTGTTGTCGCCAAAAGCAGCCATTCGAAGGTTTTGCCTCCACAATCAACCAACCCAATCAGTTTACTGTAGAAGTGTCGTAAACTTATTAGATACTATAATTGCCTTTGAATTGAGTCTGAGAAGACTATTAGCATATTTTTTCTATATAGTTAACTACATTCTTAAAATTATATAAAAAAATATAAAGTTTTCTTTCATTTGCACTCTTCATCGGTATCTCTAAAATAGAGATGGATTCACTATTCAACTTTAAATATAACTAGTTGTATTAAAACCGACACGTTGCGCCTAGGATTCTACGCTCTATCGACATGAACTTGATCGATATCGGTTCATTTTGTTATGGTAAAAACAGTCGTTATAGCAATCGAAAGAGGAAAAACAAATAAATAAAATCCTGATACGACCAAAAAATATCAACATATGATTTACATCGATGGAAAATGTAACATCATGAATTTTTCCCCGAATTTAATTTTTTTATGAGTTAATAAAACCACCACTTTATCTTTCTTATTCTTTTGTATAAATTAACCATGACTAAACCTTGATATTATTTCAAAAATGGTATAAATTCAAACATATACAAATTCCCTTAGTAAACTAACTATTATATATATATATATATATATATATATATATATAGAGAGAGAGAGAGAGAGAGAGAGAGATGTTTTTAGTAATAATAATAATAAAAGTAAATCATATTTTTTTTATATAAAAAAGGGGTTTATAAAGCTTATAAAAAAAAATCATGACCAAAAGGATATGCCATCCCTTGCCAGCTACGTTTCATTCTCTAGCGAAAATTCTAAATTGCCATCCTTACTCCTAATATCCTACAATAAATTGGAGTAATCAAATTACACATTTACAACCGTCAAATCTTCCTTAATTGTGTTCTAATCATTGACCCAAAATAATTGGAGTTTCCAAATAACGAAATCTGGATTGATACCATAATAAAGTCGAAGCTCCTCTCATTTTGAAACAAACACAAGCACAATCGTTCTTCTACAACTATGTTGCTATCTATGATCAAAGTTACGACGTTGCCGATCGCCAACACCATTGTTCCTTAATTTCTAGCCATCGCAAAAGTTTGGGACATCCGATTCATACAAGTTTATATAGACGTACGAGGTAAGCTTTATGTCTCTTGTACGATCTTTTAGATCACGCACTTGTCTAATACCACCGAACCGGAATGAAATCTCGAAAGCCAAGTTTTTTTTTTCGGTTAGTGATATTTTCATCGTAGAAAATGATGTAATAACCCGTTTTGTGTGTCATGCCATATAGTCATGCCATATAATACATGTGAACACTATAAATTTTTCTAACAAATTCTCCTTGAATTAATGGCTTCAAGGTTTGGGTTAAGGGCACTGCCGTTTGCATCTCTTTTGAACAATCATACAATATATCTAGTTTCAACAATGAGTTAATAAATTCTAAATCATTTAATATACATGATGTTCGCTACATATCAATTTTTTTTCTGTTTTGTTTTGCAAAGTATAATTTAGACTTTTATTTTTATTTTCTAATATTTTAAAAGCGCGATTTGATTAGAACTGGCTTTTCTTACCAGTGTTAGATTTCATGGGAAGAGAAGAAGATACAAAATACTAGTTTTCATATTTTCTATGGAGTATACTCTTCACAATTATCTTCAAGTCTAGTGCTCGCTAGCTTTAAATGGATTATACTAAATCAACTTTTAAAATTATTTTAAGATATGCTTATGGTATTTTATATTTTGAAAAGAACTTTTGTATTTTATTAACTACCACGTAGCTTAAAACATGGATTTATGCTCCATGTTTAATGACAATTTATGATTACGGTTACTAATTGAAAACAATTACTAGCTAGTATATAAGCGTTTTTTTTTTCTTTCTTTTAAACCGATTATTGAAGCATTAACAATGATAACAAGATAAATCAAAAGTTACATGTATTTTCATGTACATTACAAATAACACTAATGGACTCTAAATCATTATTCTTAGTTTATTAAGTACCTAATCCTAGATAACCTAGACTCTAAGTTCAATTCCTTACAAATTATTATTTATTCATTTAGGTTAATCCTTTGGGATATCCTAAT
The DNA here is from genome assembly GCA_030844895.1 of Ambrosia x helenae. Lineage (NCBI taxonomy): Eukaryota > Viridiplantae > Streptophyta > Magnoliopsida > Asterales > Asteraceae > Ambrosia > Ambrosia x helenae. Next base: position 5,099,036 of record CM061232.1, read on the forward strand.
TCAAACTATGTGGTTCGACATATTTCAAGATATTACACAAACTGTGAGTATTCCTACCCCTTTTTGCTTTTATACATTTTTGGGGTGTTACATGTACACTATTACAATTTCAAATACAAGTTTACATTTTTACAATACAATTCTAGTACTATGTGCATTGCTTACAACGTGCTTTATGCTTAGACATTACATGCGGATTACATTTGTACTTAGTGAAATCATTAACATGGTACAAGCCGACCTTAACATTGGATAGCGCTATTTGGATTGACAACCCGCCTAGATTGATTCTCCCCCTTTTTCATCGGAGAATCCGTGGCCAGTGTTAAGCTTTTATTCATTTATTGGATAAGTACACCGCCGTTCATACAGTACATTATACAGTCACAGGGTTGATTTCGCTCATTTGTATGATACATAGTTTACATATTTGCACTGTAGCATGCACTTGAATTGTATATCTTTTTAACTTACTATATATATATATATATATATATATATATATATCAAAACTAGGAATGCTCACCAACATTTCTTATGTTGACCAAACCTATTTTTGTACATGTTTCAGGTGCAGTTTGATCTAATGCCTTAGCAAGAGACATTTAGTGCTTTATTTTAATTCAGTTATTTCAATATTTACATTTCATTTAGACAATGTAATTTCCATTTTCATGTAAGACAATTTGGTTTATTCAATAACATTTACATTTTAGTACCATGTGCTTTTGAACAATCGTCACTACGCGACACCTCGATGATTCCGCCATCGGTTGGGGTGTTACAGAAAATAACTGTTTGGTAGAAATCGGTTCATTAGGGGGTACTGGCGCGGTATTGACACTCATAAATTAAGCAAAGTCGCCTATTTAGTTGTTTTTTTTAAAAGTTAAAAAAACGTGAGATACCGAGGGAAAATTGCATAATAAAAAAGAACAAAAAACTGAGTGGTACAACTATTATTCACTACCTTTGTTTTTTAATGTATGGTTAATGATAACAATGGTGTTACTCACGTTTCGCAGCGAGTTTGGCTAGAAATCGACAAGTTTTTTTTCATTATGGTAGAGATGTTATTTGGTCAGAATCGTTGGAGTTCGTCAGGGTAACGACTTAAATATGAAAATATAATTTTGATACAAAATTTAGAGAAAAATAAAAGTGTTAATTAAGAGTATAATAACAAAAGTTGTAAATTTCACCCCAATTAATGTTTTTACCGAAACCTATTGTACTTGCTTAAGAATTACAATCTTTATTATCCAAGTACATATAATCCAGAGAAATTAGTTTATGCGAAACAATAAATACTATGTGTCCTTGAGTTGTTTACAGCAAGACAATGGTACTAAAATCTTGTTTTACATATACAATTATATATTCTAATGATACGTTCTTTTGCAACTGAATTAACCCTCCACGTCTGCTTCTGTTTCTCCTCTCTTTACATCATCACTACCACCTCCATCGCCTTGTGACAATCCATCACCACCAAGTTGAACCGACCACCATTGGCGGAGGTTTGTAGGGGCGGGGAGTGGCGGCCGACCCCCCGGGATTTTCGCGCAGAAGTTTCGATTATATAGTTATCCGTATATAAAATTTTGAAAATATAGGGTTTCGACCCCTCGAAACCAGTGACTTCCGAACCCCCGGTGACTTCCGACCCCCCGAACCTTCGGGTCAAGCTTCGCCACTGCCGACCACCATCATATTCTTCATCGCCGCCTTGTATTTGAGCAGATCTACAATAGTGTGTGATAAGGGAATCCGGATGTTTTGACGACGGAAGGCGACATTCTTAAGTAGATAGTTACCGACGGTGATTTCAACGACCACCGGAGACGTTTTTTTCTAATCGTTTTTCCAGTGGTATGGTTAATAAGAGGCTCACGTTTTTTCGGGCGGTGGCGGTAGTATACGTATGGCTTGGTAGTTCTTTCTTTCTTTTTTTCTTAATAAAAATATAAAGGAGCACCATGTTTTGAAAAAAAAAAAAAAAAAAAAACCCTAAAACAAAGCCTACATTACTTGAACCCAAGTACCAAACCAAATACAACATCAATCCCACCATCTATGCCACACAATTTTTCATTACTATATCTAAAACCATAAGTATTTAACATAACAAAAATAATAAAATAATAATAAATCACTATTCAAATCACTTGTATTATTAATATAGTATAATTTTGGTAGCATATGAAACGGAGAAAAAACAATAAAATAAGTGTCAATAAGTAAGAAAAAATAAAGATAGAGAATCTGATGTGAGAGGTTGTTAAAAAACTAAACAAAGTTTAAAGAAATATGTGTATTTTGCATTGTTTTGAAAACCGGACCGGACCGGCCGGTCGGACCGGGCTCCGGGGCCTGGACCGGTCCGGTTCGGGTAGTCGGACCGTTTTTGCAGCGAACCGGGGTTGAACCGGTGAACCGGCCGGTCGGACCGGAAACCGGACCGGTCGGACCGGATTTTTTTAATTTTTTTTATTTTTTTTAACTTTTTTTTTTGTTTTTTGGGCCGGTTCGTCGAACCGGTCGAACCGGTCGGACCGGTCGAACCGGTGAACCGGCCGGGGGTCCGGTTCGACGTCCGGTCCGGTTCTGAAAACCTTGGTATTTTGGTTAAATTATACTGATATAGATTGAAAACCTAATGTAAAATGCTCTAAATATTTAGTGGGTGATAGAGCTTTAAGAGTTGTAGAATTGTATGATGAATCCAAAGGGTATTTTCAGTTCATACTTAAGAAAATTGGATTTGATAGATGATGGGGCTTGAGAGTTGGTTAAAAATTTACATAGCTAAAGTCTAATGGTTTGTAGCATTTTGGTGACAGTGGAATACAAAAAGATATTGTTAGGTTGATCAACTTAATCGACTGAACCACATGATGTTTGGTGTTCATATGATTGTTTGTCTTTTGTTTATTGCCATTTCGTCTAATGAGTATCTTCTGTTTGGGTATAGTAAAAACTTATTTTTAATCATCAAAAAAAAGAGAGAGAGTATGTACAACAAAACACAGGTGTTTATCATGACTGTTGTGGGTTTTTCGAGTTACCTTGACTCAGGTTATTCGGATTTGAAAATGTTGAAACGGAACTGAAGTTTAAATTTTAAGAAAACGAATTCATCATTCAATGTGGATGCTAAGTGATTTGAATACTAGAAATTGTATTGGAAATTTGAATTTGGTTTGATCAAATTTCATTTTTTTTAAGGCAGCTTTCAATCTTTTCAATCCTAATTCATGGTGTGTACATCATCCTTAACAGGTGTTTTGTGCATGAAATGGTTGTACATCATGCATTGTAGGTTGTGTCATACTTTGTTTTTTTCTTTTCTTTCTTACTTTTAACCCTAATAGTTTTCATCTTTACAATTAACCCCTATATTTTTTTTACTTTGTACTTTATCCCGTGTATCTTAAACAAATTTTTACTTTTCAAAAAAATCTTAAACAAATTTTTAGCTTTACCTTTCAATCCAAATTTTTCAAGTTGACACGCTACAACGTGCATATGTATTTCAACGTTTTTACCTCTATTTTTCCGTCAAACGGTCATATTGTGTTTTAAGTTTCAATCTAATTTTTGTGCATTATCGCACTGTAACGGGCGTGCACGATTCACTGTTTTTACGTCTACATTTCACTCAGTTTTATTCTTTTAGTTTTTTATTTTCTTATGAGTTTTTTCGATGCTGCCAATCGCTAACAACAATATGCATTGATACCACTTGGTGTGAATTTATGCCCTACGCAGCAACGCACACAAGGGCTTAATACTAGTTATTTGTACATTTGGAGGTATATAAGTTGGCTTTAATTTATATCACATAATATATACTAATGTGATGTGAAGAAAAGTAATATAACACCCCTATAAAACCCCAAGGGTTAGAACACACCCCCTTTAGACCCCTAGGGGGTTAGGCCATGTATCAAAAGGGGTCATCGAATCTCATTATGATTTATTTTGTTACCAAACTTACCAACACAATGGGGGTAGTTGAGTCTTTGTACAAGAGAAGGTAATAGATCCTCTAAAAACCATGTGGTCTTAAACAATCGTTAAAAAAGATGAGACATGCAATAAAACGCTTATTATTCCTACAATAAACAAAACAATGCACATTTCTGTTACCAATTAATAGTCATTCGATGAGTATGGTATTCATTGAGCTACGTAACATTCAGTATTAAACTACTTTCTTCTCTAGAAATATTTTTCGACGTCTCGTAATCAAAGCTTGATTATGGAGAGTAACCTTCATGACTAAGCTAACGATGTTATCTAATTTTGTCTCGAACATACCCTCAAGCACGTCTAAAGTTCTAAACCAACTCATTTGTATGTATTGTAATTTCAACTTTTATATAATTTTTGGACTGAGCGATTTGGTGAGTGATGATATTGAATCAATAATGTTTTTTTCCATATAATATTAATAAGATGAATGTTTTCTAATTGATTTTAAGCAAACTGTTTCTTCAAGTTGAAAATTTATGCCTCTTTTTGATTGAATTTACCATGAGTGGTTGTATCACGAGTCGATCTAAACCAGACTAATCTTGTAGACAGAATGGTAGCCGATCTAAACCTGACCAATCTTGTTATACAACTAGGGTACGTTAAAAGGGCTCAACTTCTAAAGCTATTTACGACACTAGCTTGAGTTGTGGTCCCTCTATAGCGAAAGGGGCTTCATGAGCTGTAGGTTTGGTTTAAAAAAGCGTGTTTGAGGCATAAGGGAGGCACAACCGCCATTGTCTCATCCTACACAAGGCATTATTTACAATAAGTGCACCTAAAGCGCGCGCCTCATGTATTTATAAGAGATTGATGGTTGTAATGTTTTCTGTGTGTATTATTCATAATGAAAGGCCCTTTATATAGGGATGAGTACAACCAATAAAATAGGAAACGATATACACAAATAAATACAAGATTATCTCTAAATAACAAACATAATCTATTCCTAATATATCTAACAATATCGGCTGCTAAGACACCCCCTCAGTTTGAGCGGGCGAAGGACAGACGCTCAAGCTGGACCGAAAAGACTGGAATAGCTCCCGAGATAATCCTTTTGTGAAGATATCCGCGTACTGTAAGGCAGCAGGAACATGGAGAACCTTGATGTGGCCAAGTCGAACCTTTTCTCGAACGAAGTGTATGTCAATCTCGATGTGTTTAGTTCTTTGATGTTGAACTGGATTGTTGGACAAATAAACTGCTGAAACATTGTCACAAAACACGACCGAAGCACGCTGTAATGGAGTATGGAGTTCGAGAAGCAAATTCCGAATCCATGACGTTTCAGCGACTGCATTAGCTACACCTCGATACTCGGCTTCGGCACTAGATCGCGAGACTGTGGGCTGCCGTTTAGCTGACCAAGAAATCAGATTGTCACCAAGAAAAACACAATAACCCGATGTAGACCGTCTTGAATCTGGACATCCACCCCAATCCGCATCTAAATAGGCCACTAATTCTTGTGAACCGGACTTGACAATTCGTAAACCATACTCAAGTGTGCCTTGTAAATACCTGATTATTCGCTTCATGAATGCAAAGTGAGGTTCGTGAGGTTCATGCATAAAGAGGCAAACCTGTTGGACCGCATATGAAATATCTGGCCGCGCGAGTAAAAGTCAAGTACTGCAACGCGCCCGCAAGACTACGATACAAAGTCGGGTCAGAGAATAAGGGACCATCAGTAGCACTAAGCTTAGAGTAGAGATCAACAGGTGTAGCATAAGGTTTGCATTCAGACATTGACGCGCGGGCTATGATGTCCTTAGCATACTGTGACTGAGACAAGAACATACCCTGTTTCTGCTGAGTGACTTTAATTCCCAAAAATGATGTAAACGGCCTAAATCCGTCATAGCGAACTCTCGTGAGAGTGCGCCAATAATATCGTTCAAAAGACGATCACTAGAAGCTGTAAGAACAATGTCATCCACATATAATAATAAATAGGCAATGTTCGAAGCATCCTGATGATAAACAAAGAGGGACTGATCGCATGTGCTGCTGCGAAACCCTTTGGAAGTAATAAAATTTGCAAAACGGGTGTACCAAGCCCGTGGAGCCTGTTTCAAACCATACAACGATTTCTTTAAGCGGCAAACGTGGTTAGGAAACCGTTTATCATAGAAACCCGGTGGTTGATGCATAAAAAACCGTCTCATTGAGTTCCCCGTGTAGAAAAGCATTCTTGACATCCAGTTGATGAACAGACCAAGCCCGCGACACAGCTAAGGACAACACTGTACGTATAGTGGCGGGTTTAACAACCGGACTAAACGTTTCATCACAATCCACACCAACCGTTTGAGAATTACCATTGACCACTAACCGGGCTTTATAGCGTTCCAAAGTCCCATCCGATTTAAATTTGTGCCTAAACAACCACATGCAACGGATAACAGGGTGATCGTGTGGTCGGGGAACTAGTTCCCATGTCTCATTATCCTGTAAAGCAGAATACTCGGTTTGCATGGCATGCATCCAATTTGGATCAGTCAGGGCTTTGGCATAAGAGGTGGGAATAGGTGAGAGAGAGGTGGTGTGGTGAATAGACGATAGGTTGGCACGGGATTTGGACCTGGTGGTCATCGGGTGTTGGTTTAAAATCGGGGCAGCCGGTTGGGTAGATGAATGGGCCGGGCTAGTAGGAATATTGGGTAATGGGCTAGGGGCTGGTATGGGTTGTGGGATAGGTAATTGGCGAGGTCGGTGAGAGTACGTAAATGTGTACGGGGCTGTTACGGGATGGGCCGGATGATTGGTTTGGGCCGGTTGGTTGGGCTCGGGCTGATGGACTTGGGTGAGCGGTCGGTGGAACGTGAAGCCGGGTGGGAAGGAGTCATCCAAAAAATTGTAGGATGAGGTTGGTTGTGGAATGGTGTAAGGAAACACATGCTCATCAAATGTCACGTGGCGTGAAATGTGGACCTTGCCTGTAGTAGGATCAAAGCAACGGTAGCCACGAAAATCGGGTGGGTACCCGAGAAAAATACAACGCACGGACCTATGGTGTAGTTTATGAGGCTGAGTGGCTGAGGTGTTTGGGTAACACGCGCAGCCGAACACTCGTAAGTGTTCATAATCTGGGTGGCGGAGGTAAAGGGCAAAGGTAGGGGTGTAAAAATTGAGCCGTTTGGTTGGTAGGATATTATGGAGGTAGGTGGCAGTGTGTAAAGCCTCAACCCGAAACGAAGGAGGGAGATTCGCATGAATTAAAAGAGCCCTAATAATGTCGTTAAGGCGTCGGATCATGCGTTCTGCCCTACCGTTTTGGGAGGATGTTTGGGGGCAGGCGAAACGGAAGAGTAAACCGTTTTGATGAGCAAAGTTTTTAAATGCTAAATTGTCAAATTCACCCCCTAAGTCACATTGGAAGGTTTTTATTTTGCGGTTAAATTGGGTTAAAATTAATTGATGGAAGCAAATGTGGGAAAGGTTTCGGACTTATATTTTAGGGGGTAAACCCACACGAAGTGTGAGAAATTGTCAATTAGCACCATGTAGTACTTATATCCTGTTTTACTCGTGATTGGCGAAGTCCATAAATCGCAATGAACAATATCAAAAGGAGCAAAAGTAAATGTATTTGATAAATGAAAAGGCAATCTTTTACTATTCGATAGTTGACAAGAATTGCAAAGATGACTTTTGTGCTTATTACATTGAAAATTAAAATTGCGATTTAAAATATCTAGAACTTGCGCCCCGGGATGTCCTAGACGATCATGCCAAGGTAAGTGGACGGATGCAATGAAGGTGGCTTGAGGTGGTAGTTGAGAAGGCGTGAACGTATAGAGAGTCCCGGTGCTATTATGGCGAGAAAGTGTCTTCTTAGTTTTGAGGTCCTTCAAAGTAAAACCAAAAGGGTCAAATTCGACAGACACTAAATTATCACGAGTAAAACGTCTAACGGAAATAAGATTTTTAATTATTTGGGGGCTGTAAAGGATATGTGGTAGGATATAAGTGCGGTTTGGTAATGGGTGAAAGCCCGTACCTGATCCCTTAACTGGTAAAGTCATGCCATTGCCTACCAAAATATTACGACAAACAGGAAACGAGTCAGGGATGTGAATTTTACCTTTTTCATTGGTGACATGGGTTTCAGCTCCCGTGTCCATAACGTCCGAAGTCCAGCCCGTATTCTGGGAATTAACCTGTAAATTGGCCATGGCAGCAGCTAAATCAGTTGGGCACATTGGGTTGTAAGTGGGCTGCTGAAAACCAGGCGGGTATGGGCTGAAGTGGGCCGGAGAATATGTTGAAAAATGGGCCTGCGCATCTGATTGTGGGGCGGCCTGCTTGCTGTTCCATTGGGACTGCTGAGTAGGATACGGGCACGGTGGAGGCGTCCACCAAGCCCACTGCGGGAATGCCGGCGGAGCACCCTGGTACGAATTCCAGGCCGGCTGCTGTGAGCGGCCCCGGCCCCTGCGATTGTACGAATTTCCACGACCACGACTGCCTCGGCGATTGGAATAAGGAGCCGAAGCGTCCTGTTGCTGCTGATTTGGGGCAGCAGATCCACCAGAAGAAGGGGGCTGCGACGGAGCAGTAGCAGCGAGCACCGTGGTTTGAGTTCCCTTTTGAGCTTCAATCCGGATCACCTCGTCATTAAGCATTGCTATGGCCTCGTCCCAATCAACACCCTGCTGATTGATTAAAGAGGCAGTGGTGTTGTATTCGGCCGGAAGACCACGAACAAGCTGAAGGACGAGACGTGATTCAGAAACGGGCTGATCAACGTCACCTAATTGGTTTGCCAAATCAGAAAGTTAATGGCAATAATCCTCAACCGAAGAACAAACGGTCAAGGTAAGGTTACAAAACCTTGTCTCAAGCGCCGCAGCGCGAGCCTTTTTGTTACTCAAGAATTTCTTCTCGAGTTTGAGCCAAGCCTCTCGTGCTACAGTCGTATCCATAAGGCGTTTCAGATTGTCATCTGAAACGGTGCTGTAGATCCATTGCAAGACCAAGGCGTCTACTTCTTTCCATTGGTCATATTCTGGGGAGTTGGCGGCTGGCGTGGCTGAACCGTCTATGTGATTTTCAACTTTGTATGCAACAACATGAAGGCGAAAAAGCTTAACCCATTGCGAATACGTAACCTTGGATCCGTCCAGAGTCCGGATTTTAGATTGTATATTCGACACGGAGTAAGCAGGGTGAAGAGGGGTAGGTTTGGTAGACGATTCAGCAGCAACATCATCCTTTGTCATGATGGCAAAGACCGAACGAGTCCGGCTGGAAGGAAGAAAAAAACGAAAAAAGAAAAATTAGGGTTAGGGATCGATTATTATGGCTGTGATACCATATAAGAGATTGATGGTTGTAATGTTTTCTGTGTGTATTATTCATAATGAAAGGCCCTTTATATAGGGATGAGTACAACCAATAAAATAGGAAACGATATACACAAATAAATACAAGATTATCTCTAAATAACAAACATAATCTATTCCTAATATATCTAACAATATCGGCTGCTAAGAGTATTTTCCATATTTTTGTGTAGCAAATTTTGTACTGCACGTTTTCCGGGTTGTAGGTGTGTAATTTCAATATTAAACACTTGCATAAAGCGTATTTGTTTCAAAATATTGAGTAAATAATGTTAGAAACCTGTAGGAAATATATAAACAGATTATACAATTATTTGCGCCTCAGGCACAAAAGCGGTGCGCTTTTGTGCCTGGCACTTCACGCCTCAGTTTTAGACCTTTCGCTTTTGTGCCTAGCGTTTCACCCCACGGTTTTAGACCTTTCGATTGTGTGCGCTTCTTGCTTTATAAGTATGTGGGCACTTTCAAACAATAAAAGGATAACAATAAAATCTACTTCTAAAATCCACATACTGCTCACTCGGACTCAAAACCCGCACCATTTTAGTCAGATAAACACAGTTCCACTAGGCCAAAATGTTGCAAATTTTCGATCAAAACATCCCTATAACCATCAAGGCATGGATAGCACATTCTTACAAACCAAACATCCTGCGACAACATCCCTTTCCGACAAAAGGACCAAACATGCAGCAAATATAATGTAACGAAATGGTAATAAACACATTTCATTCCCATCCATTAACCATTCTAGTTTAGTCATTTGATTCATGTATCCAAAAGGTGTAAACTTACAAAGCTCATACATACACAAGTTCAAAGAAAACTGAAGCAAAATGTTCATATGATAACTGATATCATAATTTCATAAATCATAAACAGGGTGAGGATTATGATATGATATATGATACATTATAGATTCATATCGGCAGGCTGATCTGGCTTGTTTGAGTTCCCTTGTTCTACTTTCACATCTGCTGCCGATACTGAACCTGAATTCGAACCCTGCCAATATACGTACGTATGTGCAAATGTTTAATAATTATTATTATTATTATTTTATTATAATTATTATTTTTAATAATTATTAATTATCTAGGTTTTCACCTTTAAAGAAATTTCAGCAAATGATGCATCCATCTCTCTAGCCCCAGCATGTTCACCTTCCTTTATATCATCCTGCACACACACAAGGGTGACATCAGCATGAAATCATAAGGTTATTCAGGGGTTGTTTAGATGTGTAATGAAAGTTGTTAACTATATGTTGTGCACTCGGGTTTATTTTACTCGCTGAAACAGAATAGACCTTAGGAAATTTCTTTTGGATGTGGTTTTGCAGTTTAAAGTAGTAATAATCACATAATGACAATCATATGCTTGAATGACTGCTAAACGTTTACCCTTAGATGAGTGTTGTTGCAGCTTGTCTGGACTATTCGAGCCCCAATAACCAAACAATAGCAAAATTCGTTCATCCAAGCGATAAAACGCGATTTTAGTGATCTTAAATCGCAATAACAAGATAAACAAATCCACCATAGTTCTAAGTCACCGCAAATATTCACTCATGCTAGCTAATATCATATTATACTTTTTTTAACATTTAACCTTGATAGACTAAGGGAATAGCAACGGGCATGGTTTAAAAAAACGGGTGAGGCGTGCGCCTCGGGGCAAAACTCTAAGAAAACGAGTCTGAGGCGCGCCTCATGGGGTTCAGATTGTACATACGCCTCTAAGGGTTGAGGCGCTAAGAAAATGTGCGCCTTGGGTGGTTTAGGGTGTTTTTGATGTGTTTTTTTTTTGGTGTTTTAAACTTTTTGGGTCGATTATTTTATTTTTGATGTGTGTTTTTGATGTTGTAGACTTTTCTAGGTTAAGTATTTTATTTTTTATAGACACATAATTTTTATATTTATTTTTTGACTGCGCTTCGAGGCTCATTTCCGTTCTTTTAAACTTTGGCAACGGGGTTCTAATATCAGGAAACATGGGATAAAAAAGTAATGTAATTAAATGGATTATTCATGTTGAATCTGATAAACTGTTTAAGAAACGAACTAAAGAATCACAAAAGTGCACATACCATGTCCTTAGGCTCGGTATCATGAAGTTCCCTTTTCACGCGTCCAACAAAAGGCTTGCTGCAAAAGAAAAAAACAAAATAAAAATTTGAAGATAATAAAGAAATCAGAAAATAGAATAGAAAAACTAAAAAAAAAAAAATTGAAAGATGCAAAGGAGGGGTTACCCCTCGTTTTCATCATCAGAATCGTCTGATCTTCGATCGTCGTCTTCTTGATCTTCATCTGCCTGAATAATGATAAATTAACTTATGTAAGCTTCTCATGAGAGAAATATTATTAATCTAGCAGCATCAAGAACAGCATGATATGGTGTCTATTTCCTCCCATTATCATTGTTCAAGGACTATAAGTGATAAATATTTTATACAAAAAAAAAGTAGTTAAAAATATCTTAATCTGCAACCAGTTGGATAATGTACATGAAATGTAAAAAAAATAAAAAAAATAATGCAGATACTAAAAAAATCAAAAGACAATTGAATTCTTCACCAAAAACAGTGTGTCTTCAATAATATGTCAAACAAAAATGGTAATTTAATATTTGCACTTGATTCTAATATTCAATCGCCGTTGAACTTCAATACTCTCCAGAAACAATAACTAAGTTCGAATAGGTGGTTTAGCTTCATACTTGTGAATATTTGATTTCCAGGTTATCTATTAAATTTAGGGTTTCTGGGGCTCTTATATTTGGTTATTTAAATTATCTAATATCTATATTCTTATAGGCTAAAGCTCCCCATTACCGGTAAATCAGGCAAAGGTGAGTCATCAGTTTCATTCAATCGTTGGGTTTTTTTTCTCTGAATGGGAAAGTAAAATGCAAACCAACTATTACAATTATTCTGTATAATTACTAATGTACAGGCCAAGGTGAGTTTTGGTTTAACTAAGTTGAACTTATAGGCTAATAACAATTATCTTTTAAAATTAAATGTTTTATTTTATATTTTGTTTCATATGAATTCAAGTCACCGGCAAAATAAACAATCCCACCCATTTAGACAACAATATTAGTTTACTTAAAAGTCCTGTTAATTCTTAGAAAGAAACGTACAATAAATCAGTTCTAATGCCATAATAAGCCAAATATAAGTTATGTTTTCATTGCTAAAAAAATGTAAACCTTCATTTCCTCTAGTGGTACTAAGAAGCAAGCAATTTTGCCATGAGATGTCGTCTATGTTTTGAGTGCAGATACACACATGTACTCAACATACAAGACAAAACTGATGAAACATACCTCAGGGAATTCTGTGTCAGGGGGGCGTTCTTGGAATTGCACACTTGGAGCATGTTGAAGTTTAGAAAGATTATCAAGAAGCTTTGATCTTATTTCATCCAGCAGCTGGCGTGAGTTCTTATTTTCCATATTACTCGGAGCAACGTGAAGAGTATAATCAGGGCCAAAATACTCGTAATACTCGTGTTGAGGCATTTTATCTTCTAGCTCAACCCCAAGAGCGACTCCAGTCTGCACAAATAAATGAAAATATCCATTATACTTTTAGTTTTGAGTAGCACTTTTCACCATTTTAAACATTCATAATTAATAGCATTTCCTAATCAGTTCTAAACGTTTAGATAAACAAATTCTGCTACTGATTCTTTGATTATTTAGGGTCTACGTAATCAGTTCCTTACCAACTGAAATAAAAATGACTATTTGATAAGATTACCAACTTACCGATTCTTTTAACCTATCGATCCCTTAAATAATCAGAAATTATAAAACAGACAATTGTGTAATTGTCAAACAAACAAATAAGAAACACCCACACACTACGTGGCACAATCCGTCTACTACAAGTGACTATCTTAATCTTATTATTTAAAACCACAGTAAACAAATATTCACCTCATAGCACCAGCAGCGAGCAACATTTCGGATTGTATAGCCTCCACCGCCAAGCAACAGTAAGGGCACATTAAATGATCTCATATATTTCACACATTCAGCATGACCTTTAATTGATAGATTAAAGCAGCCTAATCTATCTCCTGATAAAGAATCTGCACCACATTGTAACACAACTGCACCGGGCCTAAAAACTTCCATAACCTTACCAATTATTGGCTTAAATAACGATTGATAACTTTCATCATCAATGCCGTCATCAAGAGGGACATTTAGGGAATAATATTTTCCTTTCGAATATCCAATATCTCTTATATCCCCTGTACCAGGAAAATAATCTCCAAATTTGTGAAAAGAAACAGTCATGACTCTGTCAGTAGTGTAAAATGCTTCCTCCACACCATCACCATGATGAATGTCAATATCCACATATAGCACACGCTGCACCAAATAAACATATTTCCAAGTCAGCTACAGTTTGTGTTCCAAATAGGCAAATACAACGGGTCAAAATGTAAATATTAGCTAATAATTAGAGGAGTCAAATGAGCTCCGCAGGCCAAAGATTGCATGACGTATATTCAAAAGTTTTACTAAGACCACCAAAATATTAGAACTTCAAAGGTCACCCAAATATCAATTTGGTTTCATTTATGCAGATTCCCGCAACAAAAGAAATGTCGAAAAACTATAGGATGACAAAATTCGCATATATTTAAATTTTATCACGACTTGAGTTATGAAACCCAAATATGACACAAAATCTCCTCAAAATGATTGCTGAAAAGATTGTGTAATCTAATGGCATTTTCGCCATTTTCCAATTTTAGAAGGCAAAAGCTTTAAATATAAGGAAATTTGGTCATTTTACAATATTCTGGAAACTTTGTCAAAATCAGCATAAAAGAAACAAAACTGATACTCGGACGGCCTCCTAAATTATTTAAATATTTGGACAGCACTAGTGAAAATTGTAACTACATGGACCAACGTACACATTATCCCTTTTATTTAAAAGGAAATACCTTATTATGTTAAATATATAGTTTTCGTAATTATATTTAATAAGGTAATAATGTACATAATAAAAAAAATGGAAAACAATGTGTGAACGTGTCAGCCCAGCCCGACTCTTTAGAACCCAAATATAAAAACACCCCTCAGAGATTGGTTCGACTATTTTGAGAAGTTCAAGAATTGTGATAACGAAGTTGTAATGACAACAGTTGACCAACCTGATGCACTTTCAGAAGTTCAAGAATTGACAACACAATATCATTTACATAACAGAAACCAGATGCCTCGCATTTCTTAGCATGATGCAGCCCACCTGCCCAATTAATTGCAATATCACAATACTCATGGTTCAACTTCACCGCCCCACCAACAGAACCACCTGCATACGTCTGACAAAACGAGTACAGACCATCGAACACAGGGCAGTCTTCCCCAACATTAAACCGTTTCAACTGTCTCAATTGATCTTGCTGCGTTTCAGGAGTGATACCCCTCAAAAAAGAAACATAATCATCAGCATGAAACCTGCATAGATCTTTGTCTCTAGCAGGAACAGGCTTAACAACATGCATGTTTTGTAGCAAACCGTAGTGAGCTAAAAGTGCATGCGTCATGCGAATTCTGTGTGGCTTCATTGGGTGACCTTGCCCATAATAGTAGTTTCCAACTTCCGGGTCATAGAAGTAATACACCTTTCTCTTTGATCCATCCGGCCCAGATGCTAAAGAATTGCCTCCGGTTTCCATCTAAGTCTGAAAGTATTAGCATAGCAAAGGCAAAATCATCAACAAGGTAAAAGACTCATTGGCTTTGCAAGTTGCAACAAGTTAGAAACACCCAAAGCAAGTTTAAAATAATTTACACCGAAATAAACCGTACATTAGACCTATTACTCAAACTAAATTCTAAGCGACAAAACTAAAAACCAGAAGCTTAATAGCTTATAAACTGTGAAGCTTTTAACCTAAACTACAAATTAATTATCAGGAAAAGTCCTCTGTATCCAAGTCTTTAGAGGTATAATAATTTCTCATAAGACAAACAATACCAAAAAAAAAAATGCAAGCCAATATATTCAACACAATAAAAATCGGTTCAACAAGAAATCATATTTCTTCTGTTCTTCTCTCCACAGTAAATAATATTATAGTAACAAGTTAAACACAGCACAACACACTAACCAAAACAAAACCCTAGAAAAAAAAATTGTAAAAAAAAAAAAAAAATCTCAGATTTTTTTTTTTTTTTTTGGAAGGCAAATCTCAGATACCCAACAAAGCATTAAAACAAAATAAAATTTGAGCAATTAATAACTGAAAGAAACCCTAAATGTTTAAATCAACTTCAATAAGTAAACCCTTTATTTTCATCCCAAGCTTGTGACTTTCTTCATCTTTATCTTAATTTCAAACTAAAAACATTAACTTTTTTTAAAAAAAAAGCAATTTACCCTAAAAAGATTCAACTCATCCATCCATCCATCCATCCATCATTACCTATTTTAATGCAGGTAAAAGATTTGAAAACAAATAACAAACATACCCTAATTAACGGACTCGAATATTAAAAGGAATGACAAAAATCATACAGCAACAAACATACCTAAAGTTCTATCTACAATTATTATTATTATTATTATTATTATTATTATTATTATTATTATTATTATTATTATTATTATTATTTAAAAAGGCTGCAACAAACATACCTGCAACAAGTGCAATGGAGAGGAGAAGAGAAGGATCGAGAACGATGGCTACACTCTTCTGTTGTGTTGTGTAAATAATAATAATAATAATAATTTGTTTGTTCGTAGCTTTGTTATTAATGGCTATTGATTGATTTGGTGATGGAATCGAGTATTTGTAGGGGAAATTAGCACCGGCCCATTTGTTTTGGGCTAAATATCAGGGTAGTTCAGTGAGGCCCGTGTTAATTATTTTAGTATCCACGTACCGGATAAAATATACTTCAAGTTTTAGACTATGTAATACAAGCTTATAAGTTAGAAAACAAAATGTTTTCAATTCCGTCTGATAACGTATCAAACAATAATGTCACAGTTTTAAAAATTAAAACTAAAATATAAACCGGTTTGTAAAAGGTTTTTTTTTTTCCATACACGATGTGTCACACATATTATTAACTTAGTTGTGCAATACGGACTCGGTGTTCCCGTTGTTGGAAATTAAAAAAAAAGTTTTATATTTATGTTAGATGATGCTTTTAAATCATGTCACAAACGATACAGGAAATATAAAAATTATTGCCTAGATACAAGATGTCCCTTTTTAGGTCCGAATTGAGACACACTTAGTAGGTGGAATTGGACTTTTTCAATGTTTAAAAGTGCTTTGAAACAAAAGAAACTTCACAACCTTTTTATAATGGGCTTGCTTCACGTGTTTGAGTTATACCATTTCCATACGAGGGTTGGGCTTGTATTTAGCAACTCACCGAATTTCTTGATGTTTTAAAAAACGCAACTACAAATTTATTGGGTGTTTATTGTCCAACGAGTTCGGAAGCGATACACGAACTATATTTAATGGTTCAAACAATATATGACTTTGAGAAAAAAAAAAATAGTTGTTTTAGACAATAATACCCCACATGGTAGAAAATTTTCTAAAATATTTTGAAAAATACCACATGTTTTTATGTGTGTCATAGCTTAAAACTCGTGCTTAAATACTATGGAGGTTAAAACTATAATCGATAAAATAAACACGTCTTTACGTTTATATGAAACAAAACCAAATTGGGCAACCGACACAAAAACTATGATGAAGAGATGGAAGAAGGATTACGTGAACCCCTATCTGATGAAGAACTTGCCTGCGATGTTTCGATGCACATAAATAGTTCAGACAAAGAACAGACACAAAAAATTAATAATTGTAATTTTTATAATTATGTTTTTTTATTGCATTTTTACTTCTTTTTTTTGGTTTTGGAAACTTATAAAAAACAAGGCGTTTTTTTTATTTGGCTTAAAATTGAAGTTAAAATGTGTGCACAAGAACCGATTCACGAACTGAACCGAAACCGGGGTTTCAAGAGAGAATGCATGTTTGGATGAGTTGCAAAAAGCAGAAGCAACCATTGCGGTGGTCTTGAAGGTGTAGTTTTTTATCAATAAAATATTAAATGGTTTTTATAAGTGGAAATATAAAAAGAATTAGTTAAAGAAAATAAATATTAAATAAATAAGAGATAAACGTAAAATTATGATTTAATAATATTATTTCATATTAGAGAGAAACAAGATAATCATAGGTTTTTTATTTATTATATAGTAAAATAATAATAAAGATAAAGACAAAAAAATATAAAAATAATAAATATTGGGTTATTTATAAGCTATTTTTATTTTGCGGAAATTTAAGGGTGAGGATGGCCTCACCAAGTGTCATGCGTCCCTACCTCATTCATTATCTTATGTATATGGATTGCTTATACCTCTTTGTAAACGTATTTACTAAAACCTAAAATAAAAATTACATATTTATTTTTTAAAACTTCATTATTCTATAATATTAAAAAGTAATGTTGGTGGGACATTTCCCACCGACCCTCTAACTTTTTAACATTTGTATTTTTAACCGTTTAACTATAAGTTTATTTTACACACTAACTTTTGAAAATTACATGAAAAAAAACCGAAACATCATAAAAAAACAACGAAAAAGCATAATAAAAACTTAATTGCGTAACATAAAATATCTTAAAAAAAATGTAAAAAAACAAAAAAAAAAGTTACTAGTTAAGAATGGGTGTTTTAGAAACTATAATCGATAAAATAAATATGTCTTTACGTTTATATGAAACAAAACCAAATTGGGCAACCGACAAAAAAACTATGATGAAGAGATAGAAGAAGGATTACGTGAACCCCTATCTAAACCCCTTATCCCACCATTTTCAATACCACACACAAAACCGTCGTCTACACCGTCCACATTACCCACCGAATACCTCAAACCTCCACCGTCTACACCATTGTCAAAGATAACTCATTGGTCTAGAGAAGAAAAGATCGCCCTTTGCACGACGTGTGCTAAAGTAAACAACAACCCTCCACGTCGAGGGTCAATTTGGCCCCACGTGCTACGGGAGTTTAAAGTTTTGGTTTGTGGTTCAAATCGAACCACTGACTCACTACACCAAAAGTGGACCGACCTCTAAAATAATTGTTGATATTTTAAGACGGTCCACCAAACAACATTGCAACAAGTCCCCCGCAATACTCTTGAATACAAGGTGGTTAAACTCACCAAAATCGAGTACAAGTTTCGTGACCACGATGAGTTTCCTCACGTATCGGCGTGACAAATGATCCGGGAGACCTTAGATTAGGTTTCATAGTTTATGTTTATCTTATTTTTTTAATTTTTAGATTAGGTTTGTTTAATTTTAATGTTTTTATTGTTAATGTAATGTTTATTTTTATTTTTAATATAATGTTTAATTGTAACACCCCGAAAATCCATTTCGCTTAATTACGCTATTAGGCGTGATTTAACAAAACAAATTATATAGTGTAATAAACGTTTTATGGATAAATAAAACGGGACTTAAATTATAAGGTTATGGGTTATGTTATAATATGGGAATAACCTTGTTGGTGTTATTATTTATATATGTTAGCAAATAACACTAGAAACTAATTTGGTTAGTATGTTTTATAAAAAAATGATATTAGGGTAAACTTGAGAGGCTATTAGGGTAATTATTGGGTCATACGAATTCAGCCCCAAAAGGGGGATTCTTGAACCTCAAACAAACCCTAATCACACCCAGGTGGAAGAGTTGATGCAAGAAATTGAAGTAACAAGATGAAGGGTGTGTTCTAGAGGGTTAATCTTCAAAGTTTATACTTTTGGTAAGAACCCTAACCCCCAATTCATGTTAATTTCGAACCACATAAGTGGGTTTTGAACAAATTATGTTAAATTCGTGAAATCTCTTTATTGTAAGTGATATTGATCAACCCTAATGTTTTAGAGATGAGCTCATTACTAGAAATTGCTTGGGTGCAAACAATGATACGTAATAATCGTCACGTGTATGGATTATAACACCACGTACACATGGTCCAAAGAATTACAAATTGGGTGAACAACTTGCATGGTAAATAACCAAGTACAAAAGACTTAAGTTGTCCTTAATATTATAGGGCACTTTCATTCGAACTCTAGTAATTCGGGCATATGCATTTGCTAGACCACTCGCATAGACACCATGTGAGTTTCACGGCCCCTTTTTACTGTTTTCATACTTTGGGGGGAAAACATGCTACACATTTCAAGTTACATTTCGCTGGAGTGAATTCTATCATGACTACCATGTGAAACATGAGACAAAAGGTTCATGAGCTCAACAGTCCTCGTACATACATTATACTATAACCACTAGCTAAACAGATAGCCATGGAACACTTAAATAGATCTATTGGGTTGACACCCCCACTCTTGGTTAGTCGCTCTAACCCGTCACATACAAAAGAGTCTTAGTTTTCTATGATTCATACATCGTCTTTATTGTACAATGTGCGAGGCACACCAGTCAAGAGGTTTGGTTTATGGGACTCATGGTTGGCACATAAATAATTGGCTTAGCTAGCTTTGATTAGTCACACACGAATTTCACTAATTTTACATTGCTTACATTTAAACCTAAGAAATCACCAACTTTATGTTGACAAATCTTTTATGCATGTTTTTTTTAGGTAATTGACTTCATGGACGGTCGGGACCTGAGAAACCGGTTTGAGCTAGGATCATGCGGTACCAGTTCTTGTGGGTCATGTCTTAAAACATTTGAACAATTTACGTGTTTTCATGATGGCTTGCCTGTTAAGACAATTTATTTCTTGTTTTTGTAAAACAATTTGAAATGTTTGATATCAATTCTATCTTATCTTATGTGTTGCTCAAACCTTGTGCTTGAAAACTTTTCGAAGTCGCATTCCCGTGTTTCCACCTACGCGGCGTGTGACATGATTTGAATGATGTTTCTATAAATTAGTTACTTGCTAGATGTCTAGTGAGTGAAATAATCATGGATGATATAATATGCATACTAGGTGTTTGTGAAAACGCCTAGCTAAAAATAATAATGAATAGAATAATATGCTAGAACTCCACAAGCGAAATTGTTATGCGGGAATGAATGTATTTGATAAAGGTGGCATGAAGGATGCATATCAGATGGTTATTAAGGTGGCAATAACATAATTTCATTATATGCCACTAAGTATGCCTTAGAAACTCGAATTCTAGGCGTAGAAGATGAAAACACACCACAAGATGAGATAGAAGCTTAATGACGGTAAGGAAGGAAATGCGCACTAAACTTAATGATTTTAATATGATAAATAAATAGGTAATTCATGATTAGGACTATTGCCTTATGATGGTACACATAATCATGTTAAGGGGAGTTTGACTTTTAAAAGTCAAACTGACCCAACTATAAGTTATGGATAAATTTGTGTGTGAAAACTCATGATATGTGTTAGTTATTTGACATAATGTCTAACTTGAATTATCTTGAGTATAGTGAAGTTGATATTGTCAAGCTAGGTGGAGGCTTGAAACAATCGGATTAAACGAGCTAATGGGTAAAGAAATGATCAAATTGTGGCCAAGGTAAGTGGCTTATCTTATATAAGTCCCTTTGTAACTAAAAGCTCGTGTAAATGTATGAATTTATAGATTCTATTTTGTTGGTAATAAATCGGTAAGTTACCCATAGAAGGGTAATATGGGAATACAAGATTTTAACTGAAGATAGGCAAAATCGCATAATGGAAAAAATTTGGTAAGTCAGGAATGGGACACCTAATGGTAACAATATTATGTGAGAACCTAGATACTCAATAAGTGATACGGTTATGTGAAGAAGATGTAAACATGTCAAATGGGTCAAGTGAGGTTGTTATCACTTGAGCCCACCACATAAAATTGAAATAACTAAGTATTGTTATAAACGGGCCAAATGGGTCAAGTGATGTTATCATCGTTTGAACCCAAGAAAATAAGTTTGGAATTTGGAGTATTATAAACTGTGAGTAATTAGGTCAAATGATGAAGTTCTCATCATTTGAACAGGTACTTAATGCTTGTCTAACAAGCATTAGGATTCAAGAAGTTATGCGGGTCGAATGGTGATGTATCGCCACTTGAATCCCACAATTTAATGCTTGTGATTTAAGTTTTCCTACAGATAAGAATATTGGAAAAAGAGGTACTTGATGCCAAAGATCATGAAGAATTACAAGGTATGGTAATTGTTCAACGCTACCCGGTAAGTACGTAGATTAATAGACAACCCTTGAGCCAAGAAATGCGAGGTAACAGCAATCCACATGAAGTGTGGATGTCAATTCGGTAAGTCATTTCATAATTATGACCAATGCGCTCTTGGACCCTTAGAACTGACTAAAATAGTGAAATACTAAGTCCGTAAGGGCTTAGAGGTTTTCAAACAAAATAATGGGTAAAAAACAATGAGTTTGACCAAGTTGTGTCGTCTACGTGTAACTAAAGTAAAATAATTGCCTATAAGGGCATTTTGGAAAATAGTAGTAATCAAGGAAAAAATTAAAATGGGACATGATAATTTAGATTGGATGATGTTTTTTTATTTAACATGAGTTAAATGAGTAGACGAATGGGAAGCCATTAGGCGTGGTGTCTGATGTGTTGCAAAACACATCTCTTTTTCTATGTATTTTGTATATTATTTGGTCAGGTTTTTAGTCGTTTCGTGTCGTTTTTTATTATGTATTTATGTATTTTATTATTTTATAGGTGTTCGTGGAAAGTGATCTCAAAACGAAAGAATTTTAATCGAGACACGAACACTTGGGAGCATGTGTTCATGGACGTTGGAGCATAAACGAGGAATTTTGGTCGAGCCAAGAACACCCGAGATGCGAGCTTGGAGTATACTACTACTACTACTACTACTAATAATAATAATAATAATAATAATAATAATAATAATAATAATAATAATAATAATAATAATAATAAAGATGAATGTGAATTGAGTGTTAGGGGCCTCACGGCCCAATTTATTTTGTAGGAAAAAATACCCTACACCTCCATTTGATTATTACATACTAGTTTATACCCCGGGAGCGTCCCGGGTTGAAAAATCTAAGTAAAGTGAATAAAATTAGAAGTATCTAAGCTATGAAAATGACATCTATGTATTAACTTACATTATATACTTTAAAAAAAAATACCAAAAGATGCATTTCACCTTACAACATCAACACCTAAAACAGAATATTAAGATCCCAAGCACTTCAAGGGGACATATATTGTTTAGCACCAATACATTCAGTCAAATGTCTTTAACTGCATACAATAAGATTTGAGCTATTTCAGAATATGGTAGAAAAAGCAAACATAGCAATTACCTGTTGGAGAGCGTCCCGGGTTGAAATATCTAATATAACATAATAAAATATCTAATATGACAACAAAATTAATGACTTGCCAATATATGATTAATGAATATTATTATTATTATTATTATTTTAAACAAATCTCTGTCATAATATAAAAAAAGGGTAATTGGGTCGGGTATCACCTAATCACATCCCCGACCCAAACCCACAATTTTTTTTAAACTAATTCCAAACCTGACACAATACCTGCCGGGTTACAAAAAATAGTCGTTTTTTTCCCCGTTTTTTATATAGCACTATGGTACTCGTTGGAAAGATAATAAAATGCTCGTTAATTTGGTGTAATTTTTTTCTTTAAAAAATCTCGTGTATAAAAGATATTAACGTTTAAAAGTTATGGGAGGAAACATTAAAGATAAAAATCTAATTTTGTTTTTAAATTTTAAATTATTATTTTCTTAAAATAAAGAACTTGCCACATGAGATGACACATGGCACACTCAATAAAGAGAATACTCTCTTTAAATGCCATATCATTAAAATGGCTTTGGTTTATTATATGTATAGATTGGGAGGCGAGACATTAGATGGGAAGATTATTATTAACGACGGCGGACATTATCATTAGACAAATATCAACAGCCGCGAAAGACAGAAGGCACGATCACAGCAGCTCTAGAAAAAAGAGTGGAGAGGAGAAGTGAAGGCAGGGAGGCTAGGGATCAAGGTTACACAATATTGGTTATTGTCGTTTACTACTTTGTGTTCTAAACTTTATGACTATGTGTTATTTTGGTACCAAGACTATGTTT
Organism: Ambrosia x helenae; assembly: GCA_030844895.1. NCBI lineage: Eukaryota > Viridiplantae > Streptophyta > Magnoliopsida > Asterales > Asteraceae > Ambrosia > Ambrosia x helenae. The sequence goes on from CM061232.1 coordinate 5,122,627, forward strand.
TCTTGTTTTGTCATGAATATTATTGGCTAAACATTTACGCTACCTAGGTCGTAATTGATGATTATTTCGTGACTTTTGACGTTCGGGTTTGGATAATATTATTTTTGGCTTAATGTTTTGGTAAAATATTTTTGTGTTGTTAATAAAAATGCGTATGAATGCTTTTAGTAAGCGGTTTACTTGATTGTTGTTTTGCGTTTTTCTCTAGTTTGTTACTTTAGTAGTTTCAAGATCTAGAGTTTTGCTTGATTTTCCATAGACTTCGTGTTAGTGGTTTAATCTAGAGGTTTCTTGTCTTAGATAACCCTATTAGCAACCTTGTAAGCCGTTGAAATTAGTGTTTTGCCACTCTTAAGACCGGGAGGAGATAGAGTGTCGGTTTGTCTAGTTCTTAGGTTTTGGGTATAGGTGAGACCGGGAGGAGATCCTTACTTATTTACCTTAGCTTCCCTAGCAAATTCAAGTTTTGGTCAACAATCTTAGATAACTCCTTCACACTTTCGGGTGTGTTGAGATTAGCGAGACCGGGAGGTGAGCGAGTCTTTTGAGTACCTTAGCATTCCCTAGTAAGATGAGACCGGGGGGTGATCCGAACTAGTAACCGGTGATTTACACGTCCCTTAGGATTTTCCAAGAGGTGTTAGTGAGACCGGGAGGTGATCTAGCATTCTTTAGGGCTTTCTTGAGTCAGGCGTATTTTTAGGAACCCGGTAGCCATTCCATTATCCATTTCCAAGCGTTGTGAGTTGCGGGTAGGATTCTAGACCTAGGTAGTTGTTTTCCATATTATCTGAGTTTCTTCTCTCTAGTTTTCGAGTTGTCTGTTCTGCTTCCTTTTATCTGTTCGTTTCAGTCTTTATTTATTTATTTAGTTTAAAAATTATTTTCTCAAAAACCAAATTATTAGGCTAGGAGTCGACAGAGGTTTAGTACCGAGAGTCGCTATATTGTGTCCACGGTTCGATACTCGGACTTACTTGTTCTGCTGCACTGCGACGGTACACTTGCCGTTAGTGTGTGGTTTAGTGGGTTTTTCCATTTTTAAAATTTGACCCGAATTTATTTAATACACATTTTCACACATCAGTGCCTAAAACCTCTTAACAGGTAGAAATGGACTCGTATATATGGCTAAATAATTATGAATGTTAGAGACTGAATGGGACGATAAAATCTGTCCTTTGAGGGTTCAAAAAGGCTAAGGTTAACTGTATATTGCTTTGGGGTATCAATATTTTTTATTTTGTGCAAAACCCCCAAAATTAGTAGCAAAAACAGTTAGGGGCGCAAGGTGAGAGCACGTCAGCGCAACGTGCGTTGGTGCCTTGCCAGTTTGCGTTGGTCTTCTGATGTGGTCAGCATGGGCGCAAGGTGGCCAGCGCACCTTGCTGGTGTGCACCAGCTTGCGCCCCACCCCAATTTCTTCTGGTTTTTCGCGGGTAGTTGTACAATGTGTTTCCAACTCTTGTTAACTTAAAGTTTGACATGTTGTGTCACACGAAGAGGTAAGGGTCGAGCCTTCGCATGACACGAGGCTCCTCCGGAAGTGGAATTGTTGTTTTGTTAGCAATGGTTTGACATGTTAACCCAAATACTAAATGTTTATTGTGTGTATTTGTGGTAGGAATGATTAAGGAGCAGCACTGGATGCTAAACGGACCAAGCACGGAACCGAACACACTTTAGACCGCCATTACCTTTGGAAACAAACAAAGGGATTCGCTTATGCCTGTCATGCGATTTTAAGCAGAGAAGTTAAATGTTTGCATTTATGTAAACTGTATGATAGACATACTAGTAAGAATCAAGTAGCGTAAAGTCACGTAGGACTCGTTTGATTCGATTTTCAATTAGCACGTGCGAGTCATCTATTGACCCGAACGTGCGAGGTATATTAAGCCATGACAAAAAAAAAATTACTTATCTGGGACCAAATCAAGATTAAATGTAAATCAAATGTAGTCTAAATGTGACGGGTCTTACATTAATATTATGTGTTATTTAAGTAATTCAAGTTTAATTTAAACAAAAAAAAATCCAGGGTGACATGAAGGCCACTCACCGACCGTCCATGCTATCACCACCCCGTGCAAATAATTTTTTGAAGGGTTAGGTGAGGTGGATCCCTATGTCACTCCATGCCTCTCATATGGGTATGACCATACCATGTAGTCTTATAGTTTGTTGTCTTTAGTGGATCTTCCTACACACAGAAATGGTGTTTAGCTTATTCAGCTCACTCATGGTCCGGATGGCACATAATAATTAGATGTGAAAGTTGTTTATACCTAATGCTTTCCAAAATATATTTTCTAACTTCTGGTGTGGATATCACTTGATAATTCTAAGTAGGTGTTCATTCATGCTTGATACTTAGTAACCTAAGTAAACAAATTTTTTTTATGAATGACCTGATTGAAACACTCTTGAAACTTGATTACTATTTAAAACTTGATTACTATTTATGAAGAGTGTGAGGTGCGCAACTTGTACATGATAATTGATAAGGAGTATTAGAAAATGTAACTTTTTATCATAAATGTTTCTTTTTTTCTTTGGTGACAATATTGGAGAGAGGAATGAAAAAGAAAAATAATTTTATTTTGTGACAACTACTCATAACCTAGCCTAGGATTTCTTATAAAAATCTAACAATTTTCTCTCTAATAATACACAAAAAGGAAAGTTACATTTCCACCTCTATATCTTCTTTCCAGATCTAGAGAAAAAAAAACATTTTAAATTATTATTACAAAAATGATCTTAAGTCATGTTACACACAATCAATTAAATCTTTGTTTTAGCATCAATACAACCAAATTTAGATGAACCATTTTTTGCTTTCTAAACTCAAATATCAAAGGTTTGGTTTTACATTGAACAAATGATGTAATTGATAAATACAGTAGTTGGTTAAAATCTAACACAAGGCATAACTATAACAAGAAAAAACTAATTACAAATTCTGTAAAGCTCTCCAATATCTTGAACAAGCCGGATTCAAGTGTATCGCTTGAAGAATCCATCGTAACGGATTTTTCTGATAATTTTTTGTTCCTAAAAGCAAATGCCTTTGAAGAAAGATCTCGCTCGGCCTCATCTCTGCACGTATGTCATTGACATTTGTAAGAACAAAAAGAAAGTCAAAATTGAGGTGGTAATTTCAATTTATTTGCTTAAGAATGGCTTAATTGAGCAATACCATATCTCTAATGGGTCAAACACGCAAAATAAAAGATTAAGAAAACATGCCAAACGGGTCGAAAGTTAACAAAATTGCTTAAGTTAAAAAAATAGTTATTACTGTAACAATAAGCTTTTTGTGATCATATATATATATGTCTGAAACTATTTATAATAAAATGGACAAAACGTATTTGGGTCAAACCAATCATTTACTTGGTGCATCTCTAACGGGTCAAATGGGAAAAATAAATATAAAAAACTTGGCTAAAAGAATAGTCAAACACTTTGTTTACTAGGGGGTGTTTAGATTGCTTATTTAAATAGTATCCGCTTATGAAAACAATTATTTCACCCTAATACGAGCAGATAAACATAAGCACTTTTCTTCATTTGAACACTCAAAAAGGTAATTTGCTCTTTACAAAAACACCTAATAATCAATTAAGCTATTAAAAAAACACAGATCCCCTATAAATGAAATTACCATTACTGTTATTATTATGAATTTCTTGTCATAATATCTTTTGTGACTCTAGGACTGGTTTAGAGCTGTTTATATGATAAACATAAGGTGATTTCCTAACTTCCTGTTATCACTACATATAGATATGAAAGTTATTAGGCTAGATATCACTTTCCTATTGTGTATATTTGATGTGAATGATTATTAAGTTTACTATTGGACTTCACTCTTATTCTTTTCTTCTACTCCCATTCATATAAAGAATAAAAATTACCAATATCTGACTCTAGTATTATTTATACTAGTCAGCCTGACCCACTTGGACTGTAACGCACCCCGCCCCAACCCCATCAATATTGCCACCTCTACAAAAACATCACTATTCTAAGAATAAAACTCTAGTTACAGAAAAGTCAAACCTGGAGGCCATGTTAACCATTCAAGCTGAAGGTATCGTTCCCATTGACCTTTGTATCCAAGACTTGCTTCGGCCTGTGCTAGTAACAGTTGCAAGATAGGTAAGGGGGCCCCACAAATGTCTTTAGCTTTCTTCAGACTCCCGGTTGCAAGCAGCAGGTAGTCTGAATTGCATTGTTGTCTAGCAAGTTCCATACATATAGCACCTGTATCCAAACATATGAATGGGTTGATTTGGGTTATAATTTATTGTTAACCGGCCAAACAGACGAGACTGAGGAATATAATTATCATTAAAGGGCCAAACTGTTAAAACAATGGTTGCCCAAAGTGTATATTTAACGCACAAAGCTTCCTGAATTATATTACTACGGAAAGATTACAGTTCATGTATCCTTCATCCTAGACAACTTTTATAAAGAATGAAGACCCGGTGTTTAAAGGTCAAACACATAGATTAAGAAAATGAACTCAGAAGTGGGTGTTGAAAAGGGGTAGAAAATTGCCAAATGCGTAAAACCCTCTAAATCTTGTTTATTAACAAAATCATAACATAATTGTTATTGGAATAATATAGTTCCTGTTATCGCACTTGACAAACTAATAAATTAAAAAACATGGGCAAAGATGTTTAGATTTAACTCAACCCAATCCGTAAAGAGAAGCACATGTTTTGAGTTTAGACTTGTACCCGTTACAACCCACTACCCAACCCACCGGACCAGCCAAACTAGCAACCTCTAATTTACAATCAGTGATGAGACATACCATGGCACAAAAACAGACAACTTTCATAACCATTTAACGAACATGCTTGTGCAAACAACTCTTCTGCACCAACAAGATCTCTATTCCAAACAGCAATCAAACCCTGAACTAATTTCAATATTGCCATCCACACATTCCATGAATGCTTTATATCCTTTGAACATTCCTCAAACTTCAATTCAATTATATTTCCATTTGCTTCGTCTAGCCCATACTGACATTCAATATATTTTAAGCCAATCAAACCAATATGATAATCTGTTTTCAAATTTAAACATCTCGTGTACTCTTCAAGTAAACGGGCCCGATTATCTTCTGCAGCATATGCCCGACATAGTAGCAAGTGGGCAAAGAAAAGATACTCATCAGGGACAGAAATCTTTGAAGCATTTTTAGCATTGTTTATGCAGCCAATAAGGTTTCCACTTTGCAAATTTATCTCAGAAGCACAAATTAGAAGCTGGAATTTTTTATAGGGATGAGATTCATCTGAAAGGGCTAAGCCAGTTAATCTTTCAAGTCCTGTGCATATATGTTGAGGGTATCTCTCTTCACGGGCCTTCTGCATATAATTGAGAATTAACAGGTATCTTGCATTGTTATTCCATGGTTCTTGATGGTACCACCTGTCACAAATTAACAGTCGTATTAATTTATTATAGAAGTATCATTGGAAGGAAGTGAAAAATTGGTGGCTAGATGGATGAAATAGGTAACTGGTTAACTTTAGTATGGGCCGAAACATACTGGGTTGGGATGACCCACAAACGTTCATTTATCCGCTTTTATAAAAAATATAAATGAACATCGTCCTTATTATACTTACAAAAAGGTCAACTGTAGAAAAAATCCTATGGACATTCTCTGAATTAATACATAAGTCCAAGGACTTTCATATTTGCATGATCAAATCCCTTAACATTACTTGATACTAAAATCCTTGAATTTTATTTTTAGCTAAAAAAAGTAAATTTTTGCTTGATTAAATCTGGTAACTGAAAATAATAAAAACACAAGGCCTTTTTTTTAATTGAGTTCTAGAAATCCATGGATTTTAGCTTTCAAAATAAAGTCTAAGGACTTATGTGCAAATTCAATGAAAGTTCACAGGGTTTTCAACGATTGTTGCAATAATAATCAACAATTTACTATGTTGTATGCAATAAAAATAGAATATGAGAACTTTCAAACCAACCCGTTTGACTAGTTCTCCTTCAGCTATAATTTGACCATTTGAGATTTAAAAAAGAAACCACAACCCAAATCAACCCATACACAAGTACCTGGATCAACACTGCCACCTCAAGTTCACAAAAAGGAGGTACTCTTTTGCTTTTGAGATTAAACGGACTACCATCATGATTTAATTTAGATATTTTTTGTAGAAAATTCAGAATCATATGAATATTTACAGAATCCAAAACGATAATGAAGTTGAAAAGTAGCCCCTCTGACCTCAAAACTTTAGAGTATTACCTTTTTCATGTAAACATTCATAAAGGACAAATATGTAATGAAAATAAGGATATACTTTTGCAGTAGTTTAAGTGATCCGTGCTGATGCGGCGATTGGTCAATACAGGTAGGAAAAGAGTATTTATGATTTAAACTCCCTGTTGTATAGCAAGCAGCCACACTCGCACCAAGAACTTCAGGTGCGCATTTTAAGCCTTCTTCTTTGGGACACTCTGCTGTGGCGCACCTCACAGTAAAGCATCTAGTAGACAAATGAGTATCTTTCTGTTCATTACTAGATATTAATAAATATCCAAGAAAATTCCTGTTTGCAACAAAATTTGCGTGAGAAATTACTTCAGAATATATTCATTAACAAGTCAACTAAGAGACTAATTATCATAAATTTTACAAAGGAATGGTGATTTAGAACATCAAATTAATAGTAATGCTTTGGATTGCAACATTCCCAAAAGAGTCCACTTTCAAATATAGAAGAAATTTAGACAATTAGTAGTTGCAAATAAAGAAACTGTTAAATTTAAAAAATAAAGTTAGGCGTAGTGGCTTGGTCATATAGTCCGGTATGTAGCCCAGTGGGCCTTAAGGTTTAGTTAACATAAGGTTCTCTCCCCTATAGATGCAAACCCTCTGTGTGTGTATATAGATACAACAATTACTTTTGCCTCCCATACATCAGAGCTCTCTGAAGCGTGAGTACCCTAGTTGCCTTTGTCAGTGCCTTGTCATGATTTTTGAATTTTGAGTCAACCTAAATTTTCATTTCATATTGTTTGCAACGTGTGAATAAAATTATTCACAGTTTAAAGTGTAGTGCCAGATTTTATCCTGATTATTGTGTTTCAAGGATCTTTAGTAACAAAACATTCATCTTAAGGTTAGATTTCCAAAAAGCTTCTCTTTTGTGATAACTGATAACCAATAGCAAAAAATAAATCTTAACATTACCGCTCTACACACTCGTCGAGGTGACATTTAAAGACGTGGCTTGTAAGATTGGGCAAGTATTTTAATCTAAGTAGTTAACCCGGCCGATATATCGGTGATATATCACCGATATCTCGCCATCTCGGTTATCGGTCATCAACCAATATATCGGTACACAATATCGGTTCCGATATTATCGGCATATTTGACCGATATATCACCGATATTCCCGATATTGCCCGATATTGATGTTTTACTTCTTAGTTCTTCCATTTGTCTTGCTTCTTATAGTTGTTATTACTGTTTTAAGTCTTAATTGTTAGTGTTAAATATTAGTGTTTTAAATCTTATCAAGTTCCTACTTGCTACAATTGTTAGTGTTTTGCAAGTTGTAAAAGGTTAATTTGTTAACGGTAGGAGATTATATTGAATTGTTAGTGTTAAATTGCTATATGTATTGATTTTGCATGATATAAAAATTGCTGATATCCCACCGATATCTCACCGTGATAACCTATATCTCAAATATCGGTCGTTCACCGATATCCGATATTTTATCGCATTAACTGCTTAGAATTTAATAGATAATAAGAAATCACTATGCCAATCAATATGATTTACCTGAGCATATAACTGTTTGGGTATTTATGGAGAGTTTTTCTAAGGTGATATATTCCATTCTGAATCCCCAAGCAATTCCCTGAGCTATTTTTTACCTGCAAGAAAATAAATTACAAATTCACTGGGTGCCTCAAATTTGAAATACTAAAACTTGGTGGCTATTTTCGACTCATTTATGTATGAATGAATTCATTTTTGTTGTACGTTATCTAAAATGAGTCCAACTATTCAAAAAATCAGGATATAAGTCAAATCGGTGAAATATGTTCAAAGTCACCAGAAGTCTATATTTAGTATATGCAACCTCCTAAACCATTTTATTCATATATATAGATTAGTATTGTAAAAATACATTCATCACATTTACTTGTGAAGGACTCGATTTCAGTTCAAATGAGTTTTAATGGTCCAAAAAGAACAGAAATGAGTCAAAATGGGCCGCACAGGTTTAATCTTGTCAAAACTCTGTATTGATACAGACAACATCCTACATCGTGGTATTCCAAAATACAGATTATTATTATTATTATAATAATAACGTTTCTGTAGTCACTATTACTACATTACATATTTATTAAAGAATTAACCAGAAGTGTTTCTGAATCAATCCAGCCAGACGCGATTCATTTCACTCCGTTACTTGACAGTGAAAGAAAGGAGCATACAAAAAACAGATAAATCCAAGAGCTCACCAGTTTACTTAGCGTTATCAGAAAATGCATTCCAGTAATTTCATCCTGACTTAGGAGTGAAGATCGACTACTTGAAACAACTGCCTCAAGCTGATTGCTTTGATCCAGAATATGAATAGCAGATACCACAAAACTAACTTTGGAACTTTCAAATAGATTCTTGGGCATTTTCAAAATGCTTGTAATAACTGATTCCCGACCGGAAATATAATAAAGCAATCTACATATAAAACTAATGGATAAAGAAGCCAGGTTTGGTTCCAATGATTTAACACGTGCAGCTAGAATCCTCACTACAGATAAAGCCTGGTCATTTTTGCCAAGTTTCCATGAAGATAAGGCATATATATGCAAACCTTCCCAGTCAAGAACACCTTTATTCTTTAGTTCTTCACATTCTTGTACTGCTTCATAAGCTTTTCCGGCCTGAATCAATGTAAAATGAAGTTTTTTATTACCTCACAAATTGAGTTTGATCCGCTAGGTGATTGTATGCATTAAAATCAGGTTTTTAGCTGTTATCAGCAAAAAGAGATCACAAAATTGCAGTGATAACTGATAAAGGCACAGAATCTAATGCCTGAATTTTGGTTTGTGTTATATTTAGAAGAGAGGTTAAACATAACCAAAAGCTTGATTTTGATGCATACAGTCTCTTATATGGTTTCATATAAAGATTTAAAATATTATTACCATAAAAATTGTCTTTGTAATCACAGATAACAAATTAATAAGTTTATATAGTTTTTAAAAAGGATAACTACACAAATTCAGAAAATAGCAGTGAACTTCCACTAATGTTTCATGAGGTTGCTAAAGTTCTTTTATGTACCATTGGGTCATTGAAGTGAAAAGTGTGTTATATTTGATTACTAAAAATATAAACTCACCAAGTGACCAATAAACTCCTAAGGGTAAATATGATTCATAGACCTAAAAAGTTTGTCACAAAATATGCTGATGAGTGAGATTAAGACAGAGAAAAATCAAAGATAAGGAGAGAGAAAACGACTAAGCCACGTTTCAAGCATTGACTTGACTATGTTGATTTTTCAGCCCTATCTATCTACTAATAACAACAATAAAAATTAATAATATCAATAATAACAGATATAACGGCCATACCCAGTATTCTTAGCATATATCGAATATATTAGAGATATTTAGATTGATTTGAATTTTAAATGTATAGATATAGATTTATCTTGTTTCCTTATTTATGATGTACTCATCTCCCTATATAAAGGGATGGTATTCTTCCTATTGAGATCATGAAATAATAATATCATAAACACTTTTATGGTATCAGAGCTACGGCTCTAACCCTAAATTATTTTCTTTTTCGGCAGCCTCTTCCTTCCCTTTATTTTTCGCACAGCTTCGGCAGCTTGCAGACCTCATCTTTCTGTCCTGTCTGCCGATCATGACTAAAGAAGACACACACCCAGAATCCTCGGCTTCGGCCCCCAAACCTGCTGCCCTCCATCCGGCGTATTCCGTCACAAACATCCAAAGTAAAGTTCGTACCTTAGACGGCAAAACCGTCACCTACACTTCCTTAGACGGCGTATTCCGTCACAAACATCCAAAGTAAAGTCCTCGATCATATAGATGGAACCGCACCACCCGCAGATACGTCTGCAGAATTCTCCCAATGGATCGAACTCGATGCTTTGGTCCTTCAATGGATCTTAAACACCGTGTCCGATGCGAACCTGCCACGCCTGCTGGGACAAGTCTCCACCGCTCGAGCCGCTTGGGTCAAGCTTGAAAAGACATTTCTCAGTAATAAGAAGGCCCGTGCCGCTGCCCTTGAAACGCAATTTTGTAACCTGACCCTTGCTCAATGTTCCTCCATTGATGATTATTGCCAGAAACTGAGCGATCTCGCCAACCAACTAGAAGATGTTGACAGCCCTGTTTCGGAGTCTAGGCTGGTCCTCCAGCTTGTACGGGGACTGCCGCAGGAGTACGATACTACCGCGTCCCTAATACACCAGCAGGAAGCCGACTGGGATGCCGCTTGCACCATGTTACGCGACGAAGTTATCCGTATGGCTGCTCGTCAGTCCTCCACAGCCTCGGTTATGGTAGCTCAACACAATTCCTCTCAGCCGCACCAGCCTTCGGCTTCCCACTCTGCACCGCCGCCGGTTAATCACCCCAACCCAAACCCTACCTCGTACCAATACTCGCAATCACGTGGCAGGGGGAGGGGCCGGGGACGCACCGGCCGTGGCCGCGGCAGGGGATACAGCAGCCGGCCTCCTTGGTTTCCTCAGATGCAACAGTTTCCCAACTGGGCCTGGTGGCTTACGCCCCCTTGTCCATATCCTTCACAATCTTGGCAGCCCAACGGCAATACAAAGCAGCCCACTAATCAGCCTTCGGGCCAGTTTCATTTTTCAGGTTCCAGTTCATCCGGACAGCCCAATTCTGCGGACCAGTCGGCTTCGGCCCATTATGCAGGTTACTCAAACAATCAGCCTTCGGCACCTCCCGCGTACGACTACAATGCGCTGTGTCCATCCGATTTAAGTGCGGCATTTTCGGCTATGGCTATGCAAAATCAGGATAACACTTCTTACATGGACACCGGAGCCGAGGCACATGCCACTCACAACCAAGGTATGATCAAATACCCTACTTCATCTACTGTTTACAATAAACTTTTAGTCGGTAATGGCGAATGTGTTCCGATCCTAAAATCCGGGACTGGCTTTTATACCTTACCAAACCGCACCTATATTTTGCCAAACATTTTATATAGTCCCCAAATTATTAAAAACCTTATTTCCGTTAGACGTTTTTCACGTGATAATTGGGTTTCTATTGAATTTGATCCATTTGGTTTTTCCTTGAAGGACCTTCGCAATGGAAGAATTCTTTCTCGCCACAATAGCACCGGGGACTTGTATCCATTCACCGCACCTGCCCTACCTCCTCAAGCTTGCTTTCTAACCACGACTTCCGAACCATGGCATGACCGTCTCGGACATCCAGGAGCCCAAGTCTTGGATATTTTATCTCGTTCTTTTAATTTACCATGTAATAAAGACCATAGGTCTAATTTTTGTAATTCTTGTCAACTGTCAAACAGTAAACGTTTACCATTTCATGCTTCTAATACTTTTACGTTTTCACCGTTTGATATTATACATTGTGATTTGTGGACCTCCCCGGTCCCCAGTAAATCGGGTTACAAATATTACATGGTTCTTATAGATAACTTTTCTCACTTCGTGTGGGTTTACCCGTTAAAATATAAGTCCGAGACCTTTCCCACATTTGTCAAATTTCACCGCCTAATACACACTCAATTTAATCGACTCATTAAAACTTTTCAGTGTGATTTAGGAGGTGAATTCGACAATAATGCTTTTAAAACCTTTGCCCAACATAACGGTTTATTATTCCGTTTTGCTTGCCCACAAACCTCCTCCCAAAATGGCCGAGCCGAGCGCATGATACGTCGCCTAAACGACATCATTCGCGCTCTACTTATACATGCCCACCTTCCCCCTTCCTTTTGGGTGGAAGCCCTCCACACCGCCACTTACCTACATAATATCCTTCCCACAAAACGCCTAAACTTCTACACCCCCACCTTTGCCCTCTACCTTCGCCACCCTACCTATGACCACTTACGAGTGTTCGGGTGTGCGTGCTATCCCAACACCTCGGCCGTCCAACCCCATAAACTTCATTCCCGGGCTATTCGTTGCATCTTCCTTGGTTATCCCCCGGACTTCCGGGGATACCGATGCTTCGATCCCACCACGGGCAAAGTCCACATCTCTCGTCATGTCACCTTTGACGAAAATACATTCCCGTACACCATCCATACCCCACCCACCTCTTATCAATTCCTTGACGACACCCTTCCATTACCTTTCACAGCCTATTCACCCACACACGGGCCTACTACTACACAAACACCTCCCTTACCACAGCCGAGTCCAACCACCTCTCCTGCCCGGCCCACAATCAACCAGCCCAAAACCCCAATCACCTATACCCGTCGCCATCGCACCCAACACCAACCGGCCCAACCTACCACTAATACCACCCCACGGCCTGCTGCCCCTTCCGGCCCACCAGGATTCCCTCCTGTCCAGCCCAACAGCCAGCACTCGTCCCAGACCACGTCTCAGCCCTCCGCCACATCTGACCCTGCCCCGTCCAATGTCCATCCCATGGCCACCCGCTCCAAAACTGGATCCTTAAAACCACCCATAAACCTACATATGTCCACCATCGCACCTATACCCACCACTTATGCCAAAGCCTTCTCGGATCCGAATTGGACACACGCCATGCAGGCTGAGTTTAATGCACTACAGGAAAATGAAACGTGGGATTTGGTCCCCCGTCCGACTGATAGCCCAGTTATTCGATGCATGTGGCTGTTTCGCCACAAATTTAAATCGGACGGGTCCTTGGAACGTTATAAAGCACGGTTGGTCGTTAATGGAAAATCCCAAACAGTAGGGATTGATTGTGAGGACACATTTAGTCCGGTTGTTAAGCCGGCTACTATTCGGACTGTACTCTCTTTGGCAGTCACACGGTCTTGGCCTATCCACCAGTTGGATGTCAAGAATGCTTTTTTACATGGCCATTTGCAGGAGACCGTCTATATGCACCAACCACCGGGTTTTGTTGACAAGCGTTACCCGAATTTTGTTTGTCGTTTGAAAAAGTCATTATACGGGTTGAAGCAAGCCCCTCGCGCTTGGTATACTAGATTTGCTACATTTATTATCTCGCAGGGGTTTCGGAGCAGCGCATGTGACACATCTCTATTCGTTTACAGCAAGGGTCCTAATGTGGCATATCTCCTCTTGTATGTGGATGATATTATTCTTACTGCGTCATCAGACAGTTTTTTGCAGGATATTATTACATCACTCTCACGAGAGTTTGCTATGACTGACTTGGGTCGTTTACATCATTTTCTGGGCATTCAAGTAACACATACATCTCACGGGCTGTTCCTCTCACAGTCGCAATACACCAAGGACATAATTGAACGCGCTAAAATGACTGCGTGTAAACCATGTGTCACACCCGTCGATCTTGCTTGTAAGCTTAGTGCTTCTGATGGTCCGCTGTTTCATGACCCAACCTTATACCGCAGCTTAGCTGGAGCATTACAGTATTTGACGTTTACACGGCCTGACATCTCCTACGCGGTCCAGCAAGTGTGTTTGTTTATGCATGAACCGCGAGATCCCCATTTCAACTTTATGAAGCGTATTATTCGTTATTTACAGGGCACTATTTCCTACGGGATTCGGATTATTAAATCCAACATCACCTCTTTGGTTGCTTATTCAGATGCTGATTGGGGCGGCTGCCCTGATTCTAGACGCTCCACAAGTGGGTACTGTGTTTTTCTAGGGGATAATCTTCTCTCGTGGTCCTCCAAACGTCAGCCTATCGTGTCTCGTTCTAGTGCTGAAGCTGAATATCGAGGAGTTGCTAATGCTGTCGCTGAGGCTACCTGGCTTCGTAATCTTTTGTTCGAGCTCCATGTTCCCCTGCAACAGGCGTCTGTGGTTTATTGTGATAATGTTTCTGCCATTTACCTCTCGAATAATCCGGTGCAACATCAACGCACTAAACATGTTGAAATTGATATTCATTTTGTTCGGGAGAAAGTCCGAGTTGGCCACATACGGGTGTTACACGTCCCGTCATCTCTTCAGTACGCTGACATCTTCACCAAAGGATTATCTCGGGAGCTGTTTCAATCTTTCAGATCCAGTTTAACCGTCTGCTCTGCGCCCGCTCAAACTGCGGGGGGATCTTAGCATATATCGAATATATTAGAGATATTTAGATTGATTTGAATTTTAAATGTATAGATATAGATTTATCTTGTTTCCTTATTTATGATGTACTCATCTCCCTATATAAAGGGATGGTATTCTTCCTATTGAGATCATGAAATAATAATATCATAAACACTTTTAAGTATATCCCACCCATAACAAAGTTATAGGCAGGGGTCAGGGGAAGGTAGGATGTAGGCAAACCTAACCTCGCTTCCTGAGAGACCCTTGGCTCAAATAAATAAATAAAGAGGATGCAGACAGACTAACACTATATAATTCGAAGCAACCAAACAACAAAATGGGTAAAAGGGTAGCCTAGTAAGATATAAACAAAGACAACTACAACATCATAGTACATATAGACATAAGTAAATGAGGCCAAGTACCTACAAATATAATAACAAATTAACAATAATAGTAGTATTAATAATAATAACTGTAATAACTATAACAATAATAGTAGATTAACTTACTATCAAACAATAATTATTTAAAATTAATAAATAATAACAATATCTAGGATGTTTTAATCATTATTTAAAAAAAACAAAAGTGAAAACATTTTATAATTTCAATGACCCAACGGAACATAAAAAAAATTTAAGACCTCAGCTCTACGGAAAAGAACTATAACAACCACATGTTTCTATCTTATGCAATCAGCGCTTTAGAAAATGGAGCAAGTGTTTGCGGGTCAACAGGACCCAATCTGACCTGTTCCAACCAGTATTAAAGAAGTAACCCATTTCAACCCAACTTTATTATCAAACCCGCCTATCGTGCGACAACTAGTTAGCAATTTACGGAAAAAAAAACAAGGAAAAGGCAAATTAATAATTACCTTACAGAATGACCTCGCCAAATTCATTGTAATATCAAGGAGCTTTTCAGAATCACCAGAAGAAATGTTCACTGCACAACGTGCTAACCTAAAAGAGGTAATAGCAGAGAGATAATCACCTCTTGCCTCGCAAACAAGCCCTAGAAGATTGTGAGCTTCAGGATATTGAGGTGCGTGATGCAAGGCCTGACGTATGGGCCCAAATACCTGTGAAAACGATGAAAAAAACACTAAGCTAATTTTTTTATTGTAACTTTGAGTGTGTGTGAGATCGTAATGAAAGTTGACTAGTACCTCTGAAGATGAAAGTTGACCTGAAAGCAGAGCAAGCTTTGCAAGACCCATTTGAAATTCTGGAAGCTGAACAGAAATTGTGTTGTAAGTACAATTCTTCAAAACATACAGTAGCAAGAACGTATACTAATAGAAAAAAAGAATATAAATAAACAAAACTTGGTTAAAGTGTTCAAAAATAGATGTGACATAATTTAAGCAAAAATCCAACATTCCAACCACGCTCTAGCTTATACAAATTACAACATAACTTGAATAAAATTAGCTTTTATATACATGATAATAGAAATGGCAATTTTGATCCATTTAATGAATGGGTCGGTTTGGTTTTATTTTATCTCAAATGGGTGAAACTAAAAAAGTTGCTAAATCAAAACTGGTAAATAGGTTGAAAGCAGCTCAAAGGCTATGCTTAATGCACTTACCCACCTAAATCGGTTTTATTCAAAAATATAGAATAATATTTCAATATTCTGGTTTTATCATAGCAACACTCTAGATCATTTATTAAAAAAATAGGCAAAAGTGTGGTCAGGTCAACCTAACTCGACCTAGCCCATTTTATACCATACCTAAAATGACCCATTAGGACTAAAAAGAGGGAGAGAGAGAGAGAGTACTGGTAGTATCTGCACAGCCCGTAAACAGCAATCATAAGCTTCATCTGGCTTAAGCGTCCTGAAAATGAGGTTATTTAAATACAAGAAATACTAAAGTTACAAAAAAAATTACAAACTTTTATAGTTCTATGGACCAATCATATCAACTTTTCCCCTCTCCTCTTCTTATTCTTTATACATTGGTCTAGATGAGTTTGTAAGTCAAAGTTTGTGAACTTGTTTTTTGTATGTGTATAATTTTTCTTTAAATAGTATACATGGGTCATATGGAAACCAGATCTGGGGCCGATCCAAATCAGCAACATTAATTTCATATACTTCGCAAATTAAATGCTTAGTAGGTCAGCCTAAATCAGGGAACCTAATTAGGGCAAGATATCGTAGAGAGTTGTGGGCATAATACTAGCCTACTAAGTATATTCACACAAATCTTCGTAAATAGATTAACTTGCCTAATGGACATATCAGCCGACATGCCAGCCCATGGTAGTGCAAGAGAAGGATCAATACTCCTGGCCCGATCAAATGCTTGCTGGGCCAAATTCTTTTCACCTTGTTTTCTGTAAAGCTGTGAAAGGTCAACGTTTAGTTCCAATCCACTCAACGATACCAAATATACTATGCCACCAGCCACATATTTTCGGCTCTAAAAATACCTTCCCAAGATATGCCCATGCACCAGCTAATGATACATCCAACTGCAACGACCTGATAAAAGCATGTTGTTTCAACTCCACACGATGCGATAAGCATCCCAATGCAACCCAAAACTCATTATTGCAACTCTCAAGCAATAATCCCCCTAAGATCATTTTCTCAGGTAACTCCCTGCACCCAATCAGAAAATGCACTTAAGAGAAATGGCAAAACCAGGTAATGCATGAGAAAACTTTACAGACTCTAGAGGTGGCAAGCTGGCCAGTAGTGTAATGGGTCAAAACAGGTAATGTTAAAAGGGTCATTTTTAGTAACAGGTTAACAATGGGTAGGGTCAGACTGTGCCATGACATAATCAGAATTTTTTGTCCATTTCTTCAAGAAATACCATCCCTGTCCCAAGAAAAATGTCCAAGTTTATATTTCAAGCGGTCCTGATGTTCGATTACTTTGAAACTTAATAAGTTTAGGTTACAAATATTACCATTTTACCTTAAATACCATTATCACTTAATCTTATAACATTTCCAAGCATTGGCATCTTAAATGCAATAAGATTATCCTCCTAATTTAAAACTAAATTAGTTGGACATATCCTAAATTGTGTTTATTTTTTTATTTTTTTTGTCTGGGCAGTAAATTTGGGAGGGAGCAAAAATAACTGGTGTGCTAATTATGCTTGAATAATAAGTATGGCAGTATTATTGTTATATAATACTATGTCCTTGAATATTGCATGCGTTATAATGGTAGTAAAAATCCCGCTTTGGCGCCAATAACTCAACGAGTAATCCCCGAGCACTCAAAACTCCACAGTCAACCGAGTTGGCACCGCCTAACAACTTTTACAACCATGTGCTAAAATAAATTTGAAGTGACGTTCAATTGATTTGACCCCCCCCCCCCCCCCCCCCCCGTCTTTTAGTTGAATTTTTTTATTGACGAATCTGGGACAAAAACAACCCAAATCGTTATGACCATTGAAACTAACATGTTTTCAAGACTCGCAAAAGCCAAAAATTTTACCCTTGGATAAGATCACGTTTCTCAGCCTCTTTAAAGGAGTTTATGACATCTACTGTAATGGCAATATCTGTGTAGATGTTAGCTTGCCATGGAGCCAAATGCAAAGACTGTTGATAGGAGTGTTTGGCACTCAATGCAGCTGAAAAGCAGGAGTTTTTCCATGAAACTATGGAAGCAGACAGAGCTTTTTTATCTGTTTCTAAGGCAGGGTTTTCATCCATCCAGGGTAAACACTTTGCATATGAAATCTGAGCACAGAAAAAACAAATCGCATGCAATATCAAAGATCATAATGAGACTAGAGCCAGCCAACCAGGATAAGAGTTATTATATTTAGAAGCAAATAGAATACCTACAAACTAGACTTGGTCAAATGGGTGGGTCGAACGGGTTGATTATAGGTCAAAATGGGTTTGGATCCAAACGAGTAGCTATGTGAAGCTCAAAACACCTTTTTTCCTGTTCACATAGCTCTTTTAGGATTAATGTATGTGTAAGTCTTTCATCAAGGCTACCCATCTATATAGGGCTCATCTAGATCTATTAAATCTGCTTTTTAACTTGATACAAGGGTATATTTGTCTTCTCAAAGTTTTCAAAGCCATATTTGTCATTAGGCATGTTGGAACTATTCTAAATATTGATAGAAGAGACTTTGTACATTGTGTGCATTAAAAATACACCTTGGGTGATTATAAACCTGTTTAAAACAGTTACTTTTCTGCACATTTTAGCCATGTTCCTTGTATATATTGTATTATGTGTATTAGTCTAGTTATTAGTTTTGGCACATAGGCCCCCATATAGGCTTTCCTGAAGTGTTTTCCTGTAAATTGAGGGTTCAAATACTTCCAAATTCCAATTGACTTCTACAGCCCATTACCCATATGACCCATCATAAATAAAATATACCCTGAACCGAGCCATTCATAAGTGAATGGATTGAAATTGCCACCTCTACTAGAAACATATAAAAAGAAGCAAGGAAAGGAAAAAAGAGTGAATAGCTAGATAAAAAAGAACAAGGTACATACCCAAGACAGTGTATTACATTTGAGAGGTGATTTGTACACAACAATTATTATTTCATACACAACCAAAAAAATTGTTTCTGTGAGGGTATAGTGGTACACATGTCATGTTTGCTGTGTATGAAGCAAAATATGTTGTGTACGAATCACTTCCCATTACGTTTACTAAGAATACAAGTTCAATTATCATAATCATGTTCAAGAATCAAATGGTGAGGAAAGAAAAAATAGACACCATCCAAACAATTCTTAATATAGGTATACCTGAATATCACCGTGCAACTTCCACATGCATGAAACGTTTTTGCCCAAACACGTACCAGCCTTTGCAACTTTTGATGCCTCCTACAAATTTATACAGATTTTAAGAGACTTTTTAGGTGTCAAAAAAAATTTAATGCCATTTAGGAATCATTTACCTCTAATATTGAAGCTCCCCATCTAAATGCACCTGAACTTACACATTCCTTTGATAACTCAAGAAGTGCACATCCAAGTCCATAGTGTGCAGCTAAATTTTCTGGTGATATCTGTAAAGCTTGTTGAAACAGCTCAACTCCCTTCACCCATATAGTTAGTTAGTGAAACAGGTTGTGGGAGATTCAGAGATTGTGTTCAGGTTGAAAATGATCATGTCTTATTTTGTTTTAGAAGTGATCATGTGATTTAAATTAAAAGAATCAGATTGAGAATATTGTATGTTATAAAACAGCTTGTGGAAAATAGTGTTATTGTTTGCTATTGTTGTATGAAGTTATAACAATCAGTTGTTTTAGTATTTGGCAAATTAGGATAGTTAAAATGTATTACATGACACGAGTAAAATGACAAAAAGGTACATTTTACGTGAGAAAACAATGTGCAACTATAAGACACAATAATCAGTTAAAGAACACAAATCCAAACACCCCTCTCAAGAAAATGAGTCAAATGACCACATGTTTGGATGTGCTTTTGAATTTTGATGTTCGAAGTTCGGAGAGTGTTTGGCATTTTCTGCTTATATAACAAATTAGAGCATGTTTGGGATTGAGTTTGAAAACAACTTATTGACTTATTAACTTTTTGAAAAAGTCAATAAGTCATTTTGAAAAGCCAGGATTTGGTGCTTTTCCAAATGACTTATTGACTTATTGGCTTTTCAAAAAGTTAATAAGTCAATAAGTCATTTTTCAACTCAATCCCAAACACCCCTTTAATATACTAAAAAGGAGTCTAATGGACATTTTTTTGAGAAAGTAATATACTTTCAGTGTGATGGGGGTAAAAGTTTCTCACATTAGGTTAAAACACGCTGAAACTATAATTTATTTTATCTTTTGATAATCAGTTTAGCTGCAGATAGACACTAGTAAGAAACTTGTTATCCAAAAACTGAATGTTTGACCCGTAAATTAAACAGCTAATAAGTGTCAAAACACAAATCCAAACGTACGGTATAGATAAAATAATATATAGAATCATACAAGTGGTTATTAGTTGCAACTACATACGGGTAAGAATTACCTTGCGATGTGAACCAAGCATCAAGAAGACATATCCACTCTCAACCAATGAAAACACACGTGATTCCTCCAACTCAATTGCTCGACCATATGACTATTGTGTATAATTCAATTCAAAGATTAGATACCATATTGCAACGAATATAGTCTAATCTATATCAATAAAGAAAGCATACAAACATGCAATGGAAAAATCATTATTTCCAGGTTTTCCAAATTTAAACCATCAACTCTTTCCATAAGATACATCCAAAAAGATAATATATTAATATACAAAGTCATAGTGCACAAATAGAAATCTTAACTTCTGATTTAGTACCTTAATAGCTGCTGTGAACATGCTTAATCGTTGATAGGCAAGACCTAAGGCCTAAAACGTAAAAGAAGAGAAAAATGAGGGAGTAATATGAGTAAACACCAAAAGTAAAAAAGGCATAATAGAAACGTCTGAAGTGAGAGTACCAACCTCCCATAAATCAGCAGACGTAGGATATCCTCTGATGGCCTGCTGAAGACTTTGAACTGCTTCAGACCATTTCTTTTGATGGACCTGCAAAAAGAAATTTATATTTTATAATTACATGATAAACAAATTACAATACTGTTGGTAATGGTATAAGGAGATGTGTTGCTTCCTGTACCAGTTATGTATATATGAGAGTCCAAGTCTAAGTTTAAATCTATAAAAGAAAAATATGAGCAGTAAAAAAACCTGTAAAAAACCTAGCCTACGAAATGCCCAAAATGCCCTTGGAGACTTCCCTGAAGCTTCACGACAAACGGCAACCTCCAAACTCTCTTTACCTTCTTTATCCAACAGATCACACAATGATTCCTGCAAACCAAACACAATGGAGAAAGCAACTGAGAAGTAGGATACTAATTACTAAGATTATTGGTCAAATGGTCCCTACTCCCTAGTGTATATAAACGACATAATATACAGGCAATCCAAGTGAGGTACAACATTAAACCCCACAAGCAAAAATGAATAAGATATTCATATAGCTCCTTTATTTTTACTCTATTTATTCACGAACACATGGTGAATACAACGGTTATAAATATATAATAATCAACAATTCTCACTTTTTTGAAATCCAGTCCCCAAAATGAAGTAAAAATTGTTTACCATATATATGCATATAAAAGTTAGAGTTAAGCATACATGACAAAATTGGAGGGTAATAATGGGTCAAGTTATGCACGGCTGGTTAGACAGACGCACCAACACTTTTCTGCTAAGTAGTTAGTTAGTGCGGTAAAATATCGGATATCGCTCAACTACCGACATTTGAGATATAAGTTATTGTGGTGAGATATCAGTAATTTGTATATCATGCAGACTTTACACACACACCACACACACACACACACACACACATATATATATATATATATATTAATTCAACACTAACAATTAAATATACCATTGACAAATTAACCTTTTGCAACTTGCAAAACACTAACAATTGTAGCAAGCAGGAACTTATTAAGACTAAAAAACACTAAAATTTGACACTAACAATTAACAATTAAGACTTAAAACACTAATAGCAACAATAAGAAGACAGACAAATGGAAGAACTAAGAAGAAAGGTACTGATATCGGGAATAAGAAGAAAGGTACTGATATCGGGAATATCGGTGATATATCAATCAAATATTGGTAATTGGTCAATATCGCCGATAATATTGGTACCGATATTTTGTACCGATATATTGGTTGATGACCTATAAACCGATATATCGGTGATATGTCTCGGCCAAGTTAACTACATAGCTTTTCTGTCCACTTTTTAGATTGCTGATGTATTACTATGACTACAAGAAGTATATTCTCCAATAATATACTTCGTTATATAATAAAAAATAAAAAATAAAAAATAAAAAAGAGGGCACTGTGAGCATTTTAAATACACGCTAGGCGACCTATAACCATTTGACTTGGTTCATTCTCAGCTATCCCTAGGTATTTCAACTAACCTGTAAATCTGTAATAGAAAAACCTGAAGCGACACGTTTCCATACAAATGGTTAAACTACATCTAAAACGAGTTATCTTAATGAACAGCAATGTCCAAAATTAATCAGCTTAACTAGGTTGGAAACACTTCCCAACAAGAAAACATAACTACACAAATGCTGCTATCAGAATACAAACTTAGGGGACATAAACAAATCAAATTAACATACAAACTACAAAGAGAAGTAAAAAAAGTAACGAATGAAACTAACCCCGGATTCAGAATCTTGAGGAGAGAGAGCAAGAGCTCTCTGATAACACTTGAGAGCTCTTTGAGTATCAACTGAAACTTTGCTATAATAATGACCCAAATACCTAAAAGCGTTTGCATCTTGTGGATTGAGCTTTGCTGCAATCACAAAATGCTCTGCTGCCTTTTGCTTCGCTTCTTCTCCAGTTCGGTCCCACAAGAACAAACCCTAAATTCATTAGAAAACAAATATTTATCAAATAAGATCACAGAATTTACGTTATATTATAATGACCTCAAATATAATGTTACCAGATTAAAACGGGCAGACGGGTCATCTGGGTTGGTAGCTACAGCTTCACTCAACTGTGTGAAAACAGAGTCATCTTGACTGTCCTTTTCATCACCCTAAACACATATTTAGAAAAGATATAAAACACGGAACACAGCCACACATCTTAGGTTGACAAGTCTTGTGGCAATATGACACATAATTAAATAACAAAAAACAATTCCATAGAATTATTCCCCTTGATTAGTCATATTTTTATTCAACTACAGTCGACAAGCTACATGAACATATAGTCATATACACAAATTGTATCAACTTGCTTCATCAATTAAAGAAAACTTCACAGAATGCATTTTGTTATCATTTACAATTTAAGAGGCACATTCAGCACTATGATAATATGATGATCTCACAAACAATTGAACACAGATGATCAAAATAAGCTACTTACAAGGTAACAGATATTATAATAATAATAATAATAATAATAATAATAATAATAATAATAATAATAAACCCTTATTATCAACATAATGCCTTAACCAACAGTCAATTGCTCCAAAATTCAAATACAATATAATATAATAACAAGCAGGCAGCAATCACTAGAATTAAACTAGGGTTTCAAAGCCAAAAAAACCTAATTATCTTTCTTTTCCATCAACTAGTGGTTTTTTTTCTCTCATTTTTCTTGAGATTAGGGTTTATAAACATCAATGAATATTGTGACGAATTTATAAATTAAAAGGTGGGAGACTTACCATTCAGAATTTATAAATAGTGTGAACGACTGGAGCGGAGATGTGACGGTGGCGGTGGCGGTGACGGTGGCGGCGACAGGTGGAGATGCGACGGTGGCGAAGAGAAAGGAGAATGGTTTGACCCTTTGACCGTTTATAGACTGAGCTCTCTCACCTTTTTTTACAATAAAAAACTATAAAAATATTGATTATTCTAAGACCCCCGGAAACACATGTATGTAGCATTGACGGACACGAACTAGATATGTTATGAGTAAACCCGAAACATAGTAAACCGGACAACTCACTTGGTGTGAGGATAAAAGCAGGGTGAATCATACTAGATCATACCTTAGATTACGATACTTGGAACATAGGAGCCTAGCAAACCGGCTGGGTAAAGCGTGGGAATTGGTAAGAATTTCCACGTTAATCACGATGGGTAGGGGGAACCCAATTGATGGCAAATTCTTAAAATAGGATTAGCCAAGGAAAGGAAAACGTTAGTGTAAAGCAAAGCTTGTTTATAACATACTAGCAAACCTAAAAGGAACGAGAAACGGATTCAGGGATGAATCCAAGGGGCTAGAAAACGGCTATGTTGAAACGTCGGGTTAGTCTTGAAAACCGAGACAAATTACTTGTTGCTAATAAATGCATAGGCATGTGTGCATATGCATACTGCAAGTAAGTAACGTGGTAGATGCCCTAAGGTGCATGATAGAGCGGACCCCTAAATCATTACATCCTTCGGGATAGTAGTATACAGGGGATAGTCTACGATTCTAAGGCGGTTCTATGAGAATTACTTGAGTAGCTAGAATACCATTTAGGGGTATGTGTGTAGATGCTATGTAAGGAAATAACGTCTAGTTAAACAAAAGAGCAGCGTGACTCAAAGTAATGATATGAAAGTTGAGGCCTTCATATAACAATCGAAAAGATAGAAGGTCAAGTAAAGGGATAACAAACTCTAAGTATATTGTACCAATTGTCAAGACTTTAGAATGACGAATGAACGAGCGGTGCTCAAATCGGTTAGGGGGCTAAGGTTCTTTAGGGTGACCAAAGCAACAACACAAGAAAGGTTTCGGGGACGAAACCTCTTTAAGGGGGTAGACTTGTAATGCCCCGAAACCATTCATTTCGTCTAATTACTCCATGAGGCGTGATTAGCAAAATAATAAAACGAGACCCGAACAAAAAGAACTCGGATTATGTTCTGATATGGAAATAATCTAGTTCAGGTTACTAATCTTATAAATGAGCAAATAATATAAGAAAACTAGCTTGATTAGCTAGTTTCATAAGAAATGACATTCGGGGATTTTTTGAGGGACCATAGTTGCCAAAATGGCAAACTTGTGTGTGCATAGTATTAAAAAGGGAAGAACACACACACTTGTGTGTGTGTGGATTATCATCAGGAGGAAACAACCTCCTTGAACCTTAAACCCCAAAACACAAATTTAAGCTCAGATCCAAGCCAAATCAAGGGGGTTTCGGTGCATGAGCTAAAATCCAGATTGTCCAAGCTTATTACACAGTAAGGTATCTTTTATTTGGTACAATTTGATGTAAAAAACCGTTTTTGATCATGGTGAAAAATTAGGGTTTTTAAGAAACGTGAAATTATAGGTTGATTGAGGTTGCTTTAGACTTAAGGAGCCTCAAATGTACCTAGTATGCTTGTGAATCACATTCTATGTGTGTAATTGATGTTGGTCATATGAATATGTTAATATGTGAAGTTGGGTTTTCTACATCTAGGTGGATACCACATATGACTAGTAGTTATGATATAACTCTTAGGAGTTGTATAATGAGAAAATTAGGCTAGAGAGTCTAAACAACATGATATGATGATGAATTGACAAATAAGTATGCTTTTGCTAAGCTTAACTCGTGAAAATCAATTGAATTTGGTGGGTGCACACCAAGTGTTTGATGAAACGCCTTAATAGCCTTGTTTGCAAATTGAGGTGATAACTAGATTTGGGTAATCATGGAATTACCCGCATATAAAACGTGAAACACATGTTTAAAAGATGGATCACACCATACATGAAAATATAGCCCAATGATGAATGGGAAAGTGATATAATGGTGTGAATAAACTCATGAGATGTGTTAGTTATTGGACATGATGACTAACTTAATTAATCTTAAGAGTATAGATAAGGTTGATCTTGTCAAGCTAGGTACAAGCTTAAAAGGAATGGATCAACGAGCAAAACAGGTCAAGCGGATACGACCTAAAGTGCAAGGAAATGAGAATGAATACAATGTAAGTTTTACTTACACCATTAGACTATAGCATAACTTAATTGTTGTATACATTAGTCTTAAATCTTGAGTATGTGATAAAGGTAAACCCCAAGGGGTGGAATCTATTAAGTGGGTCACTTTATGCGCACTCATAACAAAACATGTTTTATGACATAAATCGAGATAATGAGTTGTGACCGAATGGTGAAATTCATCAAACGGGTCAATTAATAATGATGTGTGAGGAATGATGTTTTAATCAAAATGAAAGCATTTGAATGAAGTCGTTAAGTATGTTGCTAAATGGTCAAGCTTATGTCACTTGAACCATAGATAAAGGCTTGGAAAACATAGTATCATTAACTATGGGTCTAAACAGGTCAAATGGTGAAGTCCTCATCATTTGAGTCTAACACTTGATGTTTTTATTCCAAGCATTAAGATTCATGAGGTTGAACGGATCAAATGGCGAAGTATTACAATTTGAGTTCTGATAAATTAATGTTTGTCAATCTAGAAAGCATGCAGGTAAATGCATTTTGAGAATGGGCACTTGATGCCAAGAATCATGGAGGGCGAGCACAAGGTATGGATATGGGTCAAGAAAAATGGTAGTTTTGATATAGTTTATACAGGCCTTTGAAACGGCCGCATAAGGTTTCCTTGGTATTTCAAAACGGTCGTTTTGGGTGTATCAGGAACTTTTATTATTTAAATCCTAAACAGAAAGGTGAAACGGCCGCGTAAGACTTCACTTAAACAATTGAAACGGCCGCATAAGCGGGCAGGGCTGAAAAACAGGCTGATTTTCAAAAAAATTCATATAAAATCATAGAAAAAATCGTTAGGGGGTGTTCTTTATATGCCTCGAAAGGTCTTTGAACGAAGAACATTTGTTGTTTGAAAGTCGAAGTCAGATTATGGGTTTTAGAAGGGGTAAAAGTGACCCGAACAGCTGTTGCGCAAAAAGTGCAGCAGTTTGTTGTCCTGATATGGGGCCGTTTGGCCTGGTTCGTTCTGTTTTCGACGTGTAACGACTCTCATACTATTTGAAATGTATTATTGACAACCCACTAACCATTCTTTTAGGTAAACATGTGATGGAAGTCCCAAATCAAGGATCAAGTGCGGAGAAGAACCGAACACTCATCAAGCTTCCGCCATAGATTCAAGAGACTCCCGTTAAAAATCATGAAATCTTAGTATGTGTTTCAATAATTAAAATGTAAAATTTGTGGTAATGAGAAATGTATTTGATCTAAATGATTAAGTTTTTCATAAGCATTAAGGTTTTAATCGGGAGTGGTTTTAAGTAAGGTCTAAACTCGTGGATTTAAACGCTAATTGCGTGTTTACGGTTTAGGGTCTTACAATAGATGCTTGATACTTGATTTTGTTAAAAAAAACATGGTGTTATATATTATGAATTAGAACAGTTGTGTCACACCCCGCCAAGGCGGAAACACGGGGATGTGATTCGAAAGGTTTTCAAGCACAAGGTTCGAGCAACACACAAGATTTAGATTAAATAGATACCATCAAAGGATGAACGATGGCATAAATTATTAAAATATCATAGCATTGTCTGAAAATAAGAAGTTGTCTGAAATTACATGAATCAAACACCAAGATAGCATATAACTGACACAACCAAATCCATGATGGTACCACCGAGTGTAAGCTCAAACCCAACCCTCAAGTCTATGCTCCGCATGATTAGTTACCTGAAAAACATGCATAAAAGTTTTGTCAACATAATGTCGGTGAGTTCATAGGTTTTAATGTACTATGTAAAGTACTCGTGTAATTCGTGTGTGACCAATCATAGGCTAGCTAAGCGAATGATTACTGTTCAAACCATGAGTCCCATAACCAAACCTCTTGACTGGTTGTGTCTCGCGCATTGTACAATAAAGACAACGTATGTATAGTAGAATACTAACACTCTTTTGTATGTGACTGGTTAGAGCGACTAACCAAGAGTGGGGTTGTCAACCCAATAGATTTATTAAAGTGTTCCATGGCTTTCGTTAGCTAATGGTTACGGTGAAAATGTAAGTACGAGGACTGTTGAGCTTATGAACCAAATGTCTCATGTTCCACATGGTAGTCACGATAGAATGACACACAAAATGATATGTGCTATAAATGTAGCATGTTTATCCCCCAAAATGGTAAACGGTAAAATGGGGCCGTGAAACTCACCTGGTGTCTGTAGATATGGTCTGGTAAAGCTGAAAGGTAGAGTAACTACTATCCCGATAATTGGTACCTTATGATTGTCATGAATATAGTAAGTTGTATGATCTTGTTGTTTATCATACAAGTTGTTCACCTAACTTGTGGACCCTAGTGTTAGTTGAATGTGGACCATGTTTTGTGCACGTGACAATTGTTGCTTGTTTCATGTGTACTTTGTAAAAGTTACGGATTCGGGAAATCCGAATGTTTTACTGAAAAATGGTATCCATTGTAATCAAAATGGACCCCACGTGTCGTCATGGGCTATACATTGTTCCCAATCTAACACGTGTGGTCGCTTTATGGCGAAACGAGTGTTTTAACATATGTTTATGCCTTTTAAAATCAAAATATAGTACTAACATATGTTATGGATCACTTAACACATGTTATCATGAGGTAGCCGAATCCTTTTTATAATCTTGTCTAGAAACCCGATTGTTTAATGACTTATTTGTGTTCGACAATGCATGATTGAATGATCACACGTGTGTACTAGTGTGTTATTGAGGAACTCGAGTGTGATCCATCTTAAATGGTGGTGTATTGTCGAGTGTATATACATAAGCATGTTCAACATATGTTTTGACTTCTAGACAATTTTTAATGGGCTGAGTGGGGACTAAAACATTTGTGATAATATGTATGTATGTTTACTTAGGCTGATTAAAAAAACACATACAAGGTAAAGGGTCGAGGTTCAGATGAAATGGATTAAGGCCGATTATAGTAGAGGTTTAATCAAATGGAATGTTGTTTGATATCGCCGAGGACCTTAGATAGATTAACTTGTTTCTGGTTAAAAATCGCTTCATTTCTATGTTTCCAAATGCTTCATTTATATATATATATATATATATATATATATATATTCATTTTGCACTATATTATTCATTCATAATTAATTAAACCAAACTCCCTTTTTCTGTACTAGCAGGAGCCCGCGCGTTGCGGCGGTGCTGTACAATGTCTAGATGTTGCGTTTAGTTAAATTTATGATTTTCGACCTGATTCAACCTGAAAAGTCAAATTAATTTATATATAACTTGAATTTCTTTTATAAAAAGTACGTATATATAATTTTGTTTATTTAGCTCGATTCGAATTCAAGCATAAATCAAATTGTAATTTAAATAACGTGAATAACCCGAAAAGAGTCGCGCTAAACATCCATATTCCACTTATTACTTTTACCTGTTATATTATAGAGATTCAAACCCACTTATACCTGGATCAAATTCATCCTCTATTATTGATTAAAAAAGAACATTACGATGTTACCCGAAAACATGATGGTAAAGTGCATTCTTGCTAGTTTGTTAATCTACACAGGCCAATTTCAAAAATTATATAACGAACATGTGAGTTTGTTTGCGGTTAATTTATTGTAGATAAGACATACAAAATATAAGGGTTTAAAATTGTGAATGGTGTAATATTATACAAACTAATATTTTTTTTTTTGTTTCTTGTTTTTGTCTTTTTTTAACTTTCAACTAATAATCATTAATCATTAATTTCTTGTTTTTTTGTCATTAATTAATAGAAATTAATAGTTGTATTAAATTTGTCTTGTCATTATAATGAAATTACAATTTTACCCTTATGCATAAACATGAAATAACAAGTTTACCCGTCCAACATTCACTATATAGTAGTATAGATACGATCTTGGTGCCAAAGATATCTCAACCGACTCTCAATATAAAGCATTTCTCGTCATGATCAACATACCAGCCATGTGATTGGCTACCTCCTTTTCCAAGCCTCTAATCATTTAACGATTGTTGCATGTTAATTGGATTATCATTGAACATCATGTAGCACATGTGCATTAACAAAAATGCTTTGTCTTAATAATTGATTAAACAACTACAATATGTCATCTTATTTGGTACCACACTTACTAGTTTCCAATTACATTTTTATAAAATTTCCCATGACATAAAACAACAATACAATGAAACATGACTAATGTCTCGCCGATAGTGGCATGGTGAGGACATGAAGTGCATGCTACGTCAAAATTCAATTATTTGTTTTTCTTCATGTTGATCTTGTGATTAGTCGTTAAAATTCAAGAGCGGTTTGGATTACCCTTTTTAAACCATGATACATACAAAATGATAACTATACGTGAACTAGTAAGTTCCCGGCCCCTATGTGATGCCACGGAAAACCTCCCAAAGCAAGCAAAAGTAAAATCAAATATGTTGTGTAAAAGTGGTTTAAGTTTTCATTAAGGTGACAACAAGAACAAAAAACAATTATTATGATTATTAACTTAATAAAAAATAAATAAAGTGATTAAAAAACAGATAAAAAGGTGGTAAATAAACATTGGATAAAGAAAAATGGTAACAATTTGGATTAAAAAAATGGTAAAAGAATTGGATGAAAACAAGTGGTAAAGAATTTAACTAAAATAAAGTTCACATATAGAACTACCAATAAATAAATAAATCATATTACTAGTATTAAAAGCAGAAAGAAATAATTATCAAGCAATAAATATGCTAAACACTAACATTTATACTTTAACCTAAAATAAAAATAATAAAAATAAAAATAATATTAATAAAAATAAATAGAGGTGCGGCTGGGCTGAGCATATCCACGACCTCTTTATTTGCATCAAGTGTTGTATCACCGATGCAAATAAAGTATTCCCTTAAGCTAAAAAACAGGTGGGCACAACCTTTGCCTTTTGTAGCATTAATAATGTGTGTTCGTAAGTAATGAAATGTGGCTGAGATTAAAGAAAATACGTAGGGGCCTAATTAGTTGTGGTAAGTGTCCAACAACGAACGCTCAAAAGACCATCGAGTCACAAACATGTTTCATAATTCATAAGTTACTGTAGATAGAAGTTGTATTTTAGGGAGGTTCCCGCCCGGGAGAGGTACACGGTTCGAATCCTAGAGCCAGCAAAAATACACCCCTTGACATTGAAAGGGCTTATGCCCCCAGAGACGATGCGGAAAGGAGATTCAAAACGGGACATCAAGGTGATATCCTAGCAGGTCAAAAAAAAAAAAAAAACTAATGCATAGTATTTATCAAATTGTAAATTACTCTGCATTAGTTATTTCAACCATAAACAATGCCTTTAACCCATTACCATGATGCATCCAACAAGGGTACACCATATTCTATAATATTAATTATAGTTGACTAGTATGAGCCAATAAAATTAATTCTCTTCCTACCATTAATCATGTTTCACAAATAAAACTTAAGAAAACATTAATTACGTTGAGTGGAGTAGTGGACATTTACACTATATGCTACGTGAATTATTTTCATCTTTTCTATTCATTATTTTTCAAGTGTTTTATATGTCACGCACAACAGTTAAAATAAATACCATGTTATTATTTTTAATATCACTACTTTTCCTCACATGTGTGTATTTTAAGAGTGTTTTGGATGTCACCCACAACCTTTAAAATAAATACCATGTTATTGTTGTTATTATTATTATTATTATTGTTATTATTATTATTATTATTTAATATCACTAATCGAACTCATTAAATTTCAACAAAATAAAAAATAAAAGACTTAGTGTATAAAACTTTAATCCGATGAACCATTGTTATATTTTATATTGATATCTATGAAACACTTATATGACTTGAAAAAGGATTAGAGATTCCATGTTTTACATCAAAGCATAAATTATTTTTCCTTGTGTATATACTTGTGTGTTTTGCTTTTTAATATATTGCAAAAAAAAAAAAAAAAAAAAAAAAAAAAAAAAAAAAAAAAAAAAAAAAAACTGTTAAAATGAACCAAATGGTACAAAATTTTAACCTTTATATTCATTAAAAAAAGTTATTGGGTAATAACTAAAGAATAGACAAAAAAGTATATGTAATTAATGCGTAAGTAGTAATTACTGCATTTTCAGTAAAAAATGTTAAAGCTCTTTTGCAGGATCAGAATCTGGTTAGTGAGTGGTATAAGTTCAAGTGGGTCTTTTGGGTGCCGCTGAAATGTAACATATTAGCATGGAGGGCAGAAATGGAACGCATACCGACGACTATTGCGTTAGACAAAAGAAATGTGAAACTTGCAAGCCCGGTTTGCCGTCTTTGTGACATTGATATTGAATCTGCGACTCATCTATTTACGCTGATGGGGTGTGGAGTGCGATAGGGCGTTGGTGTGGTGTACAATCGGTTATTGCTTTTGACATCCGAGATTTATTGGACTTATATAAGCTAGCTTCGGACGATAAAAATGGCAGAAAGGTGATTCACGGTATTATTATCGCCACGATGTGGGTTTTATGTGGAGCGAGGAACAAAAAAAAAATTAACGACAAGGCCCCAAAGGTGTTTGAGGTTGTCTCGAGTGTAAAATCTTTAACGTTCCTATGGTTTAAAACTAGAAGTAGATTCAAGAACTTAGATTGGAAGGATTGGTTAGCTTCACCATTGTATATGTTGCAACTTGTTTGTTTTGGTTGTCGGTAGTCCTCGCTTTGAGGTCTCGCCTTTTTTAATAAAAGTTAAAGTTAAAAAAAAAAGGCAACACCCATCCAACAATCTAGATCTAATTGATTGTTGTAATAAATTTTACTTATGCAACTAATATTACTCTAATAAATTTATAATAGCGCGCCTAACCACGTATATACGTATATTGTTGCAAAACCGTATGTAACTTATATGGACGTAAGTATTCATCGTCATAACCCCACCCCACGTATATACATACATATGCCGTATGCTCGTTCTTTTCTTTGCTTTTAAAAAGTGTGTACTTGTAACTTGTTACGTTGTGCGTGTTCACACTTCATCCCATTTCTGTGCAAAGTATTAAAAAAAATAAAAATTGTGTGAATCTGACATAAATCCAACCCAACCTAACATTGTTGACATTTTACTAACTAATTACATTTTTTTGACTAATTGTCCAAGTTTGATTTGAAAGGTTCATTGAACTCAAAATTTTCACTTGTGCCTGCCAAGATGCATATATCATGCCATAATCAATGCTAAGTAGTGGGATGTAATCTATTACTAATTACCATTAGGGAATCTCAAAATATTATTATCTTGAATATATTTTAAATGTGAACTAGTATTTTAACTCGTCTCGTGTTGCGGCGGCGTCAAAACCTTAAAGTAACTGAAATTTATACCGTCAAATATTTGACCCAACCCGTTTTCGAACAAAATTTACGTCAAAACGTAGAACAATTAAAAACACACATGAAAATAAGTACGAATATGTATTATATTTTACTTGACTCATTACCGAGAAAAAAATACTTCGAAATGTAAGCCCACTTGGATTTATAACAAAACGTACTTAAAAATAAGCACGTAAAAAAGTTGTGTTTTTTTTACGTTAATGAATGGTACCACGCGTTGCGGCGAAGTCGAAACGTAAAGTAACTCGAATTTGTACCGCCTAGTTAAAACGTATTATATTTGACCTGATTTGTTTCCGAACAAAATGTAGACTATTAAAAAAACACAAATTAAAAATAAGCACAAAAACATATTATATTATAACAAATTACATAAAAATTGCACTCGCATGAGATACTTTCTGTTCACATTGAAATGATCATGAGCTCCTTACATACACATTAATTTCAAAAGTTTTTTTAAAAAAATGCATAATGTGAAAAATTACTATATTACAGAAAAATATCTATAATAAAAACATGTTTTCAAAAACATACAAACAAGTACGAAACATACATGTGAACATGTACAACAATGGACCATACGAAATCACATGAAACACACAAAACAACACGCAACTCATATGAGCACTTGGTCTAAAGTAACAATTTAAACCCATTTTATTTTAACTTTATTCTCATAGTTTACCCCAACTAGACTTGTAACACACTAAAAAAGACTTAAAAAAACAAATTTAAATAGAATACTTAGTGATGAAATCTTTAATAATTTGCATTAACTGAATGGCCGGTTCAGAATCAGGATTAATGGTAAAGAACCCATGTTGTTGACCTTCAAATTCTTCATATGTCACATCTTTTCCCCAATTTTTCAATTTTTCTGCATACTCCTTAGCTCTGTCTTTCAGTAGATCACTACCACCACAAACCACCAAGATTGGATCTAACTCAACCGGTTCAAGATTCAAGCTCACCGGTCCAAATGGGTTCACAAGAGGGTGGTCCATGGTGTCCCCGTCCGGAATTGATAACCTCCAGAACCTAACCAACACTTTAACTATTAGTCAACAATGCACGCGTATATTAAAACGCAAAATCGTAAAGGTGTATGAGTTGAGCTGCTCGTGAACTCTTCGAAATCAACTTGCTAGAAACTTGTAACAAGCCAAGTTTGAATGAACTAGAGCCTAAATTAAGTATCATATGATAAATGAATCCGGGTCAGTTTAGAGGTTAACAAGACTGTTATTTATATAAATATAATAAATTTTATTTTATATAGTATATTTACATGATAAATATTTTTATACTAAAAAGTAACTAAATAATATACATTTTATTATGTATAAAATTGTAAACACATATAAACACACACAAATAAAATAAATAAATATTTAATAAATAATAAAACCATCAAAACCCAAGCCAAGCTCAAATTTAGAAAATTATTAACGAGCTCGAGCTTTAGAAATAGAATTCGATAAGAGTCAAGCTTAGATATCGTAAACTGTATGTCCCAAGGTCGAGCTCAAAGATTATAGTATTCGAGCTCGAGCTTAGGAAGCCTTGACTCGTTTACACCTCTATGCTGCAAAACATGTGTGAACATAGTGAGGGTGGTTAGTTGACTACACAAACCTGTCAATGAGGTCCCAGTTCAAGAAAGCATCTTTGGGCCCACGGGCCTCAGACTCGGTCAATTGGGTCCCACCAAAGAAAGGTGCCAATAGAACATAACCTCTAACCTGTACCGGTTCCAAGCTCTCCGAACCAGCCCGTAACCGAACCGCCACATTATGGGCAATATTCCCACCAGCCGAGTCACCAGAGACAAAAACACGACTAAAGTCAGCCGAGTCAACAAGCCACAGATCAGGCTCAACTGCCACAGCTTGGGCCTGGAGCCACTTCAAGGAGGTGAACCCGTCCTCTACTGCCAACGGGAGCCGGTTCTCAGGAGCTAACCGATAGTCAGGAGCCACGATCACAGCTTGGAGAGCCAACGCGAGCTTAAAACAATAGTTTTGACAGTTGGGCCATGTTCTTGACCCAATGCAAAAACCACCACCATGGATGTAGTAAAAAACCGGCAGCTTTTTCGCCACAGCTAATGCCGGTTTATACATCCTGAGGTGGAGATTATTCGGTTGGTCAAACATGACATCTTTCCATAGAACCAAGCCATCATCAAGCACAGGGACTCGAAAGCTTGGTTCAGTGGATCGCCATATCGAGCCATCGCTATAGACTTTGAGCACCCCTCGGCAGTCATCAAGCTCGTACCGTGCAGTTTCTGCCATGTTTGGACTAGAAAGATTGTGGACTTGCTTTAAAGAGCAATAATGGAGTTGTTTTGACAACAAAAGATGACATGGACCCTGCAAATTAGTGTTTGTCACTTAATGATGATGTACTCATTCTTGATTCCATGCCAAAAAAGAAAGACCTCATCAAGCCGGCCATTTTTTGTTTGTTTATTTATGCTCAAAACAAAATTCCATTCAACTCAAACACCTACTTGACCAACCACCTTAACCGAAACAAGTTGGCCGGTTTGAAATTCAAACAACCCGGTTCATATGGTTTAGCAATTTATACGGTTTAAAACTTGAAACCAACCATGTAAACCAAAAATTGAGCAGTTTTTGTCACGTCATACGCCACATGGGCTGTCACGTCAGCATAAAGCTAACTGTAACATCAGTTAGTTTTGGTCCAATGAAATAAAATCAATGACAAGTTAGGCTGCTAAATTCCAACTTTAAAGTTGGGATTATTGTCTTCCAACACAGCAAAGTTAGGATTATTTAATTCCAAACAGATATTTTTTTAAAAAAAATAACTGTAAAAGTAAACCATTAAACCGCCTAACGAGTGAAACCTGCAAACCAATCTAACATTCTAACTCGTCCAATTTTGTATGTCGTTTCTCAAAAGCGTAGTTTAAGACTCACCTAGAGTTCTCATCGTCTTTCGTTGACCTCTCGTCGTCCAGTCAACATCCAAAACAAAACGCCGATAGAACGAGTTCATTAAGAAAGAAAACAGCATAACGTTACAAGAACCATCCTTTCCATTTGACAAAACAATATACAAAAAAAGAGAGAAAGACATGCTATCTACTATTATAAACTTGCATATATATAATATAAAGTAAAAAAAACCGCTACCAGTAACAAGTCAGACACGGTTAGTAACATCAACCAGACAAAAACCACCGCCGCCCGCCTGCCTTGGCTTCGAACACCAGTTTAAACGTTGATCATAGGGGCAGGGGAGGGAAATGTATTGCATCTAAACCGATGTTAAACCGATTAATGAACCCGTTTTCGCTTATTCACCTTCCGAAAAGTTAAATTATGACCTAAAAATAAACCTACTTATTGTTTCTGGTGCATTTTTAAAACTTACTTCCTCTACATTGAACCAAAGTTCAAATTCTCCCACTTGAAAGGCGCAACAAGACCGATATCAGGAGCCCCGCGAAGGAAAAGACACACACATACGCACACAGCAGCTATGGCAAGCATCGAGTGTATGTATGGGCGGGTAAGTAGCCCTTGTGAACCTGGGATCCGTCTGGGGAAGTTTGCAGCCACATGTGCACATTTTGAACAGGTTTTGGGTTCTGGGTCGTCTCTTATTCTAAAACTAAGCTCTTGGTGGTCATGGGTTCTTGTTTGGAGCTCTATTTCGTTTGGTATCCGCACTGAAATTTGATTGGCGATTCTGTCTGCAAGCTTACTGGCCACTAGTGTGTTGTATGAGTTGTAATTCCTCATTGACGCGTATGCAAATGGAGACAGCCCGTTTGCATCTAATGAAGAGTTCCAGCTCAGCAGCCCGATCTGCACATGCCAAAAATGATCAACAAACATTAGTAGTGAAATGTGAAGTTTTTGTGTGGGTCGGGTTGGTCGGGTTGACCCAGAAAACTTTTATTCCAAATTTTCAAAAAATAAAGAATGTCAAATATGGTTACAAAATATTAGACATAGCCCAAATATTAGCTATTAATTTTTGTTTTACCCATTTGACACTTCAAGAGTTGCAAAATAACTAAAATTGACCCATTTTGGTATAAAAGGGTCGAAATTGTCACTTCAGTTTTACCTCGCATACAATAGATAACGCAGAAATCTTTTTAAACATCTTATTTTACGAGGTAACGTCAACCGGCGCGTTGCAGCGGGGTGTTGATTACAAATGTGTTTAGTATCACTACATGAGATGCCAAAAATTTTGAAGTATATGTAAAAACCTCTTTTTCATTTACATTAATCCATAGCTTAGAAAACCACTCTAAAGCATTCTACTTTAGACGATAGAAAGTGCTTCTAGAAATGACCCAATTTTGATGGTATAAATTTTAAATCGAACATGTTTTAAACCGCGCCAAAAATGTTATGAACGAACAAAACGTGTGTTCATGTTCGTTCGTTTAATTAAACGAACAAAAATTGTGTTCGTGTTCGTTCATTTATTTAAATAAACGAACATAAACGAACTTCCCGTCGAACAGTTCATGAACGTTCGGTTCATTTACAGGCCTAGTTTTATAGAAAGACGAGATCTTTCTTAAAAGAATGAAATCTCTTTAAAAGCATGACATCGTTTTATACCAAATCTTTTTAAACTGTTTTTTTTTTCTAGAAAGACAAGATCTTTCTTAGAAGAATGAAATCTCTTTAGACGCATGACATCGTTTTATACCAAATCTTTTTAAGCATCTTTTTTTCTAGAGAGACAGGATCTTTCTTAGAAGAATGAAATCATTTTATACCAAATACTAAGGAAATACCAATACACGTATTTGGAATAAGGGTGACATACCTGTTGTGGATCACTTGTCAAGGCATCAACCAAATCATCTGAATCAGACATGCAAGCCGCCAAATGCAACGGTGTGATGCCGCCAGGTCCCGCTAGGTTTGGTGGGAAAACAAACTTTCTAGAAGAAGTTTGTGAATCAAGCATCGAATAATGTATGAGCATATCAACCATATTCTTGCACTTTCTTTTAACAGCCCTGTTTAAAAGGTTAATCCCAGATAGCATCTCGAGCGATGCCTCATCGTCTGTAATACCCGCGCCTTTATGAAGTAGAATTCCCAAAAGGGTTTTCATCAAAGCAACAAAATCTCTTTCTACTGAGAAGACAAGCAGGAATTTGAATCGAGTGAGGCTATATTCGGAACTTCCTTCTTTTTTCTGGAATAGCCATCCAAGCTCATTCAAGAAGTGCAAGCTTTCTTTCATTGACTTTGTTTGACTGTTTATAAATTCCGACTCAAGAAGCCTCAATTCTTGGCAAAGAGTAGCGTCGGCTATAATTATAGGGAAACTGGTACCTCTTAAACCGTTCTCAATCTGTTCACACAAATTCAAAATTCAATAATTACCTTGAATGAGCTTAATGGACAGGTCAGGGCAGCATTAAAACCGTTTGACCCGTTCCCTTTTTAGCTAATATTTTTATTTGGCCCGTTTGAAATTAAAATAACCCAAACGGATATATTCATAAATAAATAGATTGAAATTAACACCGATGAAAGAAGTAATATTACCTCAATGAAACATCGACCAAGCGTGCGAGGTGCGCAGACTTTGAAGCTGCACGTGCTTATTTCCTCATATGTAGATTCTTGATCGGCTGATTTTGTTGCTTCCTCCAATGTACATCCATCAGCATGTGTGCAATAGATTCTGCAAAAATAACATGACATTAATATTTAACATCCCATCCCTTTATAAACAAAAGATTAATATTATAATATGTGTATAAAGGGAAAGAAATACACACTTGGTGCCAGGTGTCCTTAGGTTTCGTCCCCTAAGGACAAGAGAAGTCTCCTTTCCAGCCACAACAGCCAAAGGAGAGACGGATATCAACTGCGGGAACTCCATGCTTTCAAAGATTTAAACAAGTAGACCTTCCCTGATATATTTAACATGTACAACAAATGTCAAAACAAAATGACAAATAAAAACAAGTGAGAATTTTGACCCACTTCCGGGTAATACTTCATCGTTAACGTGTCGAATGTGCAATTTTAAAATATTGAGGTAAAAATGGGTCGAAAATCGTAACAAGTGTATTCCGATGCTTACAACCTCTTATTGTTTTAAAAAAAAAAAAAAAAAACTTCACCTTGTATAACAGGAAAATGATTAATTATTATTGTAAAAAATATTGATACATTAACTATTGGTAAAAATATTTTTTTCGCTTGTTACCCAACTCACATGACCATCCGATGTGTCAACTCCACTCAATGCAACATCATTTTTTTTTTTTTTTGAATTTGCAAGATCGGAGTTACCCGGAAATAATTTAATATTTGGATTACTATACATTTAGTTACTATACAAGTTAAAGACGAGACAAAAAAAAATGACTAACCATCTTTATGTGATGCTATTTGCTTCTCAGTATGTGCTAAGAACCTTCCAGTTCCCCAAAAATCATTACCAGAATCTCGCAAAAGAGAACCGATATACTGAAGAAAGTCTCCTTCAAGCTGCATCAAAAAAAGTACATTGTGAGTAGTCAGTAAGGGATATACAAAGAAAAGGATATTGCTTCAAAATTTTACTCACTTGATCCCAAGAAGATGATGGCATGGACAAATAAATTGAAAGAACCACACAACCAGGTCTTATGTATCCTTCCATCTCAGATGGACTCTGAGAAAGCCAATTATAGACCTGAAATCAAGAAATCGAACCATGTTACTTAATCAGATAATCAACTGAAATGAAATGGACTTTAGTGTTAGGACGTAATTATGCCATTTAAGTTGTAAAAATCAGACAGTCAGATGTCCTAAATGTTTATCAAATCTTATTATTTAATGAGCAAACAAAAGATATAACCAAAAAGGATATTACTATGAAAATATGATTTGTTTCATTGAATGGGACTAAAAATCTCTCCAATTAGGTTAAAAATCGAAGTTAAATAGGTAAATTTCAGGAGAAGGTTTGTATCCAACATTTGATTTATACACAACAGAATATTTGAGTCGGACAATTTTACCCTTCCACAGCAAAAGAAGGCACAAAAGTGTAAGGTAAATTTGTCAAATCCAAAATTTTCTTGTGTATAAATCGAATTGTGTTCTGCACAAAGCACCTCCGAACGTTATTTAACCTTTGGATAACAGTTGTGTTACAGCTGGTACGAAACGGATTATTTGACCCTTTATATAAACAGATAATTAGAAGTTGAATCGTTAATACAACACTAAAATTAGTTATTGTGATCTCAAGTCACAACAATCAGTTAGAAAAAGGCATGTATGATTTACAAAGATAAATAATTAAATAATGTCAACTTTGCCAGAAACAAAAATTTATGATTCACCTGTTGCCGCAGTGAACCAGGCAA
Organism: Ambrosia x helenae; assembly: GCA_030844895.1. Classification (NCBI taxonomy): domain Eukaryota; kingdom Viridiplantae; phylum Streptophyta; class Magnoliopsida; order Asterales; family Asteraceae; genus Ambrosia; species Ambrosia x helenae. Next base: position 5,163,302 of record CM061232.1, read on the forward strand.
ATGACTTGGATCCTTGTCGAACAGTTTAAACAATATCCGTCCGGTGCGATCCTAAAAACACCAAAATAAAATCACATATGCATACAAAAAAATGGAAAGGAAAAAAAATCCTTCTAAGAATAACATATGAGTAACAACCTGAGGATCAGAATTCAAACTGGAAGGTGACTGATCTGATCCAGATGAAGATGTATATCCAGCTCGGTAAGGTGAACTCTGAATGGACATATTATCAGTGCCGCCACTCGGCCCAAAAAGCTCAAGAGACATCGCGGTGCCCCCACCATGACCACCACCTTTAGCTTTAACATTTACAGTAACCTCACCACTAGTTGACAAACTCTCAGGCTTCGATCTTTCCCTTGAAGATTTTGGCGGGAAAAACCTTTGCATGACAGGTGGTGAAGATGATGGCGAATGTTCTTCAGTTGGATTACTGCTGTCAGATGAAAAATATTTCCTGCTTGATGCCAATTTTGGCGGGCTATCGTTTTCAGGTGAAGAACTGAATAACTGTAACTGTAAATTAACCGGTGTGTCAAGAACTTGACAATCTGAATCTTCACCACGAGACTGAAAACTGGTACTGCTTCTTTCTCCACCAGAAAGAACCTCAGCCACTGGTTTCAGAACCCTGGTCTGGTCAGGGTAACCAGATTTGGCTTTATCAGTCTCGAGCCCCTGCTTTCTTTTTTGGGATAGCGATTCAGTGCCAGAAAGAACACCAAGAAAGTCCATGGTTGAAGAACCGGGTTTTTTGTTGATTTTTTGACTCTCGGAAGATGGTTTATCTTTGTCAACATTAGTCAAGTTCCCATGAACTGGCGGGATTGGCAAAGAGTTTATTTTGTTAATAATTTGCATGAGTTGGTCTTTGTTTGGCAACGGTGGAGAACTCCTGGTAACTTCTTCAGTGTTTCCTGATATTTAAATGAACCGTAAACATTAGATTTGACGATTTGAAAGACATGAGATAAAAGAAGGAATGGAGAGGGATATGTAAGTAATCATACCTTGGGCACGAGCTAAAACAGTCAGTAAATTAACAATGTCCATATCTCCGTTGCTATTTTTATTTTCATTTCCAGAGAGTAATAAATGTGAAGCGACATCTTCTGGTTGAGTTTTTCTTCTGCGCCTGTTATGGCCAGCAAGCCTACGCCTACAGCTTCGTTTTCCCTCATCAAACTCAGAAAGAGGGTGAAACCTAACAGAAATATATTGTAGATAAATTCAGTTAAAAATTAAAAAAAAAAAAAAAAAAACGTGAAGTTTATGACGTGTGCGTTACGTGTTTGTGACGACTTACCCCTATAACCTGTGGAGAGTGCAAAGGATATACATCAGAATCAGGCGGTAGAAGATAGTGATATGACGTGTTGTGTTGCTTGAAGTTTTAATAACTAAATAATCAAATGTTTGAGATTTTAGGAAAAAACTTGCTGTTTAAAGAGTTAATAACTTGTATGACCAAAAAGATAAATGCTTTGTAAAAGGATATGAAAAACTGATTATTTGAACCCTAAATATTCAGATAATTGAATACAGAACATCAAAGCTACAATCACATATTCAAACATCCCCTTAAAAGTAAACTTGAAGCATAAAAAAGTATAAATAACTGCTCAATGAATGCCAAAGATATGGTTATTAGAAATCTAATTGTATATTAAGACATTAAATTAACTAACCTGCTGCACTGTTGACAAAATCTTTGCATTTGTTTTCCAACCAAGGCGTTTCCAGCTTTACTATGAACCTCACAAACCTTGTGTCGGCGATGATAATCTTTAGCAGCCGACAGATCTTCCTTGCAGTTATCAACTTGACACATGGGATAATTCCCACCGCCACCGCCTGGCGATCCAGATCGGACCCTCTTATTAGGCCTTGTTACCACCTCCTCACCGGAAACCACACCACCACCGAGTTTCAACAAGAGGCGCGAATCTTCTTCTGCTTGACTAACCGGCCCCTTCCTTGTAACATCAGAATTAACAGTACTAATAGCAGACTGATGTTGTTGCTTTTGTTGCTGTTGTTGTTGTTGCTGTTGTTGTTGTTGTTTCTCTTGTTCTCTAGAAATCTCCATCATATCCAAGGGTTTAGCCACAAGCCTTGAACTATCCCAATCCCAATTCTTAGGGTTCCAACTGTTTCGAAACTCGTCTAAACTCGGAATCAACCTTTGAAAATACTGCTGATGCTGCTGTTGCATACAGTTAGTGTCTTGAAACGGCAAGCTACGTTTTTTCGCCATCTGATGCGCGTCGGGAAACCTTCCGGCCGCACCAATCGTGTTGTACATATACAAAGGAGGAGCTAATTGAGTACCAACCTCTTCCATCTCTACACAAACTTATATATCCAAATTCCTAAAAAATCAAACCTTTTTTTAGAACCACTTACTAAATATAGAAATCAACAAAACCCTTTTCTGATCCAACAAAATCCCATCAATTAATTCAATTCCCCCCTTCTAATTCCACAAAATTAACCAAACCCATTAAAGTCAGTACCTTTCCCCTCTTTTTTCCAAGATTTTAAAGGGTTTTCACAATTATCCAAAAAACTAAGTAACCAACATAATCAATTAATTCAATTCCCCCCTTTGATATAAAAAAATCAATCAAATCCAATAAAGTCAAAGACTTTCCCATCTTTTTTCCAAGATTTTAAAGGGTTCTCAACAAAACTCCATAAACAAGAAACCCAACACATAAACATAACAAAAACAAGAAACCCAGAACAAAAAAAGCAAAGAAAAGTCAAAGATTCACTAACCTCTATGAGTTCATAACACCCAAGAAGAAAAACTTGAGTCAGGACTTTTAACAAACACTTGGTGGGCAGATCTAAACAAGGGAATTGAAGATCTGGGAGAGAAAGCAAATAGATCTGGTTGATGATAAAGAAGATGGGAAAAGGGTGGTGGAGTCAATAGGAAGGTGTGATCGTACGAGAGTCGAATGGGGTTTGTGTTTTTTATTAAGTTTTATCTTATTAATATTAAAAATAATATTATTATTATTATTATTATTATTTGGTTGGGATGTGTTGGGTTGGGTTGCTTTTTTCATACGGACAAGAAAGACGTCAGTAATAAAATCAATCAAACAAAGCTTATTACTCTGTTTTCTGTGTGGTTTTACAGTGGAAAAACATGGTGTTTTTCATATGCCGTACAATAATAATAATAATAATAATAATAATAATAATAATATACCCCACTCAGTCACTTCTCTCACCTTCTTGGAAAAGCCCCTACATAACATTTCATTACCATCCAATTATAAGAGAGAGTTGAGTCATAAATGATAAAATCTTTATCTTAATTGAAATTTTTATTATTATTTTTTTTACTATAAGTTCGGTTTTATTTACAAAAGAAAGATGTGGAGATTTAGTTATGGAATGAATATCTTTTAAATTTTTTGAAATGTTAAAAATATTTTTTTCTATATAAATATAATAAGATCTATGTGAGCTGGGGTGAGTGAAGTATCGATTTCTTAAAATACAGAGTATACGTGTTGCGTTGAATAAAAGACCCATGCATGCGTATTGCGTTGAATAAAAGACCCATGCATACGTATTGCGTTGAACAAAAGATCTGACGCGTGGATTTGGAGCAGGGTTAGTGTTTTAGCACAAAGATATTGTGATGCTTGTTATGTAGATAGTAGTAGATATGAGCATTTCGGCACAGGTACCGTACCGACCGGAATTCGATACCAATTTGGTATTTAATTTTGGTGTTTTTCAGGATCAGTGCTTTCGGTTCGGAACGGTACTATGTTTGTACGGACTTTTGACCTTTGAATATCATATCGTAACGTAACGTATTGAGCATCTTTGGTATCGGTGCCCAATTTTTTACGAATTTCAGTATCGGTACTTTCAGTACTAGTACCGAGCTCATCTCTATATGGCGGTTCTATACGATTGGTAGACGGTTAGAAAGTACACAATGATAAAAGAGTCATGTTTATGACTAATCTTCAACGTAAAGATAAGTATTTGTGTGAGAGATCTATAGCGAAAATAATTGATTTTAATGAAAGACATTTGGCTACCTATATTTTTATTCATATATGGGGTTTGATTCTTGTAGCGCGTGGCACGCCTAAGAGTACCTGCAAGACAAACTGTCTTTCAACAAATGGCATTCGCTCATATCTTATGGTTATGGATCATGGGGGCGCCCCACACTTTGTGTTTAGCATAATTCAGTGGTATGGGATGTCAACATTGGGGCATGACGTGCACACGACACTCTCTATATGTAGCATTGTTGCTATCATTCGCTGCTATCATTCACTGTGGAGCATGTTGTCATATGGTTATCCACGCATGGCTTCGGGTGACGCCCTTTGTTGGTCGGCCATTATGTCCTTATTATTGATGCAAGTCGCTACTTCACTACGCCAGTACTCATAAGGAGAGCAGCCATAATTCTCAGCCAATTGTACGCCTTAAGAGGAGTGGCCACACTTCTGTCTTCGGCTTTACGTCTCATATTGGAAGGTGATACTTTAAGTACATATAGATCAAGAAACGAGCACCAACCTTAAGTCAGCTGATGATATATAATTGGTGCCTACCTCTTCAAATTTACACTTATTGGGATTTTGGTTTTGTCACGTATTTATGGGAAGAAAAAATCCAGATGGGTGAACAAAGTTTAAGTTAAACATGATTCTTACTCATTTAAAGACACCAGTATTTGACTAATGTCCTACTTCTAATAAAGCATTCTAATTAATATCATGTCGTATTCTCTCGTTTAATTTGTTTATAATTTTACCAATATTAGGGTCAAGTTATCCTACACATTGTAACAAAAATGAGAAAAGTGAGAAGAAAATAAAAAAAACACAATAGATCACGAAATATGACACAATGGGCTACAAAATATGACACAATGGTGAAAATAAGAAAAAAGACACAATGCTACATAAAAGACACAATAATATAGCTTAAATTTTAAAAACTACAAGCTAAAAATCCAAAAAACCGAAAACCTAAAAACTAAGATCGTAAGGTTCGATGAGACGGTTCCAATGTCGCTTAAATGAGTTCAATTAGAGTCCGTTTGATACATTTTCTATGACTTCCTATTTTTTTTTTCATCGTTTATTTGATTCTAACCTTATATACATATGTACACATATATACATATAGGTTTGGAGTGGATGTGAATGTGCCCTTCATAATCATCTACCAATAGTTATTTTTCAATTTACTTTTTCATTGTATGGTCTAGATCATCAATGTACAACGTTGTTACCGATAATTGGTGGTATCACTTCCTCACCTCATAAATGCACTGATCGTATGTTCACATCCCACTAAAATAGTGACAATCACTTATTGCCTGGATAAGAAAGACAGATAGAAAACTGAACAGTGAGAAATGGTTTTACTTCCCTTATTAACCACGGGCTAGAAAGCGTTTTTATGTGTTGAATAAATTTGACTCTCTTTTCTGTAAAAAAAAAAAAAAAAAAAAAAAGACACTGATCACAATATACTAAAATATTATCTATAAAATAAAACGGTAAAAAAGTGGTCACCTTAATACAATAATACATGTTGATTGAAAGTAAAATGGGATTACTCTTTTTTTTTTCTTTTCTATTAGACTATTACTCTTCGTTTTTGAGGTTATGATTTTATCAGGCCTGTAAACGAACCGAACGTTCATGAACTGTTCGTGAACTGTTTGGCGTGAAGTTCGTTTGTGTTCGTTTATTTAAATAAATGAACGAACACGAACACAATTTTTTGTTCGTTTAATTAAATGAACGAACATGAACACACGCTTTGTTCGTTCATTTATGTTCATGAACGTTCGTTCATTTATGTTCGTTTATGTTCGTTCCTTTATTTTTGTTCGTTTATGTTCACTTAATTAAACTTAACTTTATTTTTATTATTTATTTCCTTTTGTTAAGTATCTTAATTCATATTTCTAAAAATTTAACCCTAAACCTAATATTCTAACCATATCAATTATCAGATGCTATCCATACTTCACAGCCACACCTCCTTTCTTCTTCACACTCCACAACCCTACCTTCTTCTACTTCCGGTCGATCACATCCACAGCCCCGCCTCCAGCCTCAACAGTGTCGCCGTCTCCACATACCATAGCGCCACCGTATTTCTCATCCCCGTCATTTGCTTTTGGTTGCATTGTGATGAATCATTATTAACTTGTTTTTGTTTGTGTTCATTTATGTTCATTTGTGTTCATTTATATTGATCACTTGTGTTCGTTTATGTTCATGAACAGTTCGTTTAAGTTTTAAATGAACGAACATAAACGAACACGAACACGACAAATTTCTTAATGAACGAACATGAACACAAAAATGTGTTCGATTATGTGTTCGTGTTCGTGTTCGGTTAAAGTTAAATGAACAAACACGAACACGCCTGTGTTCGTGTTCGTTCGTTTCGTTTACAGGCCTAGATTTTATAGTGTTAACAGGGGGACCTCCAGCCCAGCTGGGGAGAGGTGGGAGGGTTTACTTCTTCGGAGGGTTTCCGCCCGGGATTGGTCTTGAGTTCGAATCCTGCACACCACGAAAAAATTCCCTGTAACGGTTTGAGATAACTTCAAAGTGGACACCGATGCGTGGGTAGTGATTCGAACTCGGGTTGAGGGGTTGTCTGTCGATTGGTTTCACCGCTAAAGTACACCTTCCAAAAAAAAAAAAAACAGGGGCGTAGCTTTAAGGGGCGGCCGACCCCCGAATTTTCACTCAGAAGTTCCGATTATATAGTATTCGTAATTTCGTATAGAAATTTTTTTTGTATATAAGGTTTCGACCCTGCGAAACTGGTTTTCGACCCCCCGAAACTTGTGACTTCCGACCCCCAAGTTTCGGGTCAAGCTTCGCCACTGAGTGTTAATTATTTGGTACGCAAGAATTAAACCAAAGTGTTGGACGAAGATATTTAAATACGTTAGTTAGTTAAACGAGAAATGTAAAAAACCATGGTCGGCCGTACGTGTTATGGATGATGTAAATCTTTCTACAAATATTACACCTATTGTTATTAGTCACAAAGCTAGTTATTAAATTTTAGCTCAGAAAAAAAAAAAAAAAAAAAAGTGAATGTTGTTCGGTTATGTCATTTTACCAACAAAAAAAATATGTTTTTGGAGGTAAAATGAGTCTTTGCAATAAAATAATAAAAGAGTTAATAGCCAAAATCGTCCCTGAGGTTTGGTGGTTTTTGCCACTTCTGCCCAAAATGAAACGTGCTACAACTGGGTCCGTAGGCTTTTGTTTTTTTGCCAATTTCGTCCCTGACAGCAAACTCAGTTAATTTTAGACGTTAAGTCTAGGGGTAATTTTGTCTTTTTGGGTTCCACACTTTCAAAACCCCTTTAAATCAGACGAGTCATCTTCTTTATAACCCCATGAACCCTAATCGAACTCCAGCCATAAAACCCTAACAATCAGCCCTAAATCGACCTCCAATCCTCCAATCCACAACCCTAATCGAACTCAGCCCTAGATCTTTAATGTTTTTAGTAGTGGTGTTGTGGATGGTAGGGAGATATAAGAACTCACAAAGGCCGGAAGCGCCACTTGTATAGAAGTAGTAAGTCGGAAAGTTTAGAGATGTAGAGACTCGAAAAGCCGCATTTGAAAAGAAATCAAGAATGACAGCTTTGTTGGTTGATTTTTTGGAGATGGTTAGAAGGGTGTCGCGGACAATTGGGTTGTAAAGCTCTGGGATACCAAAAGCAAGGTCTATGAAATCTGAAGAGAAGTGTTGTGGAAGAGAAAGGGTGGGGAAACGATGGAAAGTGATGGAAGGGGTGGTGGCGGAGACAGTGTTGATGTAGTTTTCCGTGGAGCCAGTACTGTCGAAAGGCGCTGGAGTTATGAAGACGATAACAGAGAGTGAAGGGTTGTGAATATGGATTAGTTTTGCAAATTCCACCATCGAAACCAGGTGGCCCATCCCCGGAAAAGGATAAAGAACCATCGCTGCAGATTCCATTTTTTCAGTGTAGATTAGATCGCAAAAAGCTTGTAGATTTGGAGAGGAGATAAGGATTTTATAGCTGTTGTATGTGGACAGCATGCATTGGGAGCTGTATCTTGTTGAGTGTCAACTTTAAAGAGGTTTGTGATGAAATCATCTGATCTAAGGGTATTTAAAAGGGGGCAAGCAAAAAGACAGAAATGCCCCTTCACTTAACGTCTAAAATTAACTGGGTTAGTTTTAAGGACGAAATTGGCAAAAAAACAAAAGCCTACGGACCCAGTTGTAGCACGTTTCATTTTTGGGCAGAAGTGGCAAAAACCACCAAACCTCAGGGACGATTTTGGCTATTAACTCATAATAAAATCAAGAAACTCCCTGTAGGAACACCGTTCACAAGAAATAAAATAAATGCAGGTTTATTAAATAATATCGGATTACAATACAAATATGAAATTAACAGAATACAAACAGAAAGAAAAATTACAAACTGAAAGGAAAATACGAAGGAAGGCAAATGAAACTCGATGTGACTGAGGCACGTGTAAAACACGCTTCCCTTAAAACAGATTTCGGGCCAACCACGTGAACCCGTCTGTTTCCCAGGGTACAACAGCCTAAGCAGATTGCACTGCCGGAGTTAGCCAAGCACCTGAAACGTTACCTGAAACAAGAGCTCGCAGGTCTGAAAAGTTAGGAAATTTCTCTGAAAGAAGGTGGTGGTTAGAGAACATGAATTGGAAGATTTCCGGTGTGTTCAAACAGAGTCTTGCACTCGGTATTTATACACGAAACCGAGCCTAGTAATATGCCTCTTTGATTACGAAATTAACTCTGGCATTAATTTCGTTTGACTAGAATTCAAACGTGGTCAATGTGTATTAATACAATTAATTTCATTGACTTGACCAGTCTTGGCTTCATTGACCAGATTAATTAACTAGTCTTGGCCACAGGCTCGAGCCACTCCAGTCCAAGCTCAGTTAAAAATATAAAGGCGGCTCTCAAGCGGCTCGCGGCGATGTGAGCGTGCGAAGTGCAAAGTGCGCCATCAAAACGCCACATTACGCCCATCGCCCTCGGTCCCGGTCCCGAGCCCGAGCCCGAGCCCGTGCCCGTGCGCGTGCGCGTGCGCGGGCGCGTCGGGTGCTTCGCACCCTCCTGGCTGCCACTGGGTGTGTCCTATTGTATAGGAATACAATCCTCTACAGAATTCTAGATATAAACCAACACATGATTTATATTTCTACCAATGTGGGACAAGCACAAATTCCTCCAACTTTAAAGTTCCACCACACACATAAAGCTTAGATCTCTCATTCACCTAGCTTTATAATTAAGTGTCATTATATTATATTTAATATAATACTTAATTATTAAAATTTCCAACAATCCCCCACATGAATGGAGATCGACCCACACACTCAAGTGTCAAAATAAAAATTCTACGGTTAAGTAATGCAGGATAGGTAGGTATTCCCTTTGAACCCTCCTTTGTGATGTATACTTTGTCTCCTAGCGGTTAGTAGACGCGATGTCCTTGAACCAACCCCTTTTTATGTAGACATTATTACACATCACACATTACTCTCCCTGGTCTGGTTAACCCCTCATTGTCGTGTCCGTTTATGGTCATGGAGCACTGTCCTGGTTCTGCGAGAGCTCTAGGAATTGCGCCCCCCCACAATTCCATTTGAAGCGACCCCACTTCTCTCTAACATAGGTGATTTTACCAAAATCATTAAAAGCCGTATGCTTAACCTCCTTTGACACCACTGATTGTTTAAGGATGGACTAGGAAGTATGCAACTCCCTTTGTGTCTCGGGTTACTCCCCCACAGTGATCTTAGTTCGTACAGTTAGGTGGTCCTATTGAGCCTAGATCATGGGATCTCCAATCTTCTAGGATAGGTTTTCCGTTGTACAAACTTACTCCAAGGGCTTTAGTCCCATTCCTTTCGACGACTTGTGCACTGCCTCTCTGCTTAAGCCTTTTGTTAGCGGATCCGCAATGTTATCCTTTGACTTCACATAGTCAATTGTGATAACTCCTGTTGAGAGCAGTTGTCGTATCGTATTATGCCTACGTCGTATGTGCCTTGATTTACCATTATACATTGCACTTTTAGCTCTACCAATTGCCGACTGGCAATCGCAATGTATGCAAATAGCCGTCACAGGCTTAGGCCATCTTGGAATATATTCCAAAAACTGACGTATCCATTCTGCCTCTTCTCCAGCTTTATCTAAAGCAATAAATTCAGATTCCATTGTGGACCTAGCTATAAGAGTTTGCTTGGAAGATTTCCAAGCTATAGCTGCTCCTCCAAGGGTAAACACATAACCACTTGTGGATTTAGAATCTTTCATATCGGATATCCAGTTGGCATCACTGTATCCTTCGGCAACAGCTGGATCTTGGCCATAATGCAGTCCATAATTCCTCGTATATCTCAAATACCTTAACAATCTTGTCATGCTCTTCCAATGTTCAGCACTGGGATTACTGGTATATCTACTTAGCCTGCTCACAGCATATGCTAAGTCTGGCCTGGTACATGACATGAGATACATCAAACTGCCAATGATCCTTGAATACTCCAATTGAGCAACACCCTCTCCTCTATTCTTTGACAAATGTTGAGAGGTATCAATTGGAGTTTGAGCCACACTTGTGTCTTCCGAATTAAACTTCTCAAGGATCTTATCCACATAATGAGATTGACTTAACACAAGACCAGTTTGGGTTCTAATAATCTTCACTCCAAGAATTACATCAGCTAGACCCATGTCTTTCATGTCAAATCTCGCTTTCAACATGTCTTTAGTGGATTTGATCATCTTGTCATCACTCCCAATGATAAGCATATCATCCACATAAAGACATAAGATTACATAACCTTTAGAAGTGTCCTTCACATAGACACACTTGTCACATTCATTTATTTTGAAACCACTGTTAAGCATAACATGGTCAAACTTTTGATGCCATTGTTTTGGAGCTTGCTTTAAGCCATACAGTGACTTAACGAGTTTACATACTTTGCCTTCTTGGCCCGGAGCAGAGAAACCCTCAGGTTGCTCCATGTAAATCTCTTCCTCTAATTCCCCATTCAGAAATGCAGTTTTTACATCCATTTGATGTATTTCCAAATTTCTCAAAGCTGCAATTGCAAGCACCAATCTTATAGAAGTTATTCTAGTCACAGGCGAGTATGTGTCAAAGTAGTCAAGACCTTCCTTTTGTCTATACCCTTTGATTACGAGCCTTGCTTTATACTTGTCAACAGAGCCATCAGCTTTCATTTTTCTCTTGAATATCCATCGATATCCAAGTGGCTTGCACCCTGGTGGAAGATCAACTAGCTCCCAAGTATGATTCTGCAAAATAGAATCAATCTCACTTTTGATGGCTTCTTTCCATTGAGGTCCATCTGAAGAGGTGACTGCTTGTCGATAGGTTTGAGGCTCACTCTCAACCATGTAAGCAAGGAAATCAGGCCCAAAAGATTTTTCAATCCTTTGTCTTTTGCTCCTTCTTGGCTCAACCTCTTCATCCTCTGATCGTTCATGGGTTTTATTTTGAACAACCTTATCAACCGCTGTTGATGAACTCGCATGAGTTTGTTCTAATAACATTGGGAACTCCTCTTCAAAATAAGTTGCATTTCCTGGCCTTGTTTCTATTATGGAGTTCTTATGAACATCAGGATTTTTGGACTCATGCACAAGAAAACGATGTGAAGTCCCATTTTGGGCATATCCAATAAATATGCAATCAACAGTTTTAGGCCCAATTCTAAGAGCCTTTGGAGGTGTAACAATTACCTTGGCCAGGCACCCCCACACTTTCAAGTATTTATAGGATGATTTATGTCCCCACCATAACTCATATGGTGTTACATCCTTATTCTTGAAAGGAACTTTATTTAACAAAAAATTGGCCGATAAAATGGCCTCCCCCCACATGTCCTGGCTCATTCCAGAACTTATCAACATGGAATTCATCATTTCTTTTAGGGTACGATTTTTCCGTTCCGCAATACCATTTGATTGGGGTGTATAGGGAGGGGTACACTCGTGTATTATGCCACTTTTGGCACATTCATCCCCAAATGGCGAAACATATTCACCTCCCCTATCACTTCTCACACGCTTTATTTTCTTATTAAGTTGGTTTTCAACTTCAGCTTTAAACAAGATAAACTTGTCAATTGCTTCATCTTTACTCTTAAGTAAATACACATAACAATACCGCGTACTGTCGTCAATAAAAGTAATAAAATACTTATTGCCACCTCTAGTGGGAATTGATTTTAAATCACACACATCAGTGTGAATCAAGTCAAGGGGCTCAGTTATTCGATTAACTGATTTAAATGATGATCTTGTTTGTTTGGCTTCAACACATGTTTTACATTTTGATTTAGAGTCTATGGCAAACGTTGGTATGTAGTCTAATTTAATTAAACGACGCATTGAATTAAAATTAACATGACCAAGACGACCATGCCAAACATTAGGAGACTCAACCAAGTAAGCAGAAGTAGTAGCATTCTTATTCATGTTCTTAGTAACAGCCATTACATTGAGTTTGAACATACCATTCTGGGCATAGCCCTTACCAACAAACACACCATGCTTACTTAAAACAAACTTGTCACTCTCAAAAAGCAAACGAAAGCCAAACTTGTTAAGCAACCATCCCGACACAAGACTTTTACGCACGTCGGGAACATAAAGCACATTGCTTAAAGTGAGCTCTTTTCCAGAAGTCCACTTCAGGATCACATCACCCTCTCCCTTGATATCTGCTGTAGCAGCATTACCCATGTACAGCTTCTCGTCTCCCACCACCTCTTTAAACGTACTAAAGAGGGTCTTGTCTGGGCAAACGTGACGAGTAGCCCCAGTGTCCACCCACCACCCTTTTGGGTTGTTAGTCACCAAATTAACCTCCTCCATCATGGCAGTGAGGTCTGAAATCATGGCCACTAAAGGCACATCATCATCAACCATAAGCGCCTTCTCACGTTTAGGTGCTTTGCATTGATCAGCTTTGTGACCAGCTTCGTTACAGTTGTAACATTTCCCTTTAAAGGAACTAACCTTCTTTTTCACACCACCTTTTCTAGGCCCAAGGTCCCGACCCTTACCTTTTGATTTTTCACCAAATTTGTGACCTTTGTTGCTCTTATTCCCTCTTGAAGACTGACCATGCTCAACAACGTTAGCTCTTGCAGTACCTTCAACTTGAGTTCCTTTTAGAGACACTCTGTTATCTTCCTCAATACGCAAGCGAACCACAAGGTCTTCAATGGTCATTTCCTTTCGCTTATGCTTAAGGTAATTCTTGAAGTCCGTCCAACTTGGAGGAAGTTTCTCAACTATTGCAGCCACTTGGAATGTTTCACTAAGATTCATTCCTTCAGAAAGAATGTCACTAAGGATCACTTGCAATTCTTGGACTTGGCTAATAACAGTTTTGGAATCCACCATTTTATAATCCAAGAACCGAGCCACAACAAACTTTTTAGTACCAGCATCTTCAGTTTTGTACTTACGCTCCAAAGATTCCCAAAGTTCTTTGGCAGTCGTTATCTTGCAGTACACATTATACAATGGATCAGCAAGTCCATTCAACACATAGTTTTTGCATAGGTACTCAGAATGCTTCCAAGCATCAAGTGCGCTCACAGATTGAACGTCAGAGTTCCCTTCACCAAGTTGAGGGGGGGCCTCAATCAAGAATCTCGCAAGATTCAGAGTTGTCAAGTAAAACAGCATCTTTTGCTGCCATCTCTTGAAGTTCAGTCCAGAGAACTTCTCTGGTTTCTCAGCATGGTTTGCAACTGTCTGGGCTGCCTGGGTGCCAAACAATGGCCCCATAGTGGTGGATGTTGGTCCAACGGTTGTTGATGAAGCGCTAGCATTCGTAGCCATTTCTGAAACAATTAAACAATGGTCAGAAATGATCAAACCAATAAATAATCCTTTGAATTTTACAATTCGGTTTACAAAAAACCAAACTGTTTGGTTTACAGAAAACCAAGGCAAACTCACAAAGAGTTTAAAGAAACAATTTATTTTGTAATCCGAAAATTTTAAAACAAAGTATGAACGGAGTTTTAAAATCTGTTTTAAGCTTGTAGGAACACCGTTCACAAGAAATAAAATAAATGCAGGTTTATTAAATAATATCGGATTACAATACAAATATGAAATTAACAGAATACAAACAGAAAGAAAAATTACAAACTGAAAGGAAAATACGAAGGAAGGCAAATGAAACTCGATGTGACTGAGGCACGTGTAAAACACGCTTCCCTTAAAACAGATTTCGGGCCAACCACGTGAACCCGTCTGTTTCCCAGGGTACAACAGCCTAAGCAGATTGCACTGCCGGAGTTAGCCAAGCACCTGAAACGTTACCTGAAACAAGAGCTCGCAGGTCTGAAAAGTTAGGAAATTTCTCTGAAAGAAGGTGGTGGTTAGAGAACATGAATTGGAAGATTTCCGGTGTGTTCAAACAGAGTCTTGCACTCGGTATTTATACACGAAACCGAGCCTAATGCGAGCGTGCGAAGTGCAAAGTGCGCCATCAAAACGCCACATTACGCCCATCGCCCTCGGTCTCGGTCCGAGCCCGTGCCCGTGCGCGGGCGCGGGCGCGTCGGGTGCTTCGCACCCTCCTGGCTGCCACTGGGTGTGTCCTATTGTATAGGAATACATTCCTCTACAGAATTCTAGATATAAACCAACACATGATTTATATTTCCACCAATGTGGGACAAGCACAAATTCCTCCAACTTTAAAGTTCCACCACACACATAAAGCTTAGATCTCTCATTCACCTAGCTTTATAATTAAGTGTCATTATATTATATTTAATATAATACTTAATTATTAAAATTTCCAACACTCCCCTTTGTTGTTGCAAGAATGAACGAACTAAATCATAACAAGTAGTTGAGGATTTGTGTTTTAACATAAGTCCTACAAAACTTATTTCGAGTCTCACTTAAAGGAACCCTTTTGTCTCCAAGGGTACAATGACTTACAATGGTTGTTTGTGTCCCTTAAATCTATATGCGAGTGAAAATAATCTCATTGTTTACCTCCTCAAAATAAACTCCTTGTAGCAACACATCAATGGTAGCCCTCATTTAAATTTCATATCACACTCATTACTCTAGAAATCAATATCTCATTTATCTTAACTATATCTTTTAGACTTTGTAGCTCTACTTAATCTCTTCTAAGACCATGTGTAATAGGTATTATAGGGCATGAATAAGCATGATAATGCCCCCAACACCATCCCCTTTGGCATTATATGGGCATTAAGTGGATGGGGCATTTCTAGTATAATGCCCAAATATGATAAAAAAAAATATGGAAAGTAATAACTAAAAAGGGCATTAAGTGACTTTAACCGTAACACATTTTTTTGAGGGACTTTATAATAATGATGTGGCGAAAAATGCCCCCTAAAAGCATCAACCATTACTTATGATCAATGCATATCATAATTAATTAACTATATATAATGCAATAAATAGAATTAGTATATACTGAAAAAGTAAATGATAAAATCAATCTTTTCTAAATAGGCTTTGAATTTTAAATACTTTTTTTAAAGGAGACACGTGTCATATATTTTATGGACAAAGATTAGATTGATTATAATAAAAGTGTGGTTATCCGAGATACCTGTCGGATCATAGTCCTTTATTGTTATCCATTGACAATAAGAACTATGGTTCACGTTCTTTTCGGTGGTTCAATTCATGGATTAATAGGGATGGTTGTTCGGAGTTAGTGTTTAAATGTCTTGGTAATATTGAGTCGATGGGTCCTCTGGATTTGATGTTTATCTAAAAAACTGAAGGTTCTAAGATCGGCTTTAAGAACTTGGGTAGAGAATCTTATGGTTTCTGTGAATGAAGAAATGAATTGTTTAAAAAACGATCTGGAAGTTTTAGAAAAATATAGTGAAAAGAGGGATTTAGAGGAAGCGGAGGAATGGGCATGGATCGAATGCAAGAATATAATCAATGAACTAGAGGCTTCTTATTGTAGTGACTCGAGACAAAAATCTTGAATCCATTGGGCGATGCATGGTGATGATAACACGGCGTTTTTCATGAGATTATTAACAGAAGGAAAACGTCCAATTCTATTCCAGGTCTTATGGTGGATGGGGTGTGGGTTTCTAAGCCAAGTTGGGTTAAGAGGAAGGTTTTGAAATTTTTTAGATCTCATTTCTCAGAAAAAGTCATCAGTAGACCTTTGCCAAAGGGCTTTTGGACTTGGAAGGAAAATTAACTATACTGGTTTGTTGCCTTCTACTTTTTTTTATGTAGAACTTTGGTGATGCATTTTTTAATTTTTGTCTATGACTAAAAATCTGAAACTCTTTGTGAAGGTTTCACTTCTCAGCGGACTATTCAATGTTGGGTGGACTCGAAAATGCAAGTATTGAGATGGAAGAAGCTAAGGTTACATTTGTTCCTACACATGAATACATTAGGTTCTCATGCTTCATTATATATATACTTATATCTTGAGTTATTTGACTGAAAAAAGCTTAATCAATGTGATACGTTATTACATTTTTTTAAACTAGATACATGTAGTTTATTATATAATTTCTATATGAATGGGAAAATGGGCAGGGTGGGTCTGGTTGTCTTAACTGGTCTAATCAGGTTTTGGTGCAAACAGGTTGCTATTAAAAAAGTAGGTCAAATGGGTTCACGCGCTATATTGGTTTTTGTGGTGGAAAATTAGATGATCTTACTTCTGAAACTCTATATCCACAAGCATCATCTGCTAATAATTATGATGTAAGGAGTGAAGGTGTTGGGAATAAATTTGGGGCCTCAAGTACAAAAAAATTGGATATTATTATTAATGAGTATTTACATAATGGTTCTATTTTTTTTTTATTAGACTTTAGGTTAAAAAATTAATATGCAATGTTCTAAATTTTCTAATACAAATGGGTAGTGATTCACATATGCCATTATGTGTTTGAATCTATTTCTTAATTGTTTGTTTTTCCTTAAAAAATTCCAGGTTATACACAGCAAAGTAAAACTGTTATATTCCGCCAGCTTTAATAGAAAATTTTGAGTTAACATGTACGGGAATTCACTAACTTCTGTGTCTACTAATCCGAATTTGATAAAACGTTATCAGGATCTTTAATATACACATAGTTTGAATGTTGTAAGTTTTAGGAACCTCGTCGCTTTTGTGCGCTTCGTGCTTTTTAAAAACCTTATTTACTCACCCTGCCTATTTTAAATCTTGCTGATGCAGATTAAAGGCCTGCTTGCTAGAGTTGTAGCCCTTAAGGGTATTCGAAGACTTCTCATATTTGACAGCACAATGAGTGCTTTTCTCCTGGCCAATGAGTCCTGATTAATTATATAAGGCTTCATATTGCAAGATTATATAACATATTCGGTTTCAATGTGAGTAAACAGGTATGTGATCAATTTCGAGAAATTGGGTGGGTATCACCTATCATCCTACCCATCTCAAACCCAAACCCATTAAAACTCTTACAACTAACCCACACTTGTCGCATTACTTGTCTTTGGATTTTTCTGCTTTCTTTTCAGCCATTTAAGTAATCATAAACCATTTGTTCCAATATTGAACCACTTGATTTCTATTCCCCACTTATATGATTTCTACATTTATGGCATGGAGAAGAAGGCATTCACTCAACCATTTAGTAAATTTACAAAGGCTAGAACAACATATTTCATCTCATATTCACTTTTTTTTTTTTACTAGTATGTAATTGCAAATTTTGTAGAATTTGGTCATGTTGGGTGGGAGTGTGGGACTGATGTTTGTCATTGTTATTTGTTAAGATCTCCACTCAAATGAGACCAATGAATATGAAGGGTTCCAACTCAGTTGTGTTGGTGGTTGTTGCAAGTTTGTATTTCCTTTTCTCTTCATTTTTTATTCGCCATTTAATATAATGTTTAGGAATCATAAATATGCATTCTAATAATATATTTTATTAATCTATTATACAAATATCGAATATGCAAAAATCGAAGATACATTTTGTAATATAGAAATTTTATTATATTTAAACCACGGTAAGTCAACTTTCGATCCATTTTAATCCTAGTCATTCAAAGAAGCTAAACAGACCAAAAAGGCCTCAAGATTCAATCTCATCCATGTTAGTTAGACGGTTGGGCCAAAAAATAGATGGTCATGTTGAGGTGATATTGCTGGTGATGTTGATGGTGGCCATGTGTAAACTGGGTGCTAGATTTATTGTTATTTACCTATATGGTGCCATATTATGGCTAATGTTATAATGTGTTTAGAAGTGTTAGAAGTGTTTAGAACTGGGTGCTAGAGTATGTGTTAGTTTATCACATTTGTTCTTTATAGTATGTTTTTCATTGTACTTTTAACTTTTTTATGTTATTCATTTCCTTGTATATTAGCAATTCATATGATGTCATAAGGTGTTATTGATATATTTTTTTTATACTAATATGTATTTTATATGTCATCACCAGTTTTAGTAAAGCGAAGTTGTCTATTCCAATTGTTTTATGGTTTTTTGTTGGCTTTGTTTCATGAATTTGTAATTCAAATACGTAAGCTCCGCTTGCTGTGTGCGCGTATAATATATATATGTGTGGGTCATTAGGGGCAAAAGTAAAATTTCACTAATCTTAACGTTTAGTACTAAATTCGTGAAAATAACGTTAAAAGAGTTGGACGGTTAATCATGCATCATGTGGTGGCTTTGATTGCCGAAAGACAAGGGGGTATATGCACCAATCGAGCTTGTACCGATTATTGAGTGTTACGTGTCTTATATCTAAGGCTTGATGCAAAACTAGGGTCTCAACTTCTCTATTCCTACGAGATAGAGATAAGGTTGTATGCATCTCACTCTCGTCAGACCCTACCTTAGCTATAAGTGAGATTTGCTAAGTATGATGATGATGTAATTCAAATATGTCATTATTTGCTTGAAGCTATTTCATTATTGTTTGTTTTTCCCTAAAACTTTCTAGGTTATACAAATTGAAGCAAAAATGTTAAATTGCACCAACTGAGGAATAAAATTTTAGTTAACATGTACGGGATTTGACCAACATCTTGTCTACTAATTCCTGTTAGATAAAACTTTATCGGGATCTTCAATGTCCACATAATTTGAATATTGTAAATTTGAAGAACCCGTCTCAGCGGACGAGTACACCGCTAGTTGGTTATTGTTTTGAACAAATGTTTACTAATTTTTTAAACTGTAATGTAAAAAAAGAAACATTACTTTTTTTTCTTTTATACTAATATCAGTGTTGTTTTATCGTAGGTTATTACGACTTCGAATTGAATTCGAAAATTTGTTTTTTTTTTAAGTTTTTATGGCAATAATTAACAAAATTTATAGTTTACGATTTTTTATTTATTATTGCATTTACTTTTTGGAGAAACCTTTGTTTATTTTCAAGTACATTGCAAAGTTTATTATAAGCATGAAATGCATGGAAATGTTTACCCATTTTAGAGCTTAAAGAGATCCCTAAAGTAATAAATCACGTAGCTAATAAATTATAAATAGAAATAGTCAAACATGGCCTAATAATATATTTAAAAAAAAGAATGCGTTGAAATGGAATAGATAATCGAAATTTGTTCACACAGAGGTAAATTTTTTTTGAAAAAATAACTTTAATTAAACACCAAACAAAAGCTACCTATTACCATTTATTAAGACGGAAATAGGAAGCTGAAAACCAAAATACAACAATTACATCAAATCAAAAGAACACCACATTTCCCAATCAAGTACATCTCCTTTAAACCTATGTTTATACGACAAGAATCCCAAGGTCTTAATGTCCGTGACCATGTCAACTACCTTCGGATCTTTATTCGAGAATATTTTAGCATTTCTTGCCTGCCAAATCCGCCAACTAGCAATTATGATGATCCCATGAAGTACCATCTTCTTAGTCCCAGATATGGCACAGTGCTCGTGCATTCCCACTAAATCGTTGACATGAAACAATAACATACATGAAATCCTACACCATCTCGATATACCGTTCTATATACCCGATGAAATACCACAACCCATAAGAAGATGTTCAATCGTTTCTAATAGCAATAATATATTTATGTATAATTGATTGTATATGCCTTGATTAGTGGCAAAGTTGTTAGAGTTTCCTTATTAGAGATAGCATTGTATTTGTATTTATAGAGGCAATTATCAATGAAAGAGGCAAGGGATTAACTCTAATATGGTATCAAGAGTCTAGGTTCTTCTTAACCCTAGGCCACCATTCATCCCACAGCGGCCGCCCACTGCCACCGCTGAACCACCACCACTTCTTCCTACTACCCTCTGCCTGCCTGCTCGATCCAACAGTGTCCCTCTTCTTTCTCCTTACTGCCTCCCCTCCGATCCCCCAACTGCCACAATGTCCACCGATTCCACAACCTCCACCAACGCCCCTCCCGCTGCCCCAACTGACCACAAAATACATCCGGCCACCACCGTAACGAACATCAAAAATTTCATTCCATTCATCCTCGAAATCGAATCTTCCCAATACTCCACATGGGCCACCCTCTTTACCCTTCATTGTAAGGCTCATATGGTTGATGACCACCTCAAACCACCCACTGCCACCGTTCCAGCCGAACCCTCCACCACCCGAGACGAATGGGAACGTATTGACGCCATTGTTTTGCAATGGATGTACACTACGATTTCCAACGATCTCCTCCACACCATAATTAACAACATCTCTAACGCCTATGAAGCGTGGGTTGCCATTAAGGACCTATTCCATGACAACAAGAGCGCTCGTGCCATACATCTTATGCACAAGTTCTCTAATACCCGCTTAGACGGCTTTCCAAACATGTCCGCCTATTGCCAAGCCCTCAAAGTCCTCGCTGATCAACTTTCTAATGTCGCCGCTCCGGTTGACAATGACCGTTTAGTCTTGCAACTTCTTGCGGGCCTAAACGATCAATACGAAAGTATCGCCACCATTATCAAAAACCAAGACCCTCTACCATCCTTTTACAACGCCCGTTCCAAGCTTTGTCAAGCCGAAACCGATAAGGCGGAACGAGCTTTAACCGCATCCAAAACTGAATCCCATGCTCTCACTACCTCCACAAATCGTCTCCCACCCACCGAAACCAATCGCCAAACTGACCGCTCCTCCTCTGGCCGAGGTCGCGCTCGTCCTGGACGACGTGGTCGAGGTCGTGGAGGTCAAGGCCGCTACCAATTTAACCCTTTCTGGAACCCCGCCTACTCCCCATGGTCTCCATTTTGGCCTCCCACACCCTACGGCTTTACACAGCCCAACACCAAATCTTCGGCCCACTCCAGCTTTTCTCCAGCCCAACCATTCAGCCCATGGCCCACCCCACCATGTCCATATCCCACTTCCCGTTCTTCACAGCACTCGTCGGCCCAACAACAAGGCCTGTTAGGCCCGAAACCTCAACACAATAACTATGCAGCCTACACACCCACTGACATCGAGCAGGCCCTCTATACCATGTCTCTCCAGCAGCCCGATCCTACGCAGTTTATGGACACCGGCGCATCATCCACCATGACACACGACCAAGGTGATTTCCATTCTTTTTCTAACTCGTGCATGTCTCAAAATATAATTGTGGGAAATGGTAATACTATACCGGTTTTAGGTCAAGGCACAAAATACCTTCCCAAACCTTTTCCACCCTTTATCCTTAGAAATGTACTTTACTCCCCTAAACTAGTCAAGAACCTTATTTCTGTCCGTCGTTTTACTAGAGATAACTCCGTGTCTGTTGAATTTGACCCGTTTGGTTTTCTTGTGAAGGACCTCAAGACGCGGACCCCGCTCCTGCGGTGCAACAGCAGCGGTGACCTCTACCCTCTGGTGCCTGGGTCCCCACTCACTTCACCCACAGCTCTTGCAGCCATCACAGCTGATCTTTGGCATCTTCGTCTTGGTCACCCTGGACGACACACCTTGAATTCTTTTAAAAATGTTTCTTCAATTTCTTTTGATACTTTGCATAATAATGTTTGTGAATCGTGTGTTTTTGGTAAGAGTACTAGATTACCTTTTCTTGTTTCGGATTCCATGACTTTGCAACCTTTTGACATTATTCATAGTGATGTTTGGACTTCTCCCGTTATTAGTTCGTCAGGTCATAAATATTATGTCTTGTTTTTGGATAATTACTCTAATTTTCTATGGACAACACCCCTCACCCATAAGTCTAATGTGTTTCAAGCTTTTGAACAACTTGCCAAAAATATTAAAACTCAATTTGAACGCACCATCAAAACCTTTCAATGTGACAATGGTCGTGAGTATGTTAATGCTTCTTTTAAAAATTTCTTCACGACCAATGGCATACAATACCGCCTTTCTTGCCCCTACACCTCCTCTCAAAACGGCAAAGCCGAGAGGAAAATCCGCACAATCAATAACATCATTCGTACCATCATGGCCCATGCATCCTTACCCACCCATTTTGGCACTTTGCACTTGAAACCGCCACTTATTTACTTAATGTCCTTCCAAACAAAGCCACCAAAAACAAAACACCCACCGAACTACTATATCTCCTAACACCCACTTATGATCACCTTCGTGTCTTCGGTTGTCTTTGCTATCCTCTCACCCCTACCACTTCTATTCACAAACTTGAAAACCGGTCACAACCATGCGTCTTCCTTGGCTATCCTCCTACCCATAGGGGATACCGATGCCTTGACTTGACTACCAAACAGGTCTATATTTCACGGCACGTTTACTTTGATGAAACCACGTTCCCATTTAGGCAAACCATCGGCCCATCACCTACCTACGAATTCCTATCCGAGCCCTTCCCTTTTCACCTGACACCACACATCCAATCCGGTACCAAGCCCACTCCAACCAACCCTACCGGCCCATCCTCATCCCCTGGCCCAATACAAACCAGCCCACTATCACCATCACCCGTCCCATCCACTTCACGAACTGCCCAACCTTCCGGCCCAAACTTACCCTCAACCGGCCCAACACCTTCCAACATGCCCAGCCCCAATCCACCTCCCGTAAGCCCACCCCACATCGCCACACCACCTCCGCCACCCCCACCCCCACCACCACCACCTCCCCCGCAACAACACCGCACCATACACACCCGCTCTATGAGCGGCATCTTCAAACCTAAACAACCCTTTAACCTCACCACCACCACCACATCTATCGTACCACTTCCCAAGAACCCCACAGATGCCTTATCTATACCGGAATGGTACTCTGCCATGACCACCGAGTACAATGCATTAGTTAGAAACGGAACTTGGGAATTAGTACCTAGGCAACCCGATATGAATGTTATACGTAGTATGTGGTTGTTCAAACATAAATACAGGTCGGATGGCTCCTTGGAACGATACAAGGCTCGGTTGGTTTGTGATGGTCGCACACAACAGGTTGGTATTGATTGTGGAGAGACATTCAGCCCGGTCGTGAAGCCGGCTACTATTAGAACAGTGTTAACCATTGCTTTGTCTAAGCGTTGGTCCATCCATCAATTGGATGTAACCAATGCCTTTCTTCATGGGAATCTCCATGAAACGGTTTATATGTATCAGCCAATGGGTTTTCGCAACAAACAGTTTCCAGATTATGTGTGCTCTCTTAAGAAATCTTTGTATGGCCTGAAGCAAGCACCTAGGGCATGGTACCAAAGGTTTACAGATTTTGTTTTGTCTATTGGTTTTCATCACAGCAGGAGCGATGCCTCTCTCTTTACTTATCTACAGGGCACTGATACGGCATATCTTCTTCTTTATGTCGACGATATTGTCCTAGTTACCTCATCTGATCATCTTCGCACCTCACTCATGGCGAAATTAGCTGCAGAATTTGCCATGAAGGACCTTGGTCCACTTAGTTATTTCTTGGGTATCTCAGTGTCTCGTACACAGGACACTATGTTTCTCTCGCAACATACATATGCTACTGACATTATCACTCGGGCCGGCATGCAATCATGTAATCCTGTGGCCACACCAGTTGACACCAACAGCAAACTAAGCTCCACACAAAGCGCAGCTTTTCATGATCCTACCCTATACCGCAGTTTAGCAGGCGCACTTCAGTATCTGACCTTCACGCGTCCTGACATCTCCTATGCGGTTCAACAGGTTTGTATGCACATGCACTCTCCCCGTATAGACCACTGGAATGCTTTAAAGCGCATAATCCGATACATTAAGGGCACTACATCTTTCGGTCTCACCCTTCATGGCTCCTCTGCTCAGTCCCTCGTCTCTTACACAGACGCTGACTGGGCAGGATGCCCGGACACCAGGCGTTCTACTAGCGGCTACTGTATTTACTTCGGAGATAATCTCATATCTTGGTCGTCAAAACGCCAGTCGACTGTTTCCAGATCCAGTGCTGAAGCCGAATATCGTGGTGTTGCAAATGTCGTGGCCGAAATCTGCTGGCTACGCAATCTTCTTCTCGAGCTTCACCTGCCTCTGTCACGTGCGACTCTGGTCTACTGTGATAATGTAAGTGCCATTTACTTGTCTGGCAACCCGGTTCAACACCAGCGGACCAAGCATATCGAGTTGGACATTCACTTTGTTCGTGAGCAGGTTCAACGCGGTCATATCCGCGTCTTACATGTTCCATCCCGCTATCAGGTCGCCGACATCTTCACCAAAGGATTGCCTCGCGTGCTCTTTGAAGACTTCAGAGACAGTCTCAGCATCCGGTCTCCTCCCGCTTCGACTGCGGGGGTGTAATAGCAATAATATATTTATGTATAATTGATTGTATATGCCTTGATTAGTGGCAAAGTTGTTAGAGTTTCCTTATTAGAGATAGCATTGTATTTGTATTTATAGAGGCAATTATCAATGAAAGAGGCAAGGGATTAACTCTAATAGTTTCGTCACTGCTCTTGCACCAAACACATGCTTGATTATCCATCGGAATACCGCGTTTGATCAATGCCATCTTAGTTGGAAGACGGTCTAAAAACGCTCTCCACATGAAAAACAGAGTTAAGTGTGCTTAACAAAAAGATGTGCTTGTAGTTTTTATCCATTAATAAATTCTTAAGGGTTTAAACACACTAACTTACCTTCTTTTTTTGGAAGGTCACTAATTTACTCTCTGCTAAGTTATCACTTCTCACTCTTTAACATCTATTATTTTAACATTCTTTTTTTAACGGTCGTGACACCGGACGTTGTGGCCAAGATCGACTACTTGACCGCTACCAGCCCCTTGGTTCTCCCAGATGCGCAAAAATCTGACCTCCACTCACTCGAAGACAATGAAATAATAGGTAAAACCTCGCCTCCCATATGAGTCGAACCGGTGTCACCCGTATTCACTCTTTACCTGAATGCCACTCTACCACAAGGGTGTGGGCATTGTTTTATTAAGTTATCAAGCCAGATTAATATTTCGTTATTTCTATAACAATTTGTTTGATTCTGTATGAAATCATGACCATAACATTTTTTTACCTCTATAGGATGACACACTTGAAAAGTTACATAGTCTTCGCTTTATATTCACACACCTAAACCACATTATAGCTAAAATATTTATTTTTTGATGACTTTTCACTTAATATTTACACTTCTTAAATTTATCAAATTAAATCAATAGTTATGATATATAGTAATCTGTATTACATATATTCTGATTGTTTTATAATATATTTATTTAGCATAATTAAACCAAAGAAAGAGTGGGTTTGTGGGCAAATAGGTCTTTCATTACCAAACTAAAAGCAAAGGCACATTGTTGAACATGTACAATGCATTTGTAAACATGTGCAATGTCACCTTTATGTCTCCATTATACTATTTCTTTCTTTGTCTCTCTTTCCTATTTATTAATTTATTTTTAAATAAATATATTCAATTTCAGGTCAAAGATCTTTATTTGCACCAAAAACAATCAGTTAACTGTCAAATAATTTTGCTAATGATGTCGTAGCCCAGTGGTTACAACAGAGGTGGAAAGGTTTACCCACATTTATGGTGTTCCTGCCCGGAAGGTCTCAGGGTCGAATTTCGACGGAGAACAAACTGTGGCATCGGTTCAAACCTGACAGTAATATGCCAACCACGAGATTTCTACCCGGGACTAGGTGTTCAAATGCCAATGGCCTAACAAAAAGTGTCAAATAACTTTTGTTTGATTTATGTAAAAAAAAAAATAATAATTAATGCCCTATACATTACATGAATATTCAAGATTTTTTTTGCTCACAAGAATATCTGTACGACTTAACTATTTTTTAATTGTTATAAAATACTGATTGTGGTCTAAACTTTTTTCAACTTGGCATGTTAAATGGCATATTACAAAATATTAAAATAAGCTATGTTTATAAATAAAAAAAAAACTATATTAAAAATATCATTACAATGGTTTTTGGATTTCATAACTGATCGTTTCAGCCACAACAATTCGCTTATTAGGAAAAAAAAAAAAAAAAAGTTTAGATTAATTTGGTTAACCACTAAATTTGAAAAATTGGACTTGTGTGGATTCAAAGCTAATTACGACTAACAAATTCAACCACACAATAAATCCATTCACATATTGGATCAAATAACTTTTAGCAATTCTTGTAATACATAAAGGGGAATAAGTAAGAACCGGTTTACTTCCTTGGAGGGTTCCTGCCCGAGTTTAGTCTCAGGTTCGAATCTCACGCTCCACCGAAAAAATAACCGCTTGGGTTTGAAAGGAGAAACCCGTGTGGTGCTATAGGATTCGATCATGGGCAGTGATCGTTTTGTAACACGAAATTTATCGCTGAAACACTATTCTCCAAAAAAAAAGTAAGAACCGGTTATTTCGACACATATACCCTAACCGAAACATAAAATTTTGATTACAAAAGGTAAGAATCGAATCCTATGTTTCTCAATTGGGTCGATTGTGATTTGATCATTTGGTGTTTGTTAACTTCTCACATCAATAGAAGTTAAATAAAGAAAATAAAGTACATATATATTCCTTATTTTTATATTAAAAAAAAAAGGAAATTAAATTTGATTTAATAGTGGACAACTAATGCCTTGCCAGCTTCTTATTGAGAAATGAGAATAGTACCATTTTATGGTCCCCAAACTCCATTCACCATTTGGAAGTCAATTACTTGTTCTTTCACCTCCAAATAGATAGGTACAAAGGAATCTTAGAATGTGAACATGTACCACCCACTAAGCCAAACGTACAACTCCAACTGTCTTCAGGGTGGCACTTGCATATGTTCCCTTCCTCCAACCATATTTAGAGAGTGTTTGGGATTGCGTTTTGAATCTGATTTTTAGATTATTGCGTTTTGAAAACGCAGATAATCAGTTTTTAGTGTTTGGATTGCGTTTTGAAAACGCAGATAATCAGTTTTTTAGGCTACCAAAATGCAATAATCTATAAGCAGCTTCACCCCTGTTTTTTCAAAACGCATAATCTGTTTTGAATAATCAATCCCAAACACCCTTAGATACTCAACATGATCATATCAGGTGTTATAAATTATAATCATTCTGTGGCTAAGATATGGTTTGAGAAGAATAAGATGTACACAGCGTTACCTCACGCTGTAGAATAATATTATAAATAAGCTAATAATATAAAGTCAAACCAGAAGTATTATAAAGTTAATAAAGCATAATTAAAATGTAGAAAATAGTATCTAGTTACTAATGTTGCTTTTAAACATATGTTCAGTATTTGCTACTGAAGAAGCGAAAATATCGATAGAAGTAGAACCACAACAGTGATCACCATACTGCCCCAATGCCGCCACGGTTTCTGGTTTCTGTTTACCGCGGCCACTGCTGAAGAGTTTCCATTAGTGTTTTCAACTTCCTTTGACTCATTTGACTCTGCAACAACTCCATCTTCAGTGTTGCTGATGGCGGCGTCTCTAGCTGCACGCTTCCTCTCCTGAGCTGCCCGCTTCTTCTCCCTCTTTTTCGACCGCTTTAACCTCCTCTGCACAATATTTGTTCGGTTAAATGTTCTTAGAGATGAAATTTTGTAACATATTGTTGACAAGTCAAACGGGTCAAATGTAGAAAATTAACTATAGATAAAAATGGTTTAGATCCGTCTTAAGCGTACCTAATAAGTCGTTAGTTATATGCAAAAAAACGGACAGAAGTGTTGGCCCGTTTTATACAGCTAAAAAAATCAATATTACAATAAATATAACAAGACATATACTGATATACACACTTTAACATTAAGTCCCATTATGATGGTATCGTGTTGGTCAACCCGGCCATCCCCTTTTTGATTCGAACTAAAAGGTACCCCTTTCACAGCCCAAACTCTTTAAGTTTTTGACCCGTTACCCAATCCACCCGTATTATGTAAAATATAAAACAGCTAAAAGAAACAAAAACAGAGATGTTTGAACCTTACCTTCTCTTGCTGTTGGGCTTCTTGTTGGGCCTTAATCTCAGCTCTTGTTGGGCCCTTTTGAGCATTCTGTTTCTTCCTCTCTTGGGCCTCAATTTCTTTCATCCTTTTTTCCTCTAACAGATTTTTTTCTTTCAGCTTAGCCTCAATCTCTTCTATTTCATCTGTTTTATCTTTTTCTTTAATCTCTATTATCTCAATATGTTCAATAGGCTCTTTGGTTATCATCATCTCTTCAACTTCCACCGATACATTATCCTTAACCTGATCATATAAGCGTTGTTCTTCGAAAGACTCAACCGCTTCTTGTGTTTCTAAATCTGCAACTGCTAAACTGGGTTCTATTTCATCTGGAGTAGGGCCGGACTCGCTTGCAACCTTTAGGTCTGAATCATTCGGTAGCATGCAGGAAGGTTCGTCCTGTGCATCCTGTGTTGCAAGCATGTCGCGCTGGCTAATGTAATCTTTCCTGAATTCTTCATTTGTATTCCATTTAGCCATAAATCTCTCCACCTAAAATATATAAAATGTTAGTCCACGAGTGTAAATGCGTACCAACATAGTATTTGAAGTTGCAATAAATCGGTTTAAAAGCCCACTCCTAAAGTAATATGGAAATTTCATAACAAACCTTATCATTTAATTGTTTCCTCAAATCATGTAAGCGCGTAGACGCCTCTTTGCAGGATTCCTCAGCCGCTATGAATCGGGCCCATAGTTCTCTTCCCATTTCAAGTTCCTCAAAATATTTGTTCCTTATTGTATGGCTATCCACTTGACTTTCTGAAACCTTATCTTTTAAGGTTTTCAATTGCATGTTTAACCTCTGCACACAGTAAAAATAGGATCAATTTATAAGATACTGATCTGAGTTTCAGACTTTGTAAAATAATATTATGCTAATCCATCTCCACAAAAGCAAAAAAAAAAAAAAAAAAAAAAAGATTAAAAAAGGAAAGATTTATAAAATTTAGATTCATATATTATATGTATATGTACCCTCACAAGCCCCTCTAGCTGGTCTTTTCGGTCCAACATATGCTGAATTTGGTTTGGGCTACCCATATTTGACGCTAGCTGAGCACGCACCCCCTTCAATTGTTTGATTTCATGAATGAATTGTTTTTCATCTTCTGCCGACAATGTCCCATGCTTTATAATATGTTCCGCTTTAGATATCTGCTTCAACGACAAAAGCTAACTATGAGCTACAATATATAGAAATGCAATACATGAAAACGACAAGATTTCATACGAGAGATTAAAAAAAGGCGTTGGATCATACCTTGCTATCGATATCTAAAACTGCAGCATAATTCTTGATTTTGTTGGTGACACATTCAACACGGTCTATATGTCGCCTCTTTGATTTGACTAAATGTGTTGCAGCCCTTAACTCCAAGTTTTTAGCATGGAATGCCTCTTGATGGACTAACATATTATCCTGTTCAATAAAGAAACAAATTAATTATATGAACACAAGAACAGTATATAATAATGAACCATCAACTCGGTTATTAACGAATTTCTTACCCATTTGATGCGAATTTCATCAATGATCGCATCTTTACGCCTTCTCTTCTCATCAAGCTGCAACTCAACATCTGTAATCTGCGCATTTAGCTTTTCATCCTCGTATCCCGGATTCTTTACCAACAAACAATAAGATGGAAACTCCACCTCATCTGTCTGAACATGAACCGAAACCCCAACCCTTTGACCATTAACACCCTCATTATTCACACTCACACTCTTATCACTTAATTCTTGTAAATCAATAAGACTTGACCCGAGCTTGACGTTGTTCACAACACACGCTGGTTCAGTACCAAATGAACCAAATTGAATACCAAGGTCAAGTTTTAAAAATGTGGCAGGGAAGCTTACAGCTACAGCCTCATTAACCGATTCTGCTGCATCGTCCTCTACGCCCAAAACATCAACATTCTCATCAATATCTTCAATCGCCTCAACAATCTCCTCTTTCGGCTGAAGAACCACAGCCTGATTAACCGATTCTGCTATATCGTCCTCTACGCCCAAAACATCAACATTCTTATCAATATCTTCAATCGCCTCAACAATCTCCTCATTCGGCTGAAGAACCACAGCCTGATCAACCGATTCTGCAGTCTCGTCCCCTACGCCCAAAACATCAACATTCTCATCAATATCTTCAATCGCCTCAACAATCTCCTCTTTCGGCTGAAGAACCACAGCCTGATTAACCGATTCTGCTCTATCGTCCTCTACGCCCAAAACATCAACATTCTCATCAATATCTTCAATCGTCTCAACAATCTCAGTTTCACAATCGCTGACACTTACACAAACACAATCAGTAACCAATCCGATCCGAAAACCGCAACAATCATCACCGATCGCCTCGACACTCTCACATACAGTTTCAACCTTACGTACACCGTCCTCAGTCATCATCACCATTCTTAACTGATCACAGTTTTTGTTTTTACTACAAATCAATAAACAGAAACAGATCAAATACTGTATAGTTAACTTTAAATCAAATATAAGGAGATTCAGTTACGATCTATAAGTTTATCGATCATGCGTAATTAACTAACTGAAACAAAAGAAAAGAAAAGAAAAAAGCATGCATGAGTATACTTACAAGCAATAATATGAAGTGATTGAGGAGAGAATAATAATATTAGGGTTTTGAGAAGTTTAATAGGAATCTGATTATTATTGTTTGAAGATAGAGTTAGGAGTTAGGGCGGGAGAAGGACTCTTATATTAATAAATATGTATTTATTTATTAATTTAGGGTTAACAAATGGGATAATCTTTAATTTAAGAATTTTTTTTTCTGGTTATATCTTATCTTTTAGGTAATACCGAATATGTATAGATTATTTTTCGGATTTTTGGTTATATGGATGAGATTGTTTCTTATTTTTTAATTAGAGTGTGATCCGTGTAGAAATACGGTTCAACAAATAACAATACTTTGAAGGTTTAATTTTATTAATAAAACTAGCTAATTACCCCGGGAAGGTCCCGGGGTTGAAAAATCTAATTTTACGTGATAACCTATTGCAAATGGCTCAAGTTAACTAACCACAAAATCTCTCAATCATTGCATGTTCATAGTATTCTAATCAGTAATAACTCATATTCCCTAATCTAAAACTTAATCAGTAATCATCTAAAGGATCACTTATGTAAGCTGCAAATATTCAAAAACTCATCACATCTCTCTAATTTCTCACATTCTAATGGCTCTTATAATTCCTAACCTAATCAACTAAACAAACACTTAAGTTGGAAGTTGTAACCATTGCATCTCATTATGCCACGTGGCATAATCAAGAGATGGTTGAGGCCACCATTAAACGCTACGTCAGCAACTATCAATTCTTCCCGGGGTTGAAAAATATAACCATTCTAATAATACTAATACTAATAGTAATAATTATCACCCTTGTAATTAAATAAATAAAAAAATAACTTTGCTATAAGCTGACACCATGTGTTGCAGTGTTGCGCGATTCTTTCTCATAGCTTCTCTTGATGAAGTATACCTAGTAAAATTCCAATGATAACATGGCGATTGGGCTGATTTTCAACATCGTAGATAAGAACCTGGTTTAAAAGAAAAAACATGATTAATGAATAACATGAACACTTTGTGTGTTTTTTTTCCTGTATGAACGAAACCCCACAAAAAATAGTCGATTTTTTCTCCGTTTTTTATATAGCACTATGGTACTCGTTTTAAAGATAATAAAACGCTCGTTAATTTGGTGTAATTTTTTTCTTTAAAAAATCTCGTATATAAAAGATATAAAACGTTTAAAAATTATGGGAGGAAATATGAGAGAGAAAATTTTAAATTTATTTTTAAATTGTTTTTTTTTAAAATAACTCAATTTAATTAAAAAAGAAATAATTAAAAAACACTAAAATCTTTCAATTATGATGCCACGTGTCAGTTTCATGAAGAGGTTGAAGGCACCATTGCACGCCACGTCAGCAATGTTCAATTCTTTTATATATATTAATTAATAGATAATAGATATAAAATTAAAAGTAGTTAAATATAATAAAAAATATGATAGGTAAGAAAAAAATAAATACTTCAAATATCACTAAATGGTTTGACTTTAAAAGTCAAAACTGCAAGTTTGCTCACAATAAACTAACAATATGATATAGCTTGGAATTTAGACGGATGATTTAGGGTATGTTTTAGGGGTGTTCAGAAAAACCGCAAATCAAATAAAAACCAAAAACCCAACTGTAATCGTAACCAAAAAAACCAATCCGAACAACGAATTTGGTGTTTGGTTTGGTTTTAACCGAAACCGAATTACTTATTCGGTGTTTGGTTTGGTTTTTGATTCTACATTTTGTTTATTTGGTTTATTTGGTTTATTTGGATAACCGAATAAACCGGTAAAATAATTAATTGTTAAATAAAAATAATAATATTTAATAACTCATATATAATATATAAGCCCAAAATATTAAACCCAACCCAAAATAAATAAAGCCCACCAATTTATAGAGGTAATAATATAAGTATAAACTAGTAAACTATGGTTCATTTTACTATTTCAAATTTTTATGATGTTTCTGTTTGCGTGGTTTGATTTTTTGGTTTATATTTATTGCAAACTTTCTTTTCGGATTTTGGAACATATAGGTATATAAGTTAGAGAGAAAAAAAACTTCGTTTCAATTTGGTTTGTTTGGTTGAATTTGGTTTGTTTGGTTTTAAACCGAAACCGAACCGAATTCAATTTGGTTGAATTTGGTTTGGTTTTCATATTCCTAATTTGGTTTGGTTTGGTTTTTGGTTTGAGGTACAAAATTTTGAAAACCGAATAAACCGAATCGAATAAACCAAATGAACACCCCTAGTATGTTTGGCAAAAAGTTTTTAGGAGCTTCAAGTTTCAAGCTTTTAAGAAAAAAAAAACTCATACTCAATAAAAAGTCTTGTTTAGTTAAAGGAGCTCGAAGCTTTTAGGTTATGAGAAAAAACTCTATAGTGAAAAGCTATTAGTATTAACGTTTAAGAAAAAAAGCTCTACTAACTACAAGCTTTTAATTAGTAAATGACACAAATACCCATTCTATTTTAAAAATAAAATAAAAACCTTTTTTACAAGCTTTTAATTATGTCTATTTTAGTCATTTTATAGATGTTGACTCGTATTTTAAGATGCTTCTATATATGCTCGAGGTTGAAAATCAAGGTTAATAAATCTTCTATTCACGGAATTGGTACAACAAGGGAGAAGGTTTGTGACATGGCTAGTGTTGTCGGGTGCTGTGTGGGCAAGATTCCTTTTTGAGTATTTGGGTGTTAAAGTTGGAGCTAACATGCAAAAATGTAGTAATTGGAAGGTGTTAGATATTTTTTATTCTCGTTTGGCTTCTTGGAAACCCAACTTGCTCTCTATAGGGGGCAAGTTACCCTTATTAGGGCAGATATGGAGAGTTTGCCGGTATACTACTTTTCCATTTATAAAGCACATAAAGTTATCGTTCAAAAGTTGGAGCAATCTACAAGAAGATTTTTATGGGCCGGGTCTCAAAATGGGAAAAAAATTCACTGGGTAGCGTGAGATCGGGTTACTAAGCTAAAAAGGAAAGGAGGCTTGGGTATTAGTAGGTTGCAAGAGACGAACGAAGCTCAAATGTCTAAGTGGGTCTAGAGGTTTAGAACGGAGCAAGATAATTTATGGGTGAAGATTATAAAAATATGTCATCTATACTTACCATAATAGGAGAGTCGTGATTGACATAAGAAAGCTGAGTTGGCAAGCATATAGAGCTTAAAAAGCTAAGGTTGAAAGCTTAGAGATAGGCCACGATTCCGTGTATGACACAAATAATGATGTCATCAATCAGTTTAAAATATTCAAGAAAAAAATGTGGGCCAGTATCTTTTAGCACTGTTGAGCTCAACAACATCTATTGGTTGGCCTCGATAGACGAACAGCTGTTTAGACCAATAATTGAGTTATCTACTTAATAAGCAGATGTTGTGATCATATGTTTTCAATTTTTAAACCCTTAAATTTTGAAATTTTAAGAGGAAAGTTTTAAATTAACATAGGGAATCGTATTTCATTAATTACGCTGCAGGTATCTTTCTTTATAAGCTTAGGGTCAAGTTATTCTACACAGTGTAACAAAAATGAGAAGGGTGAAAAGGATACAAAAAACGTAATAGATCAAGAAATATGACACAACGAACCAAGAAATATAACACAATTCCAAAAAATATAACACAATGCTAAAGAAAAAATATAACACAATGCTAAAGAAAAAAGATCAAGAATTGGTGTCCGTTTGATAACCTTCCTACGACTTCCTATTTTTCTTTCACTGTGTATTTGATCCTAACCCTATAAGCTTAACCCCTTAACAAATACAGCAGTTTTGAAATTTCTAAAACACTTTTCAAATTCAAATATTTAAATTTCAGATATGTGACCGATCGAATCTAGCTAAACAGGGAGTTTATATTGATGGATTAGTAGATAAAGTATATGTCATTTGATGGTTTGTCTATTATCCTTTATTTAATTTAATTAATAATCATACATGTTCTGTGTTTGATCCTCATGTTTTGCTTAGGGTTATTTTCAGGTTGATATGATTCAAGTTTCTATCAAGAAACGGTTGTCTTTTTCTTCAAATCTTTTGGTTTGTGTATTATTATTTAGTTTATTTAATTAATTATACATGTTCTGTATTTGATCTTCATGTTTTGTTTATGGATTAGTAGATAAAGTAAATGTCATTTGATGTTTTGGCTATTACTCTTTATTTATTTTAAAGAATTATACATGTTCTGTTTTTTATCCTCGTGTTTTGTTTATGGTTATTCTCAGGTTGATATGATTCAAGTTTATATTAAGAAACTGTTGTCTTTTTCTTTAAATCTTTTGGTTTGTGTATTATTATTTGTTTAATTTAATTAATTATACATGTTCTATATTTGATCTTCATGTTTTGTTTATGGAGTAGTAGATAAAGTAAATGTCATTTGATGGTTTGGCTATTACTCTTTATTTAATTTAAAGAATTATACATGTTCTGTTTTTGATCCTCATGTTTTGTTTATGGTTATTTTCATGTTGATATGATTCAAGTTTCTATCAAGAAACTGTTGTCTTTTTCTTCAAATCTTTTAGTTTGTGTATTATTATTTATTTGATTTAATTAATTATACATGTTATGTGTTTGATCTCATGTTTTGTTTATGGATTAGTAGATAAAGTAAATGTCATTTAGGGATGAGCTCGGGATGGTATCGGTACCGAACTGATACCGATCCCGACAATACCGATACCATAAAGTCCAAAAAACCAATACCGGTATCGATACCGAACACATACGGTACGGTACCGGTTCGGTATCGGTACGGTACCGGTATGGTATCGGTATTTTACCTTAAAATACCGATACCATACCGATCCCGAAACCCCTCAGTTCGGTATCGGTTCGGTACGGTATCGGGATCGGGACGGGATCTGTATTCGGCCTTGTATGCTCATCCCTAATGTCATTTGATGGTTTGGCTATTACTTTTTATTTAATTCAAATAATTATACATGCTCTGTTTTTTATCCTCATGTTTTGTTTATGGTTATTTTCAGGTTGATATGATTCAAGTTTATATCAAGAAACTGTTGTCTTTTTCTTCAAATCTTTGATCGCTTGGCTATTACTCTTTATTTAATTTAAAGAATTATACATGTTCTGTTTTTTATCCTCATGTTTTATTTATGGTTATTTTCATGTTGATATGATTCAAGTTTCTATCAAGAAACTGTTGTATTTTTCTTCAAATCTTTGATCGTTTGGCTATTACTCTTTATTTAATTTAAAGAATTATACATGTTCTATTTTTTATCCTCATGTTTTGTTTATGGTTATTTTCAGGTTGATATGATTTAAGTTTCTATCAAAAAACAGTTGTCTTTTTCTTCAAATCTTTTGGTTTGTGTATTATTATTTATTTAATTTAATTAATTATACATGTTCTATATTTGATCTTCATGTTTTGTGTATGGATTAGTAGATAAAGTAAATGTCATTTGATGGTTTGGCTATTACTCTTTATTTAATTTAAAAATATTATACATGTTCTGTTTTTTATCCTCATGTTTTGTTTATGGTTATTCTCAGGTTGATATGATTCAAGTTTCTATCAAGAAACTGTTGTCTTTTTCTTTAAATCTTTTGGTTTGTGTATTATTATTTATTTATTTAATTTAATTAATTATACATGTTCTGTGTTTGATTTTCATGTTTTGTTTATGGATTAGTAGATAAAGTAAATGCCATTGGATGGTTTTACTATTACTCTTTATTTAATTTAAAGAAGTATACATGTTCTGTTTTTGATCCTATTGTTTTGTTTATGGTTATTTTCAGGTTGATAAGTTTCAAGGCCCTATTAAGAAACTGTTGTCTTTTGCTCAAATCTTTTGGTTTGTCTATTATTCTTTATTTAAATTAATTTAATTAATTTTACATGTTCTATGTTTGTTCCTCATGTTTTGTTTATGGTTATTTTCAAGTTAATAAGATTCAATGCTCTTTTAAGAAACTTTTGTCTTTTGGTCAAATCTTTTGGTTTGTCTATTATTCTTTGTTTAAATTAACTTAATTATTTTTACATGTTCTATTATTGATCCTCATGTGTTGTTTATGGTTATTTTCAGGTTGATATGATGTTGTCTTTTTCTTCAAATCTTTTGGTTTTTATGTTTAATCTTCATGTTTTGTTTCATGGATTAGTGGATAAATTACATGCCATTTGATGGTTTGGCTATTATTCTTTATTTAATTTAAAGAATTATACATGTTCTGTTTTTTATCCTCATGTTTTGTTTATGGTTATTTTGAGGTTGATAAGATTCAAGGCTGTATTAAAAAAGTGTTATCTTTTTGGTCAAATCGTTTGGTTTGTGTATTATTCTTTAGTGTAAGACATTTATAAAATTTAGGAATCTGTTGTAATGACTTATATAGTAACATTTGTTTTGAACAGTTGTTAGAAAACAGACGCTATATAACATCTGTTGTAGAATATAAATGTTAAATGATAGCAACTTTGTATACAACAATTTATAAATAAATAACGTATGGTGTAATAATTTAGAGTATAAATTGTTGTATTAACAGAGATTGGACTCTTGGAGAGCATTTAACAGTTATAGTATTGAACACGTATTGTACTTAGAAAGGTGAAATTTAGCAGAGTTTATAGCAACAAACCATATTGAAAACAGTCTGTTGTAGCTACTGACTGTTGGATGAGAAAAGACCTTTGAAGTTATTAACAGCTGTAAAAACAATGGATGATGTTCTATAATATTCATATGTTCTAACATCTCTTATTCCACATCTGTTCTTGAAACAAACTTTCGAGTTTTAGAGACCTTTTTGCAGGGTAGTATAGAACATATTTTGTACTTACAGGGTTTAATGCAGCAGATCATATTGAATTCAGTTTGTGAATTTAGTAGATGTATGATGTTTTCACATTTCAAACTTGTATTTTTAGAAAAATATAGATGAACAAACAAATGATCACAAACAAATGAATTCTTGATTTAACTTAGGTATTAAACAAAAAACAATGATCATACTATGATTAACAAAAAGTTGACAATTAAAATAGAGGATCACATTACAACCATTGTAAATTAAAGTCAAGAGTTAAAAAGAAACACATAAACCAACAAAAACTTAAACTTCCAATCCACTAACCAGGCACCACCAAAAATATTAAACCCTAAATTTTGTTCCATCCTCTGACTCAACCGTCATATCTGCAACCTCCGTTTCATCATCATCTTCAGATGAGTCTACATTGTCTAGTTCTTCATTTAGATTTGCTTGGGCATCCTTTCCTTCCCACAGGTCTACTTGAGTCTTCACCATCTTCTCGAGGTTGAAACCAAAGTTTGCTTCAGTTGGATTCAATAGTGTTTTTTCAGATAATCTTCTTAGAAAATCCACATCATCTGAGAAGCAGATGTTTTGAGGTTTGTAGTATCCTGTGTAGCCATCATGAAACGTAATCGTCAATTCAAACACCTCTGACAGAAACTCCCAAGAAATCACATCACGAAGTTCACAGTTTTTTAACATCTTCTTAATTTTTTTTGGTTAGCCTTCGTGATTCGCCAGTTTCCCAACTCGGATGGCTACCAAGTTTCAACATTTTTTCAGAACTTCTTTAAAACAGTTAGCAAGTATACCTTCCGGGGAATGGTAAATACGCTTCCTTTTGTCACAGAACATTAGGATGAATTTCTTCTTTTCACACCACCATATGGATAATTGTTTATTGTCTGACATTTTTTTCTATTCAGTTTTGGGATTGAGAATTCAGCTAGGAAAGACAATTAGGAAAAAGAAAAGATATGCGCCTTAAATGTGTTATAGTATTCTTCGTTTTATAGGAAGCTTGTAGAGGAGTGGGGGAGTGGTGTTGGAAGCTAAAACGATGTGGATGGCAATCAAATCGCTGTCAGTTTTTATAAGATATTTAATTTAATAGAGACAATTTGGGGGTAGGTTTTCAACACATGTCTTTTCAACTTTAATGACATGTTATGATTATATTTTTTCTTATTTAATACATTGTTAATTTATTACTTTTTATTTAGTAAAATAAATAAGAAGTTACATAAATTGAAAAGACGTGGCTTTTGAGCCACATCTGTTAGACAAATATTTTAAATAACATCTGTTATTTAATAGCTGTTGTGTGAATAGACATTGGACTGTAAGGTGCTGTTTGTTTTTTCTGCAGGAAAAGGTCTGCAGTCTGCGGACCACATTTGCAGACATCTGCAGGAGAAGAGGTGGACCAAAGGTCTGCAGGCTCCTGAAATAAACTTAAATTTAAACAAACTGAGTTTTTACAGCAGTCTGGTGGTAGATGGTGGTGGTGGTGGGTGGACCGTGGTGGTGTGGACCATGGTGGTGGGTGGTGGTGGTGGACGGTGGTGGGTGGTGGTAGTGGTGGTGGTGGGTGGACGGTGGTAGGTGGTGGTGGTGGTGGGTGGACGGTGGTGGTGGTGGACCGTGGTGGTGGTGGGTGATGGTGGTGGTGGGTGGTGGTAGTGGTGGTGGACGGTGGTGGGTGGTGGTAGTGGTGGTGGGTGGACGGTGGTGGTGGTGGTGGTGGGTGGTGGTGGTGGTGGTAGTGGTGGTGGATGGTGGTGGGTGGTGGTGGGTGGTGGTGGACCGTGGTGGTGATGGACGGTGGTGGTGGTGAACGGTGGTGGTGGACGATGCTAGGTGGTGGTGGGTGGGTGGGTGACGGTGGTGGTGGTGGTGGTAGTGGGTGAGGAGAAGAGAAGAGGAGAAGACCTTTGAAGACTTTAGAAGACTTTGGTCCAAGTCTGCACCAAGAAGAGGTCAGGAAGAGCTTTTGGAGTGAAATGTCTTCCGAAAAACAAACAGTCTGCCCGCCCCAAACGTTTGCCCGCGTCTGCGCGACGCAGACAAAAGAGGTCAGAAGTGCTTCTGGGAGAAAAACAAACACCACCTAAGAGACCTTTCAACAGTTGAAGAATTGGAAAGGTTATAGAATAGTGTTCAATATTGGTTGCTATAGGGACTAAAGAGTAATTCTTGAATAACATTGGGAGCCATTGGTTATTAATTACTTATTATTTCTAATATTAAAATATTTGATGTTAGCTTGAATTCTTCCTTACAACAAATTTTTCTTTCAACAGTTGAAGAATTGAAAGACCTGTAGTATAGTGTCCAATATTGGTTACTATAGGGAGTAAACTGTAATTATTGAATAGTATTGGGAGCAACTGGTCATTAATGCTTATGCATTTCAACAGACGTTACTAAACACATTTTTTTGAAACAGATTATTGACTTCTTAATTTGGTGTTTAGTAAATAGACCATAACTGTTGGTCTGTTAATGTTTTTTATATTTTGAGGGAGTATAATTGTCTTAAAAAAGATACTCTTCCCGTATCATCAGAAGTTTGTTTCATCATCTGTTACTTGCTTCAACAGTGGATAATTCTCACCTGTTTCATTCATAGGTGGTTACGAAAGGCAAAAGCATAACCATCAATGAATGGATTTGCAGCTTTAGTTGGATTTAGTCTTCTCGTGTTTTCACACGGGATTTCACCTAGTAAAAGTAAAAAAAAGGTGGTCTACTTTATCTTGGAATAGAAGTGCGAGGGGTTGTTGGAGCGCCATAGTCAAGAACGGAGACAATATGCTGATTCAAGGCCTTAAACAACTACTTTAGAGGAGAGATTGGTAGAGGGAACAACATTCGTTTTTGGATCGATGCTTGGCTATACAATGAACCTTTAAGATGTAATGTGACAAACGACAAAATTAAGGTAATTCCGTACTAATTAATTATGCGTAATTAACTTAATTAAGTGCAATTTTGTGTTAATTGTTTTAACTAAGCCTTAGAGAATAGAAAATTCCCCATAAGATGCATAGGAATGCACATGTTTAATGTTGAAGCACGACGAAATCGCGTGCAAATAAACTTGTCTGGAACGGACGTTGGTGATTACCTGGTAATTATTAATTAACCGAAAACGATCCCGAACACCCGGGATATGAAACAAATGGAATTTCCATGAAATATTATGTGTTTTGGAACTCCAAAACTATAAGTGGAAACTCCAAACACAAATCTCCCAGTAATGAATAAAGTGCGCGTATCGTACCCGATGCGCGCGAAACTTATAAATTTACCCAATAAAAGCCTAAATAACTTACCAATGCCTAAAATAACTTATCTTTAAGGGTAATTGGGAGTCAATTATATGTCCGGAATAGCTCGTAATAAACACGCGTTAAAACCCCGAAAACCCTAACCGAACTTATTTGATTATAACTAGTAATTAGTAGATATTTTTGCAAACATGTGGGACCCACTAGCCCACACATGAGCTGGCCACCCATGGGTGTTTAAGGCACCCTATGGTTGCTTCTTTATCCCACTAAAATGATTATGTTAGTAAGCATGCATGCTAAGTCCTTTCCAAGTACAATTTACCTTTTATAAAGACACCATCCATCCATGAATCTTGCATAACTTAAACAAACAAACTCCACTCCTCCTTTTGAGCAAATATCCACGCCTGCTGTCATGGACAAGTGGAAGGAATTGAATGGTATGTTGTCCACAATCAAGGTTATCGACATAGATGATCAATGGAATTGGAGTGGCCACAAGAATGGTATTTTTACAGCCAAGTCGTTAAAAAAGTTGATTACTAATGAGCTTAATATGTCCGACAACTTTAAGCTAAAGTGGTTAACTTGAATTCCATTAAAATGCAATATTTTTGTATTGAGAGTGAAGATGGATAGGATCCCTTCGGTTGAGGTGCTTAATAGAAGGGGTTTTGTCATAGAAGATGGTTATTGTACGCTATGCAATTATGGTTTGGAGAGTATTGAGCACTTGTTCACATCGATGCCAAACGGTCAAATTTCATTGATTCTCGTGCATAACTCTCATTATCTCCATAACCAGTTGCCCCATAGCGCCAGGGTAGCGTGTGCCCGACGCCATGGAGGCCAATAACGCCCCATAACGAGAGTTGAAAACGCCCACTACGGATGCCCTTAACAAGTCATACCGAAGAGATATTTGTTTGTTACCTGTTTTAATTAAAACAATTAAAAAAAGAAAGGAATAATTACTCTCAAGTCACTAGCAAAAAAGAAACTCTCGCTCCGAAAAAACAGGGGCGATTAGGGTTAGGGTTTGCATGCATGGCGGCGAAGGAACGTTACAAGCTTAACACTTGGTATGATGCACCGTCCAAGAAGGGTAAAGGCAAGCTTAACAATCAACAATCCAAGGCTACTAACAGATCGGATGGGGGAATCAAGTTTTTTGTCTCAAATCTACCGGAACGTTGTTCGTCTGCAGATCTGGCTGGTGTGTTGAATGGGTACACAGAGGTCTTAGGGTCTTATATTGCGAGGAAGTATGATCGGCTTGGCAAGAGGTTCGGGTTTGTTACGCTTAAGGTTGACAGAAATCGAGTGGATCTGGATGAAAGGTTGAAAGACGTGTGGATTGGAAGCTATAAACTCTTTATATCCCCAGCAAAGTTTGTCGATGAACAGCCGGTTCGGAGGAAGGAAGAAAAGGTATGGCAGCCAGTGAGGGTCGAATCTCAGGAAGCTGTTGATGACACGATGTTGAATGTTGATAAAGGCAAAGCAGTGGAGCAAAACGTTAATGTGGTAAGTGGTTCGCGTTCGTTTAAGGATACTTTAATTGACAAGAAGGTAGGGGTTGAGTGTCCGAAGATTATAGTGGATGGTAATATTGGAGCGTTTGGAGAGTTATTTGATCGGGGGGTAGTGGCAAGGGTGAAGGGTTATTCGGAGCTTAATAGTTTGAGGAAAACTTTAAAGGAGGTGTGTGAGGTGCCTATCCAGATCCGGTATTTAGGTGGTTTCAACGTGTTATTGGAGTTTCGAAACAGTGATGAGATGAAGTACTTTCTTGGGAATTCTAATGGCTGGGAGGGTATTATGGATAGTTGTGTTTTATGGAGTGGTCAGTTGCTGGAGTATGAAAGAATTGCATGGGTTCGGTTACATGGGGTACCTCTTACGCTTTCTTGTCCGCAAGTATTTGATGTTATATCCTCTAACTTTGGTAAGGTGGTTCATTCGGCTCAATTTGAAGAAGATGGGTTTGATTTAACTTCTGCGGTAGTTGGGGTGTTAGTAGATAAGGTGGACCGGTTAGCTCAGAAATGTGTTATCCATTGGCATTCTTCTAAGTTCGAAGTGTTGGTAGAAGAGGAGGATGCCGGGTGGATTCCGGAATGTTTAGTTGATTTCGAAGAGGAGGAGGTTTGTGCGATAGGGTTGGAGAATATGGCAGTGGAGGTGGAGAGTGAAAAGGGAGTGGAGGAAGGGGAGATTGCTGTGGAGGAGCATGTGATTCAGGTAGGGCCCAAGGAAACCGTTTCGGATAATGTGGTCATTCAGAATGGAATGTTCAGGAGGTTATTTCGAATCAGTTTACTGAAGGTAGCAGGTATGTGTTGTCTAAGAAGACGAGGAGGAAGTGCATGAGAAGGAAGTCTCCAGGTAAATCTCCTTCTCATTCAGACCTTGGCAGGCCTAAGAAACGACAGAGAGATGGTATCGACCCTTTCGATATTGATAGATTCATTTTCCCTGAACCTAATCATCTCATCTTTGAGTGTAATACGGGGGATCAAGATGGAGAGTTTATGACTCCGGATCTTAATACGCGAGTGGATTTGAATGAAGTAGGAGTTGAAGTCGATGGCATAAGTGATCAGGAACGTCCATTGGTTGATTCGGTTAATCTTCCAGCAGTTGATTTAGCAGAGGAAGTGAATGAAACTATCGCTCTTGCTAAAACTTTAGGGGCCGAGAACTTGGAGATGTTTGAAGAGTCTTTAGTTATTGAAATTCAGAAAGAAGGAGTTCAACCGTTGTTCAATGATTGTGGTTTCGATTAATATTAGAGGTATGGGGAGTTTTGAAAAAGGAGATTGGATACGCAACATTCGGATCAGAAATGGAGCGGCTTTTGTCTTGATTCAGGAGACTCAATTCGCTAGCTTGGAAGGGGTTAATGTCAGTAGGTACTGGGGTAACGATAACCATGGGATGGAATGGGTTGACGCGACCGGTAGATCGGGAGGATTGTTAACTCTATGGGATAATAAGAAATTTCAATCGGTTTCAGTGTCCAAAAATCGGTACTTCCTCTCTTTACGTGGAGTTGTGAAAGATTCAGGGAAGGATTTATGTGTTATCAATGTCTATGCTCCTCAAAAGCCGGTAGACAAGAAGGTGTTATGGGATGAATTGGCGCATTTGTTGGCTGGTTATAGAGGTATGGTTATTATGGGAGGTGATTTTAATTGTGTTCGGAATAGAGACGAGCGTAGGAACTCCAAGTTTAATGCGGTTTCGACTGATGATTTGAATGAGTTCTTGGAAGAGGTTGGCCTTCATGAATACAGTTTACGTGGTCGTAAGTTTACGTATGTGACGGGTAATAAATGTAGCCGCATTGACCGTATTTTTGTTTCATGGGATGTCTTGTCTGAATGGCCAAATGCTGAGTACCGGGCTTTGGCTATTGAGAAATCTGATCATAGTCCGCTTATTTTGAAGGTGGAAGATCGTAACTACGGTCCGAAACCTTTCAAGTTTTTCAACTCTTGGCTCAACAGGAAAGATTTCGATGACGTAGTGGCAAAAGCATGTTCGAATTATTGTGCAAGAGGTGATCCTGATGTGTCTTTCATGAATAAGCTTAAGTTTTTGAGACAAGCTATCTTGGTGTGGAAG
This sequence comes from Ambrosia x helenae, assembly GCA_030844895.1. NCBI lineage: Eukaryota > Viridiplantae > Streptophyta > Magnoliopsida > Asterales > Asteraceae > Ambrosia > Ambrosia x helenae. The sequence goes on from CM061232.1 coordinate 5,208,175, forward strand.
GAATCGGCCAACAAGGAGGAAGAGGTTGAGTATGCTTCTTTGGCTAAGGAAGTTTACGATTTGGATGAGATTGTCGAGGAGAGGGATTTGGTTGAAGCCGAACAGTGGATTTATTCGGAAGCCAAAGTTAGAATGAAAGAATTGGAAGAGTTCAAAGCTAAAGATCTGCGACAAAAGTCTAGGGTGAGATGGGCGAAGGAAGGGGATGAGAATACAAGCTTTTTTCACGGTGTTATTAACAAACGTAGAGTCTCCAATGCGATCCCGGGGTTGGTTGTCAATGGGGGTTGGGTAACTAAACCTTCTCTTGTCAAAAAAGAGGTGTTTAGTTTTTTTAAGAGTAAGTTTGAAGAAGATATGCCGATTCGTCCTTCTCTAGATTGTTATGGGTTGCGGGTTTTGACAGATGAGGTGGCCGGAAGGTTAATTGCCCCGTTTAGTGAAAGTGAGATTAAAGAGGCCGTTTTTAATTGTGGTAGTGACAAGGCTCCAGGTCCAGACGGGTTCAATTTTAGATTTATTAAAAAATATTGGAGTTTATTGTCTGACGACTTTGTGCAGATTTTTCATTCGTTTGCGGAGTCGGGCACTATTAATAGAGGTGTGGGTTCTTCGTTTATTACACTTATTCCTAAAGTCGCGGATCCAGTGTCTCTTGCAGAGTATAGGCCCATTACCTTAATAGGGGTGGTGAGTAAGGTTATTTCGAAGGTGTTGGCGAATAGATTGAGGCTGGTTATGGGGGACATTACTCATGATACACAGTCGGCTTTCTTGACTGGGAGATACATTTTAGACGGGCCTATAATGATTAGTGAGATTTTGTCCTGGGCGAAACGGAAGGGGAAAAAACTTTTTATGTTTAAAATAGACTTCGAGAAAGCGTACGATAACGTTAACTGGGGCTTTTTGATCTCAGTGATGCGTCAAATGCGTTTTCCGGAGTTGTGGTGTAGGTGGATTTCTGGAGTCCTTTCCTCGGCTAGATCGTCAGTTCTAGTTAACGGATCTCCTACTTTCGAGTTCGGTTGTGGTAAAGGGTTGCGGCAGGGAGACCCTATATCCCCGTTCTTGTTCATTATTGTCATGGAGGCCTTTTCCGGAATGCTTCGCAAAGCTTGTGATTTGGGAGCGTTCAATGGTGTCAAATTGGCGGATACGGGTCCTATCATTTCGCACCTGCTTTATGCGGACGATGCGATGGTTATGGGAGAGTGGTCCAAGTCTAATTTTGCGGGGTTGAGGAGAATGTTACGCATTTTTCATATGTGTTCTGGTCTTTGCATAAACATCAACAAATCTACTCTTTTCGGGGTGGGTATTTGTGATGCGGAAGTCACGGAGGAAGCAGGAGCGTTGGGTTGCCGGCCGGGTTCCACTTCGTTCAAGTACTTGGGGATTCTTGTGGGTGTGAATATGGGTCGGATCAACAATTGGGAGCCTCTCATTAAAGTGTTCAATAACCGGTTATCTAGATGGAAAGCTAAAACGTTGTCGATGGGTGGTAGGGTTGTCTTGATTAAATCGGTCCTTTAGAGCCTTCCGACGTATTATTTTTCTTTATACAAGGCGCCTTCGGCTGTGATTAATAAACTTGAAGGTATTATGAAGAGGTTCTTGTGGGGTGGTAATGATGAGGTGAGGAAAACGCATTGGGTGGCTTGGGATGTAGTCACCCGATCTAAGGAGGATGGCGGGTTGGGGATTAATCGTTTGGAAGTGGTGAACAATGCTTTGATTTTAAAGTGGCTGTGGAGATACAAAGTTAAAACCAATGCTTTGTGGCGGAAAACGATCGAGGCAATACACGTCACGAGGAGGAAGTGGGACGCTTTTCCGGTTAACGCTAGTATTAGTGGTACGTGGGCAAAAGTGGTTAAGCTTGGTTTTAGACTTAAAGTGAATGGCAATCAATTCATAAGTATGATAAAGTTTTGGATTGACCCATGGGTTAAAGACGTGCCGCTACGGAGTATGTTTCCTAATCTGTTTCGACTAGAAGTTGATAAGTGGTGCTCTGTCCAGGATCGGATTCAAGGGGGTTCGGAGGTGGCTGCGGTCTCTTAGCACTGGTCTGCATATCCTTCATCTGAAATCGAAGTCTTCGAGCTGCTGGAATGTCATCGTATTATTGCAGCTGTTCGCAAGACAGAGAAACAGGATGAATGGGTTTGGAATAAGGAGGGGCCGGTGGACTTTTCTGTTAAGGAGGTAAAGAAATGGCTTCTTTCGGAGGCTTCGAGGAACAATGCCAATATGTTTAAGTGGAGTACGTGGATTCCGAGCAAATGCAACTTGTTTATGTGGAGGGCTAATATGGATAGAATACCGACTAAGGTGGCGCTTGCGAAGAGGAACATCTTTTTCGATGATACTAACTGTGTTTTATGCAGTGATTCTGAAGAGAGCACGGAACACTTGTTCACGGCTTGTTATATTGCGAGTGGAGTGTGGGATGCCGTCTGCTCATGGTGTAATATCCCCAAGAGTTTTCTGTTCTCTTTTGGTGATGTTATTGAATTGGCTAAGCAGGTGAATAGGTCGCACAACAGGAAGCAAGTGATTTATGGGTTAGTGATTTTAACTTGTTGGTGTCTTTGGAAATCCAGAAATGACAAACAATTCAACAACTCGGAGGTCAAGGTCATGAAGATTGTGCTAGATGTCAAATCCTTGGGTTACTTGTGGTATAGGAGTCGTTTTAAAGGGGGTACGGTAGATTGGAAACATTGGAATGTTTGTTGTATTGATGTGATGTAATCCTTGTAGGTTTCTCCGACTTGGAGAGGTTCCCCGTTTGTGTTTTAATGAAGTTTAACTTTCAAAAAAAATTAAAAAAAGAAAGAAAGAAAAAGAGAAAACAAATTAATAATATCAAGATGATGAATGCAAATTAATATTCCGTTACGATTTATGTTAAAAGACGCTCACTCATAAATGATAAAAATAGGTTCACGCATGTTTCAAAGTCTTTGACTACACCAAGACATCAATCATCAAACAAATTCACAGTTTCGTCTGGTAATTTCTCAATTCCTGATTTACACTCTCCGTTAATTACATTCATTACCTACAAATCTATTGTTTTTGCCCTAAATTGTTTAATTATAGACGGAATGATAAATAGACGTCGATCGATCCATCGATTTTAATCGATCTAGTTTTTCTGACTCATATAATGATCGTTTAGTTCGGTTTTTAGTGAATTACAGTCAGTTACGGTCGGTTTTTATTGTTTGGTTTGCGGTTTTATGAAATTATACTTAGGGTTTGTAATTTGTTAATTGGACTTGATTTAGGCGAATTGAAATGTGAGGTTTTTGTTATCTGATTTTGTGTTTGGTGTGATGTTTTGTTTCGGATCTGAACGTGCTTGAAAGCTTTAGTTATGATGCTTGCTAGAGGTTTAAACCTTAAAAGTATGTATAATCTATTAATTGGATTTATTGGCATGATACAAGTGTTGATGTTCGTTTTGTTGAATGTACTGGAATTGGAATTGAAATTTGATTTGGAATATAGGTGTGTTCTTTTCACGTTACGGAATGGAATCTGGATGGAATTGAAATATAGATTTCGTTCCTTATGTTAATGTTCAATCCCGATTCATTCTTTTGTTGAAACTAATAAAATAAGAAATGAAATCTACATTCCAATTCCATCCGGATTCCATTATGCGAAACAAACAAACCCTTAGTTCTCATGTATGTCATATTATTAGTCGACTGAGCATGCTTCTGGAGTTCCCCGGTCAATGGTTTTGAAAATTGTGTATGGATGTTCAGGTTTTACAAATACATGGAAGTATGGAACCAACACTGTACATATCTTGGCAATTATCTTTCTAGATTTTAAGAAGTTGACTCTCTCATTACTATTGATGAGAGGGGAATGTTATTGTTCTCCACATGGTATATGAATTTTGATGCACCAAAGTTGCTTCTGATTGCATTGCATAGACTACTGCCTGCCTTGAGGCTTGAACTTACTTGTCAAATATATAGTGCATCAAGTTATGCTGTAAGTAGTTTATGGTAGATAAGCTCCTAGAGGAGTAAACTTTTTCGAGTGTAATTTATTAATAGTTCTTTTAAATTGTGGTAGAATTATGATTGTTTACAATTGTTAACGGTGAGTTTTTTGTTTATTGATTTTTACCTTTTGTAAAATGTACGTTGCAGATTCTGCGTTCAGCTAGCTTGCAAAAAAAAAATCTGTTAGTTTTCTGGTTTTTTACTAAAACCACTTAGTTTTGACAATGAAGAGTGGTGAGCGAGCTGCAAATATTGCACTAGCAGGTTTTGTTTCTTTTCCCAATCAAATTCCAGCTATGATATAATTATTTTTCTGATTTGTTTCGTTCGTAGTTATATTCTGATTTACCGTGGCATTTTGGGATTGCAGGTCTAACGCTAGCGCCATTAGTTGTGAAGGTTGACCCAAATATAAATGTTATTTTGACTGCATGCCTCACAGTTTTTGTGGGTTGTTACCGTTCTGTCAAGCCAACACCTCCTACTGTAACTATAACAGCACCCTGTTCAGATTTATATTTAAGTTTTGCCATTTGTTTTGCTTAAAAAATATTTATTTTCTGTATCTTTTCCACAGGAGACAATGTCTAATGCACATGCCATGCGTTTTCCTCTAGTAGGCAGTGCAATGTTGTTGTCTTTGTTCTTGCTCTTTAAGTTCCTGTCAAAAGACCTTGTCAATGCCGTCTTGACTTGCTACTTCTTTGTGCTTGGCATCCTTGCACTCTCGTATGTTCTTTATTTTTGTTAGGGATTGTAATTCATTTATTACACTAAGCTAGTCAGTCAATCAGTATCTGTTAAACTTTTACTGTAGAGCAACACTCTTACCTGCAATTAGGCGGTTTTTACCTACCAAGTGGAACGAAGATGTTATTCATTGGAGTTTCCCGTATTTCAAATGTATGTTTTCTGTATCCATTAACTGCCTATGTCATCCACATATTTTTGTATACTTTAATCTGCCTTCATGTTGTGCATGTTGTTTTAGCTTTTATATACTAAAGTTTGTAACTATGAACTACTTTGGACGAATGATAAATCTATAATGTCAATCAGATGTTAAGCTGAAGATGCATTTATTTGGTCACACTATCATGCACAAATCTTGGCTGCTTGCCTTCTTGGATTTCATACATCTTTGGTTGTGTATTATCCTACTTTTTAAGTTTTGGAGACAGGAGTATATGTAAAATACTAAACGGATTTATTCATGTTATTTTTTATTGTAACAGGTTATATGTGTTTCTTGTCGTTGATGTTTGATTACATGATGTAATTCTCTTAAACATGTATTTTACAGCACTAGATGTTGAGTTCACAAGGTCTCAAGTCGTTGCAGCAATTCCTGGGACCTTTTTCTGTGTGTGGTATGTTGCACAGAAGCATTGGCTTGCTAACAATGTTCTGGGACTTGCATTCTGCATTCAGGTTTGATCACATTTTCATTTTCTTGGAGAGAACATAGAATAGTTGATTCTTGCATTTTTCCTTTACGAAAAACCGTTGATTTAATATGTAGGAAAATGTGATAATGTCTGAGTAAGAATTTATCTTTAGTATCATTTTTTATCCATAGGGCATGTGGCCCTATAATGAGTTGAATTGGATAACAAAGATTGTATTGTTTTATAATGACCAAATTATGTCATCATATTATGGCCATCAAAGGCAATATAAAGTGGAGTTCAATCATGCATTTGTGTTTAAGAGTACACACAACTGTTTTCCTTTTCTTTGCTACAAATTTGCAATTGAACTAAAGATAATTTATTAGTGGTGGGTGAAACCTAATAGAGTTATTTTTGTTTTTAATTAAGGTATCATCGTTGTTAATCTTTTGTTCTTTTTCTGCCTTTTGTCCTGATGTTAGACATACCCTTTTTAAAACATTTTTTCCCCATTAAATCTCATATTAATATTATAACATTTTGCAGGGAATTGAAATGCTTTCTCTTGGCTCATTCACAACTGGTGCCATTCTTTTGGTAAGGAAGTCTTTTTTTTTTTTTTGCCTTAGTGTTCCTTGTGAAAAATTCTAATATTAGCATGAAACATGATCAAAATCTGCCAGGCTGGACTCTTTTTCTATGATATATTCTGGTCTTTTTTACCCCAGTTATGGTCAGCGTAGCCAAATCATTTGATGCACCTATAAAGGTAATGTATGATTTGTTGTTGGAACTGGGTAGTTCTTATCATACTTTTTTTTTAATTCTAACAGAATAGTTTGGTTCGTTTCCAGCTTCTATTCCCAACAGGAGTTGCTGCCCGTCCATTTTCTATGCTTGGTTTAGGTGACATTGTAATTCCAGGTATGCCATTTTTAATAGGTGACATTGTATTTCTAGGTACATCATTATTAGAGTTTACTGTTTACATTCAAATAAGTTCCATTCATAGTGGTCAATTTTTACATTTTAACTCGTTATAATTATTTAGAACATACTTGATAGTTTTTTAGAACTAATGCAATTATCTTATGCTTGATTAAATTGTAAGCAGTGTATAAATAATTGTCTAAGCATGATGTAAGAAAGAAGTCCAGTCTTAACATAAATGTTAGATAATAAAATGTTTATTATACTGAGCTCCACTCTATTATCGTATATTTGTATTGACAGGCCTTGGCAGTTAACCCTTTATGATTCTCATGTTACCTTAGTACTAATATAGTTGATCAATTATCAATATACAGTTATCCGTACGGGGTTGCCTTTCGAGATGTATGCTTTATCTGTTTACATATAAGATAACTACAATGAGTAAAAAAGTTTTACTGCTTAAGTTCATCAATTATTTTGGATATTGACCATACTTTTTAGCAATTGTTATTTATAAAAGCTGTATGCTTTATCTGTTTACATATTATATGTTTGTTATCAGGCATTTTTGTAGCATTGGCACTGAGATTTGACGTATCAAGAGGGAGAAATAACCAATACTTCAAGAGTGCTTTCTTGGGATATGCAGTTGGTGTGGTGCTTACTATTGTTGTCATGAACTGGTTTCAAGCTGCACAGGTTGGACTCAAATTTATTTTGTTTCTTTCGGAAATTGTTTAATAACATGTTTGGACTGTTAGATATCCACATAAATCCTTAGTTTTATTTTTTCAGGGATAATTCATATGTAGGCCACCCAACTATTGTAACTGTTTTATAGGCCACTGAAATATGTATCTGGTTTCATTTGCATACAAAATGTGGCAATAAAAAAAAACACATAAATATAAGTCTTTTGAAGAAACAAAAAATATCCTTTGTTACCTTTTTCTCTTTTGTAAAGTATATATAATGGTAAAAGAACGAAGAAACTTTTTGCCTTTCAACATGGGTGGCCCATAAAGCAGTGTCAACAGTTGGAAGTTTTGATGTTAAACGAAAGGTTTAAATAGCTGGGTGGCCTTGATAAAACGTTCAAAAGTTGTTTGTTGTCGTATATTCTTCCAGTTTTTTTTTTTTTTTTTTTTTTTTTTTAACAATCTAGACTCTTTTTTTTTTTTTTCCTGTTTCAGCCTGCTCTATTATATATTGTACCAGCCGTTATTGGGTTCTTGGCTGTTCATTGCATTTGGAATGGGGATGTCAAACCGGTAAGTCATGTTGTGTACATAAAAACTTATTTTTTTGTATGCGCTTTTATAAGATTTGTATCTGAGGTGGCAAAATGGGCGGGTTGGGCTATATGGTCAAAGCAGGTTTAAGTCATAATGGACAAACATTGAATATGATTTAGAATGCTATATGTATCAAAACCTTTATTGGCTTTGGACTCGTCAGTGATAAACATTACCCAAATCGACCCGTTCATAAGTAAACAGGTCGAAACATTAAGTTACAAATTTGCACCATTCTAATATGTCTGTTTTGATTTTTGGCAGTTGTTGGAGTTCGATGAGTCTAAAACGGCTATTGGTAGTGATGGTGATGCAGATGAGAATACAAGCAAGAAAGTAGAGTGATACATGAAAATTAGCTTTACAAAATACAGTTAAATGTGGTAGAAGAAACTATGTTTTTTCCTTTTTCGTTTTTAAATACTTTTTAATTTAATAGCATTGTAACCCTAATCTTTTTGGTTAACTTATGCTATAGACTTTTCAAGCTCATATTTTTCTGGCATTGTAGCTCTAGTCTTTATATCCGGAAATAGGTTATTCGGGTAGGTTTTAAATGACCCAATATGTGTCTTAACAAATATGACCTGGACCTGCTTTTTTTGTTCGTCTTTGATTAATGACAAATTGACAACCACAAAGGCGGGTTTTAGAGAGAATTGAAATAGAGTACCTTGAGAACCTTATTAAGAGCATTCATATCCCATCAATCAAACACTCCCTTATCTTTAAAATTTAAATAAATCTACTAAAAGCATACTACATCACATCCATCATTTTCTATCTCAGCCTTATACGTGCATGTTATGCTTAACTAGATTTGGTGGAAGGAAGAACAATAAGTGGTTATGTGGTCACATAACTATCTTATCTATATCTATACATATAATAAAGGAGTAAGGGTGGGACGCACACCGAATCTCACACTTGTGAATTTTGGTCTTGATCTTACACAAATAGAACCAAACATACGCCCATATTTAGCTGGAAATCCCTATAATTTTAAGATTGATTATGTTTTGCAAAATTTTTGAGATTTTCCAAATCTATTGCAACCAAAAACCCGATAAACCTGAAAAAACATTTATAACGAGTCCAAATCAGATAAAAAAAAACCCTAGAATTCTTTGTTGTTCTTGAATTGTTCTTCGAATATTTATTAATCTGGAACACAGCTAAACCTTCAACTAAAAGTATCAAAATCCAAAGTTTTTCAAGCAGAAAAACCAAGGATTTTAATTTGTAAATCTGACGGACAAACAAAAACATGAATTAGATAAAAAGTTTAATGAACCAAAACTAAAAATCAACATGTTTTTGTTGAGAAACGCAACAGCTAATCTTCCTCTTATTTTTCGAATGATATCAAAACCGAGCATATGAATTTCTTCGATGGCTATGACACCAATTGTAAGTCCCGAAACTCTCCATGTATCACTCAAACACTCAATCGAATGCGAAAATTAAGATTGAATGCAAAGAACACACGAAGATCAACTGAAAGATTAATGTATTGCACACGATAATAACAAAAACAACTAATAACCTGCAACCACACTCTAGAATTCTCTCTAGAGTTTTCTGTATCAAAGGTGCCTCACAAAAGGGCTAACCCTAATAATGAAGTAAACAAAACATTATATAGGGTCCCCAAACATATTGGCCCACATTATCTAACTCAAGCCCACTAGATAAACTAATCCCAATAATCTATAAACGTACTTGATAAAGACAAGTGTAAACCTACACAATATTATGGCCTTACGTTAACAATGAAGCAAAACATCTATCTTCGACGGATAAGTTAGCATAGAAGGTTGAAGGTAAGAAGGTTGTTGTGCCTGGTTTTAGTAATTGGAAAAGGTATCATTTTTCCCGGTGCCAAAACTTTGGTGTTTCAATCTCAAAACATTGGTTTTCAGAAAAAGATGAGTTTTTAACAAGATTTAAATTTATAAGTAAACGATAATTACTTAGAAACTAAAACCAACACATTGGCAGATAACCTGACGTGTATAGTATAGGTTTATAGGGTAAATACCGAGTATCGTATTCCAGAGAACACACTTTCCCCTACTTAACCTTCCATCACTTTCATTAATCGGGTTTTGAAAAGAAAATATAACGGAGGGGTTGTAAAAGAAAAAATAGTTTTTGAACAGGTTTTGGTTTTAAAATAAAAAGATAAAAATGGTAGGTTTAGAAAACATGCGAGTCTCGGGGACCCTCCGAATAAGTAGGCTAATTATACTAAAAGTTTTACTAAGTTTAATTATTGATGATGGGAACATGTTTTGAACGGTCCTTTCAGAGTTAGGGGTGGGAAAAAAAATAAACAAGGGATGACGTTCTAGCAACTATATGGGTCACACACAGGGGAAGTGTACGAGTCCCCATAAAGGTGTCTTCGAACTGTTAGCCCATAGGCCGGTCTTCTCCTGGTTGACAAGTGTCGTGTTACCTAACGTGCACAAGTCATGTAACTTATTGAAAAGTTTGAATCCTACTTGTTAGGCACTTCCCAAACCACCGCAAAGCCACTCGTTTAAGCACTGGGTTCTCTAATTTACCTTCTTAAATTAATGTAGAGGCTTAATTCTGACCGGGAATCCCTTCCACCTCTCTCAACTCTCGCTTTCCGTACCGAAGGATCTCACATGCCATCAGCTTGTGTGACGAGGGATCCTCTAAAAAGTTAACGACTTTGTATAAACGAGAATTGGAATAAAGTATCCTTGTTTTGTTTATCTTTAAAAAGTGACAACTTAAATATTTATTGATCAGGTAAATATAAGTTTGGTTTAGTGATCATGTGACTTAACAAGTTCAACCCTTAACCCCCGAGGCTTGTGAATGAAAATCTTAAAAAAGGTGGAACATAATCCTAAATGTATGCAATCCGAAGATCATTGGTGCACCCGGATCTGGTCCACTTCAGAAGCCATTGCTTAGAGCCCGGTTTGGATATTAAAAACCCAAAGGATCTGTCTCACTACCGGTTTCCTTGCCTTGGATCTAGCTCGGGACTATCAAAAGCCGTACGAACCACATGATAGTTTATTTTATTAGTTAAGTTTAGGTTGATTTTGCAGGTTTGTTAAGTCAACCACTAATTGAACATGTTACAAAGATAAACAAACAAGAACTAGTTAAGAAGATAAACACACCAAATAACTAAAAATAAACCACTAATAATAAAAAAAAGTCTAATAAATCGAATAGGTACGAATAATACTAGATGGATACAATCATAAATAGATAATCAACATAAGAACATGGAGGTCTTCAACTTATAGACAAGCCTTCAACTTCCTTGATCCAATGCATCAAATGTGATCCTCACGATCCTCGACGTTTATTGCATGTAACTACTCCTACGATACCATTCTCGGTCAAGAACCCAAGGTAGGATGGATCCTAACCTTGGAGAGATGTTAGGATGGCCCTAAGGCCTCCCACAAGACCCTAAGAACTCTGCAAGAAGCTTGGAAGTCGACCCAAGATGGTACACCAAATGATTGAGTTGAGCTTGCCATTTATAGAGCTGTCAGGGCAAGCACGGGCGTGCTTGAGAGTGTGCACGAGCGTGCACCTGCCCCACGTACGTTATGTTGCTGCATGATCTGTCTGGTCTGTACTTGGTGTCGTGCATGGGCGTGCTCAATAGTAGGCACGAGCGTGCTTGTTGACAAACCTTGTTTTTTTGTCTTCCAAGTTGGCTGCTTTGTCTTCTAGTACGTGAAACCCTTGTACCAGTAAGCATGGGCGTGCTTGGTCAACCTTGGGTCAATTTTATCATCGTTTAAGCCCCGAGAAGCTCTTTACACATTTTTGGAACATGCTTTGGGGTCGTATCCCCAGGAATCTCTGGTTTTAGTTGTTTTCACCCGAAAATCATCTCTTTTCGAGTTGGAGCTCCAATTTCTTTAGAAACACAAATAGGAACGATTAAGCAGTTTTAATTATCAATTTAAGCTCAATTTTACCCTATCATGAGACTAATTATGCATGTTTTATATGTGTAAATGATGACACATCAAAGGTTAACATGTCGAATCCTACACGCAAATACGGAAATTTAACACGAACCCGAAACTTGTTTCACACCCATAAACGACGTTGACATGCTAGCAACCCATGTAGCCCAAAGATATCGTTGTTGTTTTTTTCTTTCCACATATTATAATAAATACTTTAATATTACATATTTAGAGCAATAAACACAAAATTGTGTAAAAAAAAGCTATCGTTAATTTATAAATTGATGTCAATTTATCTTGTAACTTTTGCATAAGATACCAAACAAGTTTAATCTATGACATTTTTTTTAAATTTTTTTTCATTATATATTGATTAAATAGGTCAACCCGTGAACATGACAGATCAACCAAAATACAACCATGTAACTAAACATGTTCACAAGCTTGTTTTGAAAAACTAGTTCAAACCTGTTTAGACTAAAACCTTACCGGTGTATTAAATGATATAAAACCTTGATATGTTTAGGTAAAATGTCACCATAAAACAACTTAGGTGGACTTAGGAGTATTGTTTTTGTGGTCCTATCTTTTAACACAACTATCATCCTTCCAAAACTCTAAAAAAAACGTAGCCAAAATATATAAAAAAACACATTTGGAAGGACCAAATCGCAAAAACCTAAAAAATATTGGGTGGTTAGTGAAGTCTCCAATGGAGCACAACCCATTTCAACAACACACAAATTATATGGAATATGCTCTCCAAACTTTATTGATCAAAGAAAATAAGCTTGAAATTTTAATCATTCTCTTATAGCCACCATACCCAAAACTTGATTGGTTATATACAGAAGACCTAACTTGGTCAACAAGTTGACACAAATAAGAAACAAATATTGATTCATAATTAAACAATATAATTCCCATATTTATCTAACTAAGAATCTCAAACAAAAAAATAAGCTATTTCCGTTTATTTCTAACTAATTAAAATTGGCCCATTTGATAACCAGCCCCACACGCTTGAGATCGGCCCACCCGGTCCACAAGCCCAGACTCGAGAATTACACGTACGTCCAACATTAAACAAGTCGTGTTTGAAGATTAACATTAACGCATGTAGTCCAAAACTCATTTCACACACATATTGTCCAAAGGTGTCGTTTTTAGTTTTTTTTTTTCATTTTAATAGTTTAAGTTTAAAAGAACCTAATAAACTATTGAACACAAACGAACACATTATCGAACGTTTATAAACATAAATGAACAAACGCGACCTCTATTCATGGCCATTTGTTTAAAATAAACGAACGAAATTTTCTTGTTCATGTTTGTCAATTATTAAACGAACAACCACAAACAAACTTTTCACCAAACAATTCGTCAAACATCTGTTCGTTTACAGCCCTACATTCACACGAATGACGAAACCTTGATATCCCTATAGATGAAATGTCCTTATAAACCAAACTCAGGAGTATTATGTTTGTGTTCCCATCTTTCAAACACAAAGTATCCAAAAAACAAAGAAACCACATCTGAAAGGACCAAATTGCAAAAACTAAAAATAATATCGGTGGTTGGTGAAGTCTCCAATGGAGCACACCCTATTTCAACAACAATAATAATAATAATAATACTTCACATCAGTAGCCCTACTCTCTCTTCTCTTTTTATTTATAGGTGAACAACACAAAGCAAGCAACCTTCTTCTCTAACAATAATAATAATAATAATGGATTCAGATTATGGAGTTCCACGAGAGCTTTCTGATCTGCAAAAGCATCGTTCTCTCTACACACCAGAGCTTCCTCCTTGTCTTCAGGTTGTTATTCGATTACTTACGTTGCAAGTTATCTTCACTTTGTTTTAGATTTGAGTCATTCAATCTGTGTTTATATGTATATGTTGATTTTGATGTGTTTTAAGTTAGTGACGTGTTGTGGATTGAATCTAGGGTTTGTGAATAAAGGTTTTGAATATTCGATGGAATTGAATATAGATCTGACGTGTATTGATTCGTTTATTATTATTATTATTATTTTTATTTTGCTTTTTTATTGTTGCTTTTTTGATTGCTTTGTGAAGATTCTGAGATGCAGTTTTTGAATGCTTTTAGTAGTGGAAAATAGGATGTAGAATTTATGATTTGATGTTGATTTGTGTATTGAAGAACATTGTTGACTTTTTTTCTAGAGTGATGTGTCTTTGACTTTTTTTTTTTGTATAGAGTGATGTGTCTTTGACTTTTTTTGACTACTGGTCTGGTCTGGTCTGGTCTGGTCTTTAGTCTGTCAATTTTTTGTTTACGTATGTCTGTAGGGATGTTTGGATGTGGATTTGACTTGGAGTTGGAATAATTAGTTTTGAATGTTTGTGTTTGGCGGTTTGACGTGTGAGATCCAAACGGTTCGGTTTGTATATTGAAGAAGATTGTTGACTTTTTTCTAGAGTGATGTGTCTTTGACTTTTTTTTCTTAGTTGGTCAATTTTTGTCAACACATGTCTGGGGATGTTTGGATGTGGATTTGACTTGTAGATGGAATGATTTGTTTTGAATGTTTTTGTTGAAGTGATTCAAATCCAAAGCAAGTTGGTCGGTTTGACTTTTGAGATTCAAATGGTTCGGTTCGATCCGGTTTGAAACTTGGAGTGAAGTGTTAAAGCATTGTTATTTTGTTCCTTTTTTTTACAAACCAACAATTTTGAGGAAAAAAAAGAACATTGTTTTAAACTGTAAAACCGAACGGTTAAACCGTCAAACAGGTAAAACCGGCTGGTTTGGCCGATCCACCCAGCTGGAAAGTTCGGTTTGTGGCTTCTAGAAACCGTATGGTTTGGCTGGCCTAGAATTTTAATCAAAACTGATACCATGAACACCCTAGTGTGTAATAATGCGATTTGGAAAGACAAAAGCTAGACGTTGATGCAAGAAAACTGGTAGTTGGGAAAGAAAAAAAATGAAAAAAGATTGGCATCTACACACACTTTTCTTTGTAACTTGAAGCTTTTTCTTGTATCATTAGAGAGCTTTTTTAATAAAATGTAGTTTTTGTTATAAATTTTGTTTATACATCGGGCTAATGAACCATGATTTATGAATTTGTGCACAGGGAACTACTGTGAGAGTAGAATTTGGTGATGCAACTACTGCAGCAGATCCTTCTGGTGCTCGTGCGATTGCCCATTCATTTCCTCTCACTTATGGTCAACCTTTGGTTCATTTTTTCAGAGAAAAATCTAAACCAGTCAATGCTCAGACCATTAGTGAGCATCCTGCAGTAAGGTGCAAATCATTCAATTTCTTTTTGTTATTCCAAATCAAATGCTGAACTCTTGAGGAAATTTATTGAGCTTTTGTTTTGGTTTTATTCTGTATTGTAGTTTCAAAGTTGTTTGATAAGACATATTAGTTTCATCATGATCATGTGTGCTAGCATTCTTGTATTTTTCGAATAGTATCACATGTATACCCTGAAATTCCTGTTTGGGTTTTAACTTCTAAGTGTAAAAATATATAAAAAAAAGAAATATTGAAAATGTTATTGTAGTGGATCAGTAATGTAAATTACTCAATCATGTACTGTTTTATCTGACCTAGTTGTATTTTCTGCGTACTATCTTCTTTTTCAGGGCTGGATTGGTCTTTTGTGGTAGACAATCTCCTGGAGGACATAATGTTGTATGGGGACTTCATGAGGCTCTCAAAATTCACAACCCAAAAAGTGTTCTGCTAGGATTTCTAGGTACATCTATCATCATTTTCTATGATCCTTTAGTCCCTTTCCATTTGTGGGATTAGTTTTAGGTTGCGCTTTTGATATTCACAGTTAAGAATTGTGCTTTGTGTGTAACTAGGTGGATCAGAAGGTTTATTTGCTCAAAAAACTCTTGAAATCACAGATGATGTCCTTGCAACCTACAAAAATCAAGGTAGTTATGAGAAATATTTAATTTTGTGATTAGGGGTTTTTCTTTTTTTATTGAAGTAATTTCACGTGGGCTATTTTATTCCTTTGAAGGTGGTTATAATCTATTGGGACGAACCAAGGATCAAATCAGAACCACAGAACAAGTAAATTCTGCAATGGAAGCATGCAAGGCTTTGAAATTGGATGCCTTAGTGATTGTTGGAGGTATATATTAACTGTAAATAAAAATAATTAACTGCTTTAAAGTATAAACATTTAATCTTGTCGTTTACTGACACAAACCATGGTTTGCTTGAAGGGGTAACATCTAACACGGATGCTGCTCAGCTTGCTGAGACTTTTGCAGAAGCAAAATGCTCTACAA
Source organism: Ambrosia x helenae (assembly GCA_030844895.1). Taxonomy (NCBI): domain Eukaryota; kingdom Viridiplantae; phylum Streptophyta; class Magnoliopsida; order Asterales; family Asteraceae; genus Ambrosia; species Ambrosia x helenae. Next base: position 5,224,104 of record CM061232.1, read on the forward strand.
AGGTAGTTATTTGTGTTCTGATTTCTCACACATATCTCTGATACACCAAGACCTCGGTTACTTTGTTGTATAAATAATTATTGAGATCTTTTTTAATTTCACAGGTGTTGGAGTACCTGTGACCTTGAACGGTGATCTCAAAAACCAGTTTGTTGAAGCAAATGTTGGTTTTGATACTATTTGCAAGGTACAGATACTATGATATTGATTCTAACTTCTTTAAATATACCGACATTGTTTAGTGTATGGAGATGTTACATATACGCCTATGTGGTGTTGATGTAAACAGTGATCAGATTGTTGTTGAGTTGTAATTGTAAACAGATTATCAATATTAAAATGGAGTGCTGGTTTTAGATTACTGGAAATTGCTCAAGTTCTTTGTAGATACAAATCCTTTTTGATTAATTTGAAGTGTTAATAAAATATTAATGTTGTATTTTAATTGTTTTTATTTAGGTGAACTCTCAACTCATCAGTAACGTCTGCACGGATGCTCTTTCAGCTGAAAAGGTAAACATTTTCAGTTATTGTTTCTTACCAGCGTTTGGAATTACCCCCAACACCCGAGTGATCCTTCCTGAGACGGGATGTCAACTGTCCATACTGTTTTTGACGCTCCAGGCCTGACTCACCAAGGAAACCCATCACTGTGGGAAAACCCTCCTCGAGTCAGGTTTCGAGCCTAAGACCTTAGAGATCACAGGCCTTAACCATTACCTTGATGCCATTGAAGGCCCTTGACATTTTCAATTATTGTTTAACCCTATCTTTTTGGATACACTGTTGGAGGTGGCCATTTTGTCCCATCTACTTATAAATTGGTCTATTTGGGTTGTCTCTAATATAAAAAGGGCCAGTTTGGTAAAAAAAAAAATGCTAAAAGGGAATGGGCAAGTGGGTTCAGCCTCTCACATAGTCTATTTGCATTCAACCATCTCCAGTTCTATTCAAACGGTTAGATATTTTTATTAATAATATTGCTGGGCAGCCCAACATGTTCTTGCTTTCTTGCTGTTATGCTCTACTTAAGATCTAAATGGTATTTTTTTATGCAGTATTACTATTTTATCCGGCTCATGGGTAGGAAAGCATCCCATGTTGCTGTGGAATGCACACTTCAGTCACATCCTAACATGGTGCACTTTCATTTACTTCCATAATAATTTCCATTTTGTTGATATTCTTGGATTAAACTTCTGTATATTCTTATGTAGGTTATCCTTGCTGAAGATGTTGCTGCTTCAAAGCTTACCATTTTTGACATAACCAAACAGATTTGTGATGCCGTGCAAGCCAGGGCAGAGCAAGGTGTGTTTTTTTCCTCAAAACAAATCAAATAAAAGTTGTAGCTCAGGTCAACCCTATCTAGTCAGTTTCGACTCTTAGCTGGTTTGATCCGTCCATCTTGCCATCTCTAATTGTTAATATGATAGCGGTGATAAACCTTAGAATATCTTTTAAAGCTTGTTTTTCTTTCAGACAAGAATCATGGTGTCATTCTACTTCCAGAAGGGCTTATAGAAAGCATCCCTGAAGTTTATGCACTGTTACAGGTATTTCTTTCTGGCTACTGATCATTGGATATCTTGAAATTGGGTTTACTTACAGTTTGGTGTCTATTACAAATAATCACTTAAGTTAATATACATGTTCAAGACAATGCATACAATTTGTGTGATTCAACATTCAAGATTTGAATGATGCCTCTTAATCTTTAATCTTATTCAAATGAACTTTCAGCATTCAGTTTTCATATTTCGCTTTTTTTTTTCAGGAAATTCATAGTCTTCTTAGACAAGGTGTTTCTGCTGATAATATATCCACACAACTGTCACCATGGGCATCCGCCTTGTTTGAATTTATGCCTCCTTTTATTAGGAAACAGGTAGCTTTTCACATTAAAAAAAAAACCCTTATCTTAAACACTAATGTCAGAACTCATATAATTTTTCTTTTATTGTTACAGCTTCTTCTCTATCCCGAGTCAGATGACTCTGCCCAGTTGTCTCAGGTACCTTATTATCAACCTCCATGACATTATAATTTTTTTGTAAACTGTCTCTTTCATTGATCATTACCATACATCATTTCTCAGATTGAAACCGAGAAGCTTCTTGCTGAGCTTGTGGAAGCAGAAATCAACAAGCGACTGGTATGTCTGTACTTAGAAGCTAGAAGATCCTATTCTACAATCATAATTTATACACACATATATCATGCTAATGTATGCCTTTTGTTATATTAACAGAAAGAAGGAACATACAAGGGGAAGAAATTTAATGCGATCTGCCACTTTTTTGGCTACCAAGCTCGTGGTTCTTTGCCATCAAAATTTGATTGTGATTATGCCTATGTAAGTTTGTTTACTTTATCGGATGAATCAGTGGGTTGGGTCACTGGTAAAGATGGGTTTGGGTCAAAACGTATTACTATTTTATAGTAATTAACGTGTATAGTAGATTCGTAGTTTAAGGTATTTAGAAAAATATATATTTTTAATAAAATGATCGAGCATGCTTTATGTATTCAATCATCTTGATCCATTCTAATTCATGCTTTGAAATTACCACCTCTACTAAATGTCAGCTATTGATCATCTAAATTCAAAGCAATTATATTGTAGGTTCTTGGACATATCTGTTACCATATTCTGGCTGCTGGTTTAAATGGTTATATGGCAACTGTCACCAACTTGAAAAGTCCTTCAAACAAATGGCGCTGTGGTGCCGCTCCCATAACGGTAGTGTTTCCACCCTAGGAATAACAAATCTTTATTATTTTTTCTGTTTTGTTATCTTTTAATTTTACCTGGACATTCTAGGCTATGATGACCGTCAAGCATTACGGTCGCGGATCAGGGTCAGGGGCTACAACAATTGGGAAGCCTGTAGTTCATCCTGCTACTGTAGATTTAAGAGGCAAAGTATACGAGTATGTGAAATTTTTTTATTTCTTTTTATTTTATAAGAGTTTTATATCGAGAGGAACTATCTAAAATATGCTGAGTTATGGTGGTGAATGGTGCAGGCTGCTTAGACAAAATTCAACAAGATTCTTGATGGATGATGTCTACAGAAACCCTGGGCCCCTTCAGTTCGATGGGCCAGGTGCTGATTCTAAAGCTGTCAGCTTGTGTGTAGAGGATTTGGATTACATGGGCCGGATCAAGGAATTGAATGATTATCTTGACAAGGTATATACTTTTCTAGAAATGGGCAAATGGCAAATGGTTCGGAGCACAATTGTCCAAAAAAAAAAAATTAATACCCAACAATGTCAATTATGATTACAAAATATAAAAATCTAGATTTATTTATTTGTTCCCTTTGACCCATTTGAGACGGATCATAACTAGAATTAACCCATTTACAAGTAAATGAAGTAGCACATGCTCCTGCATTATCTCAACAACATGAATAGTTAAACACGTATCAACCAAAGCAGATATTAGTAGGTGTAAACCAGCTAGCTCGAGCTCGATTTATCAATAATTTTTCAAGCTTGAGTTCAATCTGGGTTCGGCTTGTTTACTATTTATTAAAATATAAAATATCTAATTACTCTTGATATATATAGTTAATGAGGTATATGTTCATAATTATAATTTTTATATGTGACATAATATATATTATCGAGTTTTGTTTTTCATAATACTTTATAAGAGAGTGGGCTTACGAGCAGCTCGGCTCGTTCACACCTATGGATGTTAGGGCTTTCTCGAATTTAACATGTTTAACGCATAGTAGGTTAATATTGTTATTATTGTTACAGGTAAGAACAATTGTGAAACCAGGTTGTTCTCAGGATGTTCTAAAAGCTGCTTTGAGTGCCATGTCATCTGTGACCGACATTCTTTCTGTCATGACCTCACAACGCCTGGAGTAAAAATACATAATACTCCACGTGGGTTGCTGACCTTGCAAAATCAAACTCTATGGTGCTTCCTCAACTCAATACTTGGACCCTCTTTCAGATTTTCTTTGTTTTCTTTTATTTGTGATGATGAGTTTCTTTTTTATTATTTTAAGGCGAACAATTAGATTTCGGTTACTTGATCGGCGTCACGTTTGTTTTTGTTTTTGTTTTTGGGTCTTGTTTTTTGGAAGCTTTATAATGAGAAATAATGCTTGACGTTTTGTCGAATCTTTACATGTCAAACAGGGTCTAAACTAGTTTTACAGGTCAAAAGCTTGTTCTGTAAGTGAATTGCATTTTACGTCTTTTATGTTCAAGTCAAATTGCGAACGGTGTCCTTTAAATAAGAAAATTACGCGTGTCCTTTATGTTACTGTTTCTCAACGGGTATTGTTAGCTCTAAGCATATGCCTCATATGTGCGGGTAGCATAGTCTTTTTCTTTCCCCATTTCTAAAGCGAAATGCTTCCCTCATCTCAACAAAACTGCTTCAATGTTTCAACCACAATCATTAAAAGCAAAAATCCACTGAAGGGATAGGGAGTCTAATCCAAGGGAAGGAGGCGCCCCTATCCTCATAAACAGGATTCCTTGCCTGGCGGAAAGGCTACATCTAGTACCGGACCAATGATTTGGGCGATACGCCCCATGTTCTTTTTGTCAAGCGTGGCAAACCCAGAATTAGAAGTAGTAGGATTCATTCTCATAATATAAAAATAAAGTAAAAAATATCTAATTTTTTGCGAAAATTCTCGCATTCAAAATAAATGTCCGATGACACGTTGATCGGTTAATTCAATAAGAAATGGGAGTTAGCACACGATTTTGTTAGTACCATTCAACCGAATCCAATTTAATTGTTTACTTATTCAATTTCAATGAGTGGATTTTCAAGTTCAACCAATCCATTTTCAAAATATCAAGTAGATGAATAAGAATCTTGAGAAAATCTTTCATTTGTCTATCATTATAGACAATCCCATCTATATTATCTATGGAATTCGAACCTGAACTCTATTTACGATTTAGTATTTCTATATCATTCTATATCATCGGCTCGCCAGGACCCATCTGCGTGCTGCCAACATAACATGCAGCGCAGCGCGCAAGGTTACCAGCTGATAAACAACGAACAACACCTGATAAGCGCGTGCAACCACGCCCGGTATCTTCCCTTATCACTTTTGGTACGAGGTACAGAAGATAACAAAAGGAAGATTCACAAAGATCTCTGACAGAGTACGCGCCAATGAGAAGGCGACAGGTGGCAAGGGTGGTTCAACCACCACTGACAAGGACGACGACATGACTGTTCCCATGCTCCCACCATGCCATCATCAACAGTGACATCAGACATCCCCTGCCGATGTCAGAGGCATGGTCAACTACTGTAGCAAGGACAGGGGCGCCGTCCGCCAATCAGAGCTCGCCACGTGTCTGGCTCGAGCAACAACCATGCTGCAGAATGACATCATCAACAGTAACCTGGTTTTCCCGCCATTTTTATGGGAAGCTTGGACTTGGGCTTTGGCCAGGCCCAAGTAAGGATAACTACTCATGGGCTCCTCTACGAAGCCCATGAGTTCTCCTATAAATAAAGGAAGACATCTCCTTGCAAAGGGATCCGAAAATATTCATTGTAATCTAGCATTACTCTCTTGTAACTCTCTCTACTCGTTTATTAATAAGATTCCGGCTAGTTACAGTGGACGTAGGTCACTCTTCGGCCGAACCACTTACATCTTGTGTCTTTATTTACGTAACTCTCACACACACTCACACTTCTTATTCTCACCCGGGTTTAACCTAGAGGTTTGGGTAAAGGATTACTCTTGGCGAACGTAAGTATTAACCACACGGTGATTAGTATAACCGCCGTGATACTTATTGTTTCTTCATCCACATATGTGTACACTAACTTGAAAGGGTCCGTTAGGGACGATATCGATCGCTGCACATCTGGAGAAGAAGCTTTCCATCAAGGTTGCAAGTCTTCCTTTGAACATGTTGCTCATCAATTAGGGTTTTTGAAGGCCGGAAAAGGTTTTGAAACGGAGAGAGAATGTTACAATGGAGGGGATGTGGAGGGTTGAGAGGGTGTTTGGGATGGAGTTACAAAACAACTTATTGACCTATTGGCTTTTTCTAAAAGCCAATAAGTCAATAACTTGTTTGTGTAAACCAAAAGCACTTTTGGTTTTAGCTTTTCAATAAGGGTGAAAAAACTGTTTTCAAGAAGTCAGAAATCTTAGTTTTTGACTTTTGACTTTTGGTTATTTTACATTAATAAGCTAAATCAAACATTTTTTTAAAAAAATAACTTATTAACCTTTCCCATCACAAAAGCTAATCCAAACATTTTTTTAGAAACTCATTTTTAAAAAGTCATAAGTCAATAAACATTTCTGACCAAAAGCACTTTTGGAGTTAAATAAGCAATCCCAAACACCCTCAGAGGGCAAAACACCACATAATGATCATCATCTATCATCTGAGGATGTGACACCCGACAAACTCAGGTTAATACTTTTTACAAACATATAAGTCTACCTTAGCAAAACATTTTACATAACGTACTTAACTGGGTTAGTGAAGTCGGTACGATGATTCGAGGAATCATCGGGAGTTGGTTCATACTTGCATAGTGTCTATAATTGTTCATAGTTAAATGATTCGGGGGAATCATTGGGAAAACACACACGTACACACGAGTCTTGAGTCCTGTTGTTGGTGAAAATGTAACTTACCAAGTATTACATGTTCTATGATTAATTGACAACTTATGAATGCATGTTTACGTGATTTGATATGTTAATGTATGTTAAAATGCCATTTTAGGGTCGTAGGTGCGAATGAGCAGCTGATACTTCCCATTCGCATTCTAATCAACCCATTCGGTCGTAGGTGTTAAAATGCCATCTTGTTTCGCAAGTTTTTCCGGTATTATTGATTACTGACGAACGTGTAGCATTTGTACTGCTTGGTATGGTTTCAGACTTTATGCCGCAAGTGGGGATTAATCCTTCTTGAAATTATTAACTTAAATAACTACTTCATGTTGATAAGTTTAAACCTAAAAATTTCAATAAAAAGTTAGGAGTTGTTATTGTATTTATTATTTTTTTCAAAATGCAATACTATTCTTCAATCAAATTGAATAGTCTCTTCCCTTAAAAAAATTAAAAAATCAAAATTGAATTGTCTCTTTCTTTCACGCCTTTTAAGAAGAATTTCGTAGCCTCAAACTTTGAATATCGACTTTTATAAAAATATTAAATATGGCATTTGAAATACTCCCTCCGTCCCATTTTAAATGTCCCACTTCCAAAAACACACATTTTAAGAATTTTTTTGTTTGTATGTGGTAAAATGACAATAATATCCTCAAAAGTGGTGATTGTGTTTTGTCTTTTATGGGCAAAACTGGAAATTACATTTCCATTTTTGGAAAGGGACATTTAATTTGGGACAAACAAAAAAGGAAATGAGGACATTTAAAATGGGACGGAGGGAGTAATAATCTATACCTATATATATTATTATTCCGAATCATGAAATCTTAGGTGACTTAATATATTCCGAATCATGAAATATTAGGTGACATTTGAATTCATCCTCTCCATTTGAGTGTATCATGGATGTCTAGGCATACAATAGATCAAATAAGAAATGAGGCTTTTAGAGAGGGATTAAGGATAGCTAAATGGTTGTTTCAATCACGACCTGTAATGGTTGTTTCTAACTCTGCTCCTCATCCAAACATACATCTTCTTTTTAATATATATTTTCATTCTTATTCACATTATTAAAATTATTGAATCACAGTGATTAAAGGTTGTTGCTCATGGTTAATACAAAATTAACAAAATATAGTCTGGCCAAACTTGGATGAGTCGTTCATCATCAGAGACTTAGATACTAAAACTTACGGGGGTGGATTTAGGGTTGATGTGGTGCAACGGCGACGGTCCTAGTGTGGTTTGGTGGTGATGGTGGCGTGGGCGGCGGTAGGGTGGTGGTTATGACAATGGTGGGTATTTCTTTAAGTGCGAATATTATGGAAGTATTTGAAAAAAACCTTTTGAAGATGGTGGAGTTGAAGTCCGATTACCAGGGTTCTAAAAGTGGGGCATGTGCTTACAAAGAAAAGGGGTAAGGCAAAAAGTCAGAAATACTCCGTAACTTAACGTCAATATTTAATTGGGTTAATGTCAGAGACGATTTTAACATCACGTAAACCTTAAGGATCCAGATGTAAAAAAAAAAAAAAAAAAAAAAAAAAAAAAAAAAAAAAAACTATTTTAAAAAGATGTTACAAAAATGGCCAAACCTGAAGAACAATTTTCGCCATTAACTCTTCTTATAATAATGAAATGGTTGGACTAAACATACCATCAATAACTTTACACATTACCTTAGAGTAAAATAAACTAGTTTAACACCGGCCGTAAATAATGAGTTCAACAAAATACAGATAAGCGTACGTTTAGCACAACCCGTTAATAATGAGGTCAACAAAATATAGATAAGCATACGTTTAGCACAACCCTAAACCCAGTTATTAATAATGAGTTCTCGAATTCGACCCCCATCCCATTACATCACCCGAATACGGGTACTCTGACCCGTCATTATTCCCCGCCCCCACCGCATAAACCCCTCCACCTGTCACTCCCGAACCCTGCGACCCGGTCGGCTGAACTTGCCCACCAATACCACCGCCGCCGCCGCCACCACCTTCCTCCACCTCCTCATCCTCCTCCTCCACCGGCAACCGCTCAAACACCGCATTCGCAAACGAAGCCGCCACCAGCACCACATTACTCCCAGCAACCAAGGGCCCCACCGGTATCCCCCCAACCACCTGCCCCTCCCCACCACCCAAAAACACCGACAAACCACTCGCACTCTCCGGCGCAGGCGGCGGCAACACCGTCCCGGAAAGGTTCAATATCTCAAACCGTCCATGAACCGTCACCACCTTCTTCTCACAATCCGTCGGCTGACGTAGCGTGACGTCAGACACCACACCTTTACCACTCAACACCGACACCCCTCTCCCTCTCCGACGAGCGTAAACATTAAGAGCCTCAATAATATCAGCACCGGCGGATATTTCAAGAACGTGTGACCGTAACGAATTAGGGGTGTCACGGGTCACGATAACTGGTGGTTTGGGTTTGTTTTTGGCGCCTGGTGGACGGCCACGTGTACGGCGGATAGGGCCGCCGTGGTTGTGGGGGTATCTGGATCGGGTTCGGGTTCGGGTTGGGATTGGGGGGTGGGGTCGAGGAGGCGGTGGAAGTAGGTGGGTTGGGTGGATTGGTGGTGGTCGTCGTAATCCGCCATTGAAGAAGGTTGAAGTTAATGAAAAAGAAAAAGGAATGTATGGCCAATAGATGGAAGTATGTGTGTGTATATCCCATGCGTCTTTTATCTTTTTCCTATCCTGCATATGCATTGAATGTGAAAGTCAATGTAAATCTATTAAGATTTGACTTTGTTTTTATTTTTTAAATAAATAAATATGATCGCGTGGTAACATCGGGGGCATGATGATACTCCAGTGACCCGTGATTATTTCAATTGGCTGTTTAAAAAAAGTCAATGATCTCTAACGCAGCTGGTTTGAGGTGGGAAGATTTACCTTCTTAGAGGGTTCCTGCCCGAGTTTGGTCTTAGGTTCGAATCTCATGCTCCACCAAAAAAAAAATAACCGCTTGGGTTTGAAAGGAGAAACTCGTGCTATGGGATTCGATCCTGAGCAGCGGTCACTTTGCAACACAAGATTTACCGTTGAAACACTACTCTCCAAAAAAAATAATCGTAAGTAATAAATAAATAAGTAAATCTATTAAAACGTAAAATCTAAAATATAAAATAATTATTTTAAAAAGACCCGTGTTTAGGGGTGAACAAAAAGTCCGCAGCTCGAAACTCGCTCGAAAAAATGTCGCTCGAAAAGGATCGTTTTGTTTTCGAGCCGAGCCGGCTAGTTTTGTAATCGAGCCGAGCTCGAGCTAGGGGTGTTCAGCTCGTGGCTCGGCTCGATGGCTCGACATATGGCTCAACTAAGGCTTGTGTATGTGTAATTAGTATATAGATGAAAGTAATATATTTTGGCTCAAAACCCAATTCTAAAATTCAAATTTTGAAAGCCCCACTCTAACTACCTATACTCATACTACATATCTACATCATCTTTTCAAATCCAATAAACCCTAACTTATAAATATAAAAAATATACATTTATGTGTAATTTTATTTATTTATTTTTTGTTTTTTATTTTATAAATCTTTTAAAAAATTAAAAAAAATAACGAGCTGGCTCGAGCCAGCTCGAGCTCGGCTCGAACATTTACGAGCCGAGCTCGAGCTTGACTTTTCAGCTCGACCATAGAAACGAGCCGAGCCAAGCTGGCTCGTTTTGTAATCGAGCTCGAACTCGAGCTCAGCCTGACTCGACTCGGCTCGGCTCGTGTACAGCCCTACCCGTGTTTCATTTTCAACATGTTTTAGTTAAAAACATACAATTTTATAACAAACTTAAGGATTGTGCTTTAAACGCATATTAGGATAATCACTACAAGTAAAACCTAACGGGGTAGGGGAGGGTAGAGGTGCACAACTGGTGTTTTGGCCAAACCAGATAAGTTTTAAAATTAGGTTATTTTTGTCAAAGAAAGTCAAAGTCGTTTTCGGCCCACACTGGACGGTTTGGGACCGTAAGAGGAGATAATCGATCGGTATGAAATCGTTTTTATATGATTTGGTTTTGTTTTAATTAGAGAGTTCTCCAATTAATTTTTAAACTGGTGGATCAACTTGGATTGGGACCGTTTTGGCTACCCCACCCCTTTCAAAATAAAAAAAAAAAAAAAAAAAAAAACCTTATATTGGTTGTTTGGTTAATCCTCAATTATGGATTAATTCAAACATTTTCAGTTAATAAATCTAAAGTTTTATAACAAAAAAGTGTTTGTTGTGCTTTAAGCACTTATTAGAATAATCACTACAGGTAGAATAGGGGAAGGGAGGGTAGAGGTGCATAATTGATGTTTAGGATAAATCAGATTGGTTTTAAAACTGGGTCAATTTCGGTCAAAATTGGTTTTTGCGCAAAAGGTTTAGTTTTGTGATATTTTAAGGTAATTGAATTGAACAGGTTTAAAATTGTTTATATATATGTTTTGGTCTTCTTTTAATTAAACATCAAGGATTAAGGAGAGAAATTCAAAGAAGTAGAGGCACAAACTATATTTTGCCTAAAACACTTAATGGGATACCGGTATACGTTACCAGTGTATCTACGTACTATTTTCAATGTGTATAAGCCACTTGGCAAAACATTTGATGAAAGTAAGGGAGGGAGTCGCGTCATCAATGGAGCATCCGTAGGAGTACATCCACCGCACTAATTGCAGCCCGCCATTTGGATTACCACCCCGTGAACCCTTCCACCGACAGCACCACATGTAAAGTTTATAATTTCCCTCTCTCCTCTCTTTCTCTCTCTCTCCTCTGCACACGTGAGGTATACCACGAAAACTTTCCACGAGACTACTAGAAACCCACTACCCGTGACCATAATGACGGTAAACCTATGGGGATAATGGGGTACCAGTCCTATTCACTTGTTGCCAGGGGATGCCCTGGTCCCATCGTTTTTTGGCTAACTAATGGAAGTTTGTGATTTTCGTATGAAAAAATTAAATCCGGTCTTCGTCAATTTAATCTTCAAGCTTCGTCATTAGTTGTTGCACCTGCCTTCCCTAATAAGATTAATTTGTTATAGTACTTTATCATATGATGATTTATTGTATTATTTAAATATTTAAATTTAAACTATTGGATGATAGTGTTAGCTTTTTTTGTCTCTGAAATTTTGTCATCAAGGTCAGGTGTACCTCTCCTACTCATTACTGGTTGAAAGTGATTCACAGAATGTCATCATATTTTTTGAGAAAAGTAAATTAGGAAAATAAATATTAATTAATTAATTCAAAACGTGATAGGTTATTTAACCCTTTTCTTTCTTTTTTTTTAACGGCCAACGAATCAATTTCCGAGCACTCTCGGGCACCCTTTTAGCGAATCAGGTACTCGAGAGTACCCGGGCCATCAATTGCCACCAATTCCCGGGAAAACCCGACCACTCACCCGTCCGAAGACACGACAGTAAAATAAGCGGTATGACCGGTCAGGATCAGGACTCGAACCCAAGCCAATGGCTGGGTCATCCCTCATTTCCCCTCCACCAATATCCTCCAAATGTAGCTAGTGAAAATTGAACCCAAACCTCTCATATAAAACTTTAGGCCCTCAACCAACTAAGCTACAAGTGTTTACTAACTCTTTTCTTCCTACTTTCATATTTGTAATTTGATCATATTGTATAAATCATTTTATTGTTGAGTGAATTACAACTTTATCCTTTATTTGTATGCTAGGCGTTGTCTTTTGGTTTAAAATTAATGAATTTTGTACTTTATATTTTAAAATTTTGCACATTTTGTATTTTAACCCTAATCTAATTAATTTTTCTCGTTAAATCTGGTTAAACATGGGTAGTTTAGTCTTTTTCCTATTTATTTGAAAATGTTTTAATAAAAAAAACAGATTTGTCTCACCACCATTCTAAATGTCACTCTTTTTTTCTTACCTTCTTCCCCACCACCACCTTCTAGCACCACAACCACCCCTCAAACTCACATAACCTAACTCTAACCCTTGTTCTTTACCCCTCTCTCTCTTTGCCCCTCTCTTTCTTCATGTTCTTGACCGTTGTGACCATCCATAATCGTCTTCCTCCTCTCTTGGTCTATTATTCATCTATGATTAAATCTACAACAATCGTTCAGACCTGTAAAGAACAACGGCTCCCGTTAAACCCTCAATCTTAACCACAGCTATCGGTTCAGATCTGCTGTTGTGCTGTTGTAGTGTCAAGAAACAAGATTCATTTTTTTTGTAGAATTAGATGCTATAGCTTGATTTTCTGGTTTCCCGTAGTTTTTATTTTTAATTTTTAATTTGTCTTATGTGGAAGAAGTATAGAAGTGAGTTTAGACAGAGAGTTTACACTATGTTCCCGAGTTTACTAACCGGAAGAATATAAGAGTAGGGGAATTTATGAGACAAAAGAAAGTGAGGGAAATGAAGTATATAACTTCATTTCATGTTCCTGAGTTCAGAGGAAAGGAAAAGAAAGTAAATACTTTATGTGTACCCGGGTTGAAAGGAAGAGAAAATAAATGTTTAATTTTACAGTTATACCCCTATTGTGTATTATAGCAGTTTAAGTACGAGGGTAAAATAGTAAATGATAAACCTTTTATGTATTTCCTTTCCCCTCCTTCCATTTTGGAAGAAAAGTTTTATTGAAAGATTTTCCTTCTACTTGTAACATTTCGTAATTATACTTGTACGTTACACGACTATTATTAATAAAACGTCAAGTTCTACCTATATTATTCGCATTAATTATTTTTGTCGCATAATTGGAACCCTAATACCTTATATATATATATATATATATATATTATATATGTGGAAGTGTGAAATAAATGTCAAAAAAATAAACTGCTTGGGCCGGGAATCGAACCCGCGCCCAAGCCGGCCCAAACCAAGCACAACCATTAACCAGCTGGGCTAGCCATCAACCTTGGAATAAACCCGGACACGTATTTCATTTATATTGATTTTTTAAACCCCACAGTTGACTAAGGAAAGTCAACTGTGGACGCGTTTGTGTAATCAATCAGAATCAACTCGTGATTGATCTAAATTAGGAATCCATGCTCGATTACCGGCCATCGATGACTAGATTACACGCTAATAATCAATCATCATTGACCAATTGAACTTGATTACGCGTTTGACATTAAATCGTGGGTCAAACTTGCTAATTAATCAAACCATCGATCACCTATATAAATTGACCTTCTGCGATGCTTTACAACTCGCTCATACACTCTTCTCAACCCCCAATTTTCTTCAAATCAATCTGTGTATTATTATACGATCACCGTTTGACTTTATCCTTGACCGAACAATCAAACACGAATCAACACTGTAAGTTTAATGTTTTATGTGGTTTTGTTCATCGGCATTCACACATCAAAAACCCTAACATTAATCGGGTTAAAGATGTGAGAATTGCTTGATTGGAAAAGCTAGGGTTCGTGGTTATTGATTTGGGGAAGAAACTGTTTTGCTTATTGTATTTATTTTTAATAAACTGAGATAAATCACAACCACAGGCCTAGGCCAAGTGGTTGTGACTGATGCCTATAACTAAGACAACCCGGGTTCGAGTCCCGGCTTGGGAACCCTTTTTCACTTAATTTCATTTCTTTTTAACAAACCAATTATATATATATTATATACATTTAAATTTTATAAATTCATTTTAAATATCAAAACCTTTTTATAAATTCTAAAAAAATTATATTTATCAAATCTGAGGTAAAAGTTTTATTTACAATTTTTAGTTTTCTGAAATTAATTGATTTAATATTTATAATAATTAAATCAATTTTATACTATTATATTTATAAAAATCCATTAAAATATCAAAACAATTTTATTAATTTCTACAAAAATTATCCTATGTTTGTACAATGTTAAACTTTACTGAAATGATTTTTAATTCAGAAAAATCGTTTATTTTATATTTTTAATCAATTTTTGTTAGATTTAATCATAATTAAATCATAATAAATTCAATTTTTATTATTTTTTGCACCAAAATTTTATACAATTTATTTTTAAATATTTAGAACAGAAATATGATTTTTAAAATAATAATTCTTTAATTTTAGTATTTTTGAATATTAAAGTTAAATTTTGGCAATTTGTAATAAATAGATTTAAAAATCTATTTTAAAGGAAATAATTTTATAAAAATTATCTTTATACTTCAAACACATTATTGTGAGCATTCTAAATTCAAATTTTATAAAAAGACTTTCTTTTATTTAATTATCAAATTTCCCTTTATTTAATTAACATTTTATTTTAAATTCAACAATTGGATATCCCCAAATCGAAACCCTAGGATATACTTATAAACTAGTTAGACTTAGACTTATTTATTACCTTATTATAGGGTGATATTTGGCATTGTTTGGGCAACACAATTATTTCATCTTTTCAAGAAGTATAACATTTGCTAAGGTGAGTTTTACATAGCCCCTTTTATTTATCATCATTTTTGGGGTGAAACATGTTATAACATCATTTATGCAATTCAATCATCAATATGTCTATGTGTTTTCTATGTTGCATTATGTCTTGAGCATGATTAGAGTAAGCACCATTCTAGCATAATCATTAACTCCGTACAAGCCGACGGTATACATTGATAGATCTATTGGACTGACAATCCCACCCGGATACGTGCCTCCTACAAAGGTAGCGTGGGTGTTTGTTATCGCATAACATATTCAAGTGAACCATGAGCGTATGGGATGTATCATATTATAACAGTCACCAGGGTTGGTTATGCACTCGATTTATTTCTAGTATGTTCTCACATATGGACTAGATTGATGTGACAACTCGGGTAAATCTCTCTTTTGGTTTCTATCTTTTGTTTGTTTCCTTCGTTATTTCTTTTGTTCTTTTGGTACTTGTGCAATTTTCGGGACGAAAATTCTTTTAACGTGGGGATGATGTGACACCCGGCAAATTCTGGTTAACAACGTTGTCTAGATGAAAGTCTACCTTAGCGAGTCACGCGTATATTGTACTTAACTGGGTTAGTTAAGTCGGGTTATGGTTCGGAACTATCGGTTTAGTCTAGAGGGACATTGGATGTTGGTCTAGAGGTTCATTAGATGTCGGTCCTTAACCAAGTGTACAAACGGTGACGATTTGTAGGATCGTCAGGGCATACGGAACATACGAGTCTCGAGTCCCGGGAATTGGTGAACGAGTGTGAACATGTGTATTTACTTGTGTTACGTGTTTATAATCATTATGTGACTTGTCGGTACGTGAATATGTGTTAACATATGTTAAAACGGGGTTTAACGCGCAAAACACACGAAACTAACCCCTATAGGCGATTAGGAAGCCTAATCACCTATAGGGGAGGCGAGTAGGGGACATTAAGGGCGATTAGGGGCCTACTCGTGTGAAGGTTCATGCGATTAGGCCTAATTGTGTGAACTTTCATGCGATTAGCAGCCCTAATCGCGTGTAAGGGCTGCACAATCGCTAGTTACGGGCTGGACGACTAAAAACGACTATAAATACCATACTTAACCTCCTAAACTTCATTATACAAACCCTAGTCGTCCCATAACCCGCCCCAACACATAAACAACCTCTGGAAGGCGATTTTTGATCAAAACACAAGGTTTCAAGCTTGAATCATCATTCTTTCATAATCCTAAGGTTTGGTTTTCATCCATAAATCTTTATAAACATTTTTAATCAATACCTAATGGTCCAGACCTGTTCTTAAACGAAAAAGCTTTCTGAAAATCGTTAATAAGGGTTGTTAATCGGATTATAACTAATATACATGTGTTATATGGTGTGTATGATTAGAAAGCTAGGATTTTTATGATTCATGATGATGGATTGATATGTTATTATGTTAGATCAGAATTGATATTGATAGTATGATGATAGGAATCTCAGTAATTGGATATTAGGGTTATGATTATGCATGTTAGTATGATGATTGCATGCTATGCGAATGGTGTTTGGATTACGTGATTTGCATGCAGGCTGATAATACGAGGCAAAACGAAGGTTTTTGTTGAAACATGTTTAGGATAGTGTTTGGGATGATATTGGGTGGTTACACACGTTCTGGATCTGATTTGGAGCGTTAAACGCGCGAAAAACCGGAACAGCAAGGTTACAGGCGAGTAGCATTCCTAATCGCCTATGTTATAGGCGAGTAGGGTGCTAATCGCCTATAACTCATGCGAGTAAAGCCTACTCGTGTGACCTTAGGGGCGAGTAGCCCTAATTGCTAGTTGTTACATGCAATTAGCCCTAATTGCTAGTTGTTACATGCAATTAGCCCTAATTGCTAGTTGTTACATGCAATTAGCCCTAATTACTAGTTTTTACATTAAATTAGCCCTAATTGCTAGTTTTTATATGCAATTAGCCCTAATTGCTAGTTTGTATATGCAATCAGTCCTAAATGCTAGTTTACGTTTCCTAATCGCGTGTACTGCTGCTGTAAGTGTAAATTAGCATTCCGAGACCCGATTTGACATGTAGTAACATGCTAGGAACCTCGTAACATATATAATAACTGAGTAACATATGTTTGGATGTAATTCGGTGATACGTGAACTATGTGCTAGGACTTGTTGTGCGTTAACGTATGTTAAGTGTAATTGCGTTATTGTATGTTTTGGAGCGTAAACATAACACGGGGAGTCTCGGGTCACCAATGGGATGTCGAGTCTTGTACTTTGGGTCAGTTAAACAGTCACGGTGTTTTCAAACGAACTTGGTTATGGTCTGGACATCTAGGGACTAATTAACCTGCGGTTTATTAGTCTAAGTACTTGTAACTGTCATATGTTAGGTCGCCGCTTTACGGACTAGCATAGCAGCTGAGTTTACTCGGGTTAAGGAGTAACGCAACTTAAGGTGAGTTTACGGCCCCTCTTTTAAACTGGTTTTATACTTTCGGGGAGAAAACATGTGTTAAAACGATTATTTGGTAACTACTGTCATACTATGGGTTTCTATTGTGTACTACACGATCTTTGGAAGTCCCGGGGGGAACCATGAATGTGCGGGTTTGCACAACGGGGAAATGTGAATAGCGCTATTGGGAGTGACCAACCCCGCTCGTCGGCTTGGAGGGCCGGCGAGTGCATATTGTCTCAAACAGGAACAACAGGAACAATTGGTACTTTTTCGGGCACAACATCTGGTATTCGAGTTAGTAATGGTTTTCCAATCGTGGTAGTAACAAAACGTACGCCTAGCTAGCGTATACTGGTTTTCGATTTGTTATAGTATGGACAGGTGGACTTGGTACTTGGATACAAAACCTGTAAACTCACCAGCATTTTTGTGCTGACGTAAACTTTTACATGTTTTCTCAGGTCGCTAAGGTAGCACGACTGGACTAGGGCGCACGCGTCTGCACGGCGTCTAACTAGGGTTGCATGGTCTAATGAACGTTGAACTATTGTTTCATTGTTGAGATACTGTTTTTGAATAAGCTTCCGCTGTAAACGGGATTTTAAACTATGTTTTGAAATTGCATTTATATTCATTAGACTTTTTATTGTGATCGTTGGTTTGGATCCTGGTTTGTCATGCGCCTCGCGTAAAACTCCGCAAGTGGATTTGAGGGTGTGACAGATTGGTATCAAGCCAATGGTTATAGTGAACTAGGACTGCATGTAGAGTCTAGTCTATAGCCGAGTCGCACACACTAGACGATCACATGGTACTAAATGTTATAGTGGTTTACGTATGGTCTTGTCGGGTGTCTCTAAATCATTGGTCTTTCTACGTTACATCATCCGTTCTATCTTAGGTTGGGTTACTTGTTTTCTAGGCATGTAGTCTATTGGAGTAACTCGTGTGCTCTTGAGATTTGTCCAAGGCTCGGACATCTCCCTTTCGTACTCCAATAGAAACACTTGCCATAAACTACCGTAGTATTACGGTGTGTAGCTAAGAGTCTATGTTCGGTGATTTGAACTTTGAACTAGGAGAACACTGGGAGGACCATGTAGAGCGGTTTATCATTTTGGGTGCACACAAAATCATAAAACGAAATGCATGGAAGCCCTAGTGAGCTCTGGGTTTGAGGGGATAGTCCTGGATTGGATCAAGCTTTGATCTTGTGAACATTAGTGGTTATCTTTAACTGCGAAACTAAATTTTCTCATTCTTTTCTGCCAGAATCATGTCTGGAGTACGAGGAGGACGTGGAGGTGGTCGCAATGGTGGACGTGGTGGTGGTCGCGGTGGTGCTGGTGGTCGTGGTGGAGGTATTAACCTATCGCAGGCTGATCTGAACAACTTGCTCCAAGCTGCCTTTCAGTTAGGGCACAACGGTGGTGGTGAGTTGATTTATCCATTTCTTTGCCTCATTGGTGAACCTTGTTTACGTATTTCGTGGTTTCTCATACGTTTCATTTCAGGTGGTCCTGTTGACCCACCCCCACCCATGTGCACCTACAAGATGTTCCGGGACTGTAAGCCCCAGGAATTCTCTGGCACTGAGGGTGCGGTGAGCTTGCTTAGGTGGTTGGAGAAAGTGGAGTCAGTATTTCTGATGTGTAACTGTCTCCAAGAAGATCGGGTAAAGTATGCTGCTGCGTTATTCCAGGATGTGGCATTGACTTGGTGGAATGGCATCACCTAGAATATGGGTATTGGGGAGGCATATGCTATGCCATGGGAGAATTTTGTGCAGTTGCTGAAGCGTGAGTATTGTCCGAGGGAAGAGGTACAGAAGCTGGAGCATGAGTGTGGAACCTCAAGATGACTGGGTCGGAAATTGAGAAGTATACTGTGAGGCGGAATGAGTTGGCAATGTTGTGTCCCGATCTGCATGTGCCAGAATACCGTAGGATTGAACACTATGTCTCGGGGTTAGTACCGGAAATTGCAGGATTAGTGGCTGCGGGAAATCATCCTACATACGCAGAGGTGGTTCGATCGCCCATAGGATGACCAACTTAAAAGTGAATGAGGGTATTTTGCCTGCGAAGGGTTCGACTGTTAAGGCCCCAGAGAACAACAAGCGCAAGTGGGAAAATGACGGGAAGGGATCTGGGCCAGCACAGCACGGTAAAAGGTTTGATAATGGGGGTTCTTCTTCTTCGGGTAACAAGCAGGGTGGTTATGCGGGAAAACTGCCCAAATGCAACAAGTGTGGACGCCATCATCAAGGGAACTGCGACAGTAACCGTTGTCACCCGCTGCCAGCGGATTGGGCATTATGCTAAAGATTGTTGGGTTACACTTCCATCGACTCAGGCTCCGACTAACAACTCAGCTCCGACTACTCAAGGGACTACAGGAAGACAAGGGTGCTACAACTGTGGTGACACTGGGCATTACAAGAAGGATTGCCCAAAATTGAAGCAAGGTGGAAACAACGTAATGGGAACAACGGGGCGGCGGCAGAAATGCACGTGCCTTCGTCATTGGAGCCGCTGAGGCTAGACAGGACCCTGACACAGTCACCGGTACGTTCCTTCTCAATAATCGTTCTGTTAGCGTATTATTTGATTCTGGTGCCGACAAGAGTTTTGTATCCATGGATGTTAGTCGACTGCTAGATGTAGTACCCGTACCATTAGAAACCAAGTATATTATTGAATTGGCTGACGGTAAAACGATTGAAGCTACTAGTGTCCTTCGGGAGTGTCAATTAGAGTTGTCGGGTTTATCGTTCCCCATCGACCTTATGCCGGTACCTTTGGGTAGTTTTGACGTTGTGGTAGGAATGGATTGGTTATCTTTGTATCGCGCGGAGATTGTCTGTTACGATAAGGTTATTCGGATTCCTCTCCCTGATGGAGAATTCCTTTCTGTGTACGGTATCAAGGGTGGTGTTCCGCTAAACATCATCTCTAGCATGAAAGCCCTTAAGTGTCTTCGAAAGGGTTATCCAGCCGTTTTGGCGCTTTTATCTGTTTCCTCTAGTGATGAGAAAGAAGATCGACGATATTCCGGTGGTACGCGAGTTTCCTGATGTTTTTCCCGATGATTTATCTGGCCTTCCTCCTCATCGTCAAGTCGAGTTCGGTATTGATCTTGTACCAGGGGCTGCTCCTATTGCTCGGGCCCCTATCGTCTTGCACCTCCCGAGATGCAGGAATTGTCTAGTCAGTTACAGGAACTCTTGGACAAGGGTTTCATCCGGCCAAGTTCTTCCCCTTGGGGAGCCCCGATTCTATTTGTTAAGAAGAAGGATGGAAGTTTCCGATTGTGTGTGGACTATAGAGAACTGAACAAATTGACCGTCAAGAACTGTTATCCTCTTCCACGTATTGATGATCTATTCGACCAGCTTCAGGATTCTAGTTATTATTCCAAGATCGACTTGAGGTCCGGTTATCACCAGCTGCGCGTCAGGGAGGCTGACGTTGCCAAGACTGCCTTTTCGAACACGTTATGGCCATTTCGAATTCTTGGTCCATGCCTTTCGGTCTCACGAACGCACCGGCGGTTTTCATTGTGACAACTCGGGTAAATCTCTCTCTTTTGGTTTCTATCTTTTGCTTGTTTCCTTCGTTATTTTTTTGTTCTTTCTGTACTTGTGCAATTTTCGGGACGAAAATTCTTTTAACGTGGGGATGATGTGACACCCGCAAATTCTGGTTAACAACGTTGTCTAGATGAAAGTCTACCTTATCGAGTCACGCGTATATTGTAC
Source organism: Ambrosia x helenae (assembly GCA_030844895.1). Taxonomy (NCBI): domain Eukaryota; kingdom Viridiplantae; phylum Streptophyta; class Magnoliopsida; order Asterales; family Asteraceae; genus Ambrosia; species Ambrosia x helenae. The sequence goes on from CM061232.1 coordinate 5,245,411, forward strand.
TTAACTGGGTTAGTTAAGTCGGTTATAGTTCGGGAACTATTGGTTTAGTCTAGAGGATCATTGGATGTTGGTCTAGAGGTTCATTAGATGTCGGTCCTTAACCAAGTGTACAAACGGTGACGATCGGTAGGATCGTCAGGGCATACGGAACATACGAGTCTCGAGTCCCGGGAATTGGTGAACGAGTGTAAATATGTGTATTTACTTGTGTTATGTTTTACAATCATTATGTGACTTGTCGGTACATTAATATGTGTTAACATATGTTAAAACGGGGTTTAACGCGCAAAACACACGAAACAGGCCCATATAGCGATCAGGATAGCCCAATCGCCTATATGTGGTGCGACTGGGGGGTCATGTGGTGCGACTGGGACTGATCGCATGACTGTTCATGCGATTAGGCCCCGATCGCATGAACTTATACGCGATTAGGCTTCCTGATCGCGTGTAAAGCTGCATAATCGCATGTTACGTGCTCGACGACTAAAAACGACTATAAATACCATACTTGACCTCATAAACTTCATTATACAAACCCTAGTCGTCCCATAAACCCCCCCCAACACATAAACAACCTCTGGAAGGCGATTTTTGATCAAAACACAAGGTTTCAAGCTTGAATCATCATTCTTTCATAATCCCAAGGTTTGGTTTTCATCCACAAATCTTTATAAACGTTTTTAATCAATCCCTAATGGTCCAGACCTGTTCTTAAACGAAAAAGCCTTCTGAAAATCATAAATAAGGATTGTTAATCGGATTATAACTAATATACATGCGTTGTGGGTATGTATGATTAGAAAGCTAGGATTTTTATGATTCATGATGATTGATTGATATGTTATTTGGTTAGATCAGAATTGATATTGATAGTATGATGATAGAAATCTGATTAATTGATTATTAGGGTTATTGTTATGCATGTTAGTATGATGATTGCATGCTATGTGTATATGTTTGGATTACTTGGTTGCATGCAGGACTGATTATACGAGGTTAAACGAAGGATTTTGGTTGAAACATGTTTAGGATAGTGTTTGGGATGATATTGGGTAGTTACACACGTTCTGGATCTGATTTGGAGCGTTAAACGCGCGAAAAACTGGAACAGCAAGGTTACAGGCGATTAGGATTCCTAATCGCCACTTTTACATGCAATCAGGGCCTAATCGCATGAGTTTACATGTGATTAGCCCCAAATCGCATGAGTTTTCATGCGATCAGCCCTGATCACGTGAAATTACATGCAATCAGCCCTGATCACGTGAACTTACATGCAATCAGCCCTGATCACGTGAACTTACATGCAACCAGCCCTGATCACGTGAACTTACATGCAATCAGCCCTGATCACGTGAACTTATATGCAATCAGCCCTAATCACATGAACTTATACGCAATCAGTCCTAATTGCTAGTTTACGTTTCCTAATCGCGTGTACTACTATTGTAAGTGTAAATTAGCATTCCGAGACCCGATTGGACATATAGTAACATGCTAGGAACCTCGTAACATATATGGTAACTTGGTAACATATGTTTGGATGTAATTCGGTGATACGTGAACTATGTGCTATAACTTGTTGTACGTTAACGTATGTTAAGTGTAATTGCGTTATTGTATGTTTTGGAGCGTAAACATAACACGGGAGTCTCGGGTCACCAATGGGATGTCGAGTCTTGTACTTTGGGTCGGTTAAACAGTCACGGTGTTTTCAAACAAACTTGGTTATGGTCTGGACATCTAGGGACTAATTAACCTGCGGGTTATTAGTCTAAGTACTTGTAACTATCGTATGTTAGGTCGCCGCTTACGGGACTAGCATAGCAGCTGGGTTTACTCGGGTTAAGGAGTAACGCAACTTAAGGTGAGTTTACGGCCCCTCTTTTAAACTGGTTTTATACTTTCGGGGGAGAAAACATGTGTTAAAACGATTATTTGGTAACTACTGTCATACTATGGGTTTCTATTGTGTACTACACGATCTTTGGAAGTCCCGGGGGGAACCATGAATGTGCGGGTTTGCACAACGGGGAAATGTGAATAGCGCTATTGGGAGTGACCAACCCCGCTCGTCGACTTGGAGGGTCGGCGGGTGCATATTGTCTCAAACAGGAACAACAGGAACTACATCGGGCATACTTTTGGTATTCGCGTTAGTAATGGTTTTTCCAATCGTGGTAGTAACAAAACGTACGCCTAGCTAGCGTATACTGGTTTTCGATTTATTATAGTATGGACAGGTGGACTTGGTACTTGGATACAAAACCTGTAAACTCACCAGCATTTTTGTGCTGACGTAAACTTTTACATGTTTTCTCAGGTCGCTAAGGTAGCACGACTGGACTAGGGCGCACGCGTCTGCACGGCGTCTAACTAGGGTTGCATGGTCTTTTGAACATTGAACTATTATTTCATTGTTGAGTACTGTTTTTGAATAAGCTTCCGCTGTAAACGGGATTTTTAACTATGTTTTGAAATTGCATTTCTATTCATTTGGACTTGTTTATTGTGATCGTTGGTTTGGATCCTGGTTTGTCATGCGCCTCGCGGTAAAACTCCGCAAGTGGATTTTGAGGGTGTGACAGATTGGTATCAGAGCCAATGGTTATAGTGAACTAGGACTGCATGTAGAGTCTAGTCTATAGCCGAGTCGCACACACTAGACGATCACATGGTACTAAACGTTTATAGTGGTTTACGTATGGTCTTGTCGGGTGTCTCTAAATCGTTGGTCTTTTCTACTTACATCATCCGTTCTATCTTAGGTTGGGTTACTTGTTATCTAGGCAGTGTAGTCTATTGGAGTAACTCGTGTGCTCTTGAGATTTGTCCAAGGCTCGGACATCTCCCTTCCGCACTCCAATAGAAACACTTGTCATGAACTACCGTAGTATTACGGTGTATAGCTAAGAGTCTATGTTCGGTGATTTGAACTTTGAACTAGGAGAACACTTGGAGGACCATGTAGAGCGTTTTATCATTTTGGGTGCACACAAAATCATAAAACGAAATGCATGGAAGCCCTAGTGAGCTCTGGGTTTGGAGGGATAGTCCTGGATTGGATCTAGCTTTGATCTTGTGAACATTAGTGGTTATCTTTAACTGCGAAACTAAATTTTCTCGTTCTTTCTGCCAGAATCATGTCTGGAGTGCGTGGAGGACGTGGAGGTGGTCGCAATGGTGGACGTGGTGGTGGTCGCGGTGGTGCTGGTGGTCGTGGTGGAGGTATTAACCTATCACAGGCTGATCTGAACAACTTGCTCCAAGCTGCCTTTCAGTTAGGGCACAACGGTGGTGGTAAGTTGTTTTATCCGTTTTCTTTACCTCATTGGTGAACCTTGTTTACGTTATTCGTGGTTTCTCATACGTTTCATTTCAGGTGGTCCTGTTGACCCAACCCCACCCATGTGCACCTACAAGATGTTCCGGGACTGCAAGCCCCAGGAATTCTCTGGCACTGAGGGTGCGGTTAGTTTGCTTAGATGGTTGGAGAAAGTGGAGTCGGTATTTCTGATGTGTAACTGTCTCCCAGAAGATCGGGTGAAGTATTCTGCTGCGTTATTTCAAGACGTGGCATTGACTTGGTGGAATGGTATCACCCAGAACATGGGTATTGGGGAGGCATATGCTATGCCATGGGAGAATTTTGTGCAGTTGCTGAAGCGTGAGTATTGTCCGAGGGAAGAGGTACAGAAGCTGGAGCATGAGGTGTGGAACCTCAAGATGACTGGATCGGAAATCGAGAAGTATACTGTGGAGGAGGAATGAGTTGGCAGTGCTGTGTCCCGATCTGCACGTGCCAGAGTATCGTAAGATTGAACACTATGTCTCAGGGTTAGTGCCGGAAATTGCAGGGTTAGTGGCTGCTGGAAATCATCCTACGTATGCAGAGGTAGTTCGATCGCCCATAGGATGACCAACTTAAAAGTGAAATGAGGGGATTTTACCTGCGAAGGGTTCAACTGTTAAGGCCCCAGAGAACAACAAGCGCAAGTGGGAAAATGACGGGAAAGGATCTGGGTCTGCACAGCAGGGAAAAAGGTTTGGTAATGGGGGTTCATCTTCTTCGGGTAACAAGCAGGGTGGTTATGCGGGAAAACTGCCCAAATGCAACAAGTGTGGACGCCATCATCAAGGGAACTGCGACAGTAACCGTTGTCACCGCTGCCAGCGAACAGGCCACTATGCTAAAGATTGTCGGGCTACACTTCCATCGACTCAGGCTCCGACCAACAGTTCAGCTCCGACTACTCAGGGACTACAGGGAAACAAGGATGCTACAACTGTGGTGACACTGGGCATTACAAGAAGGATTGCCCAAAACTGAAACAGGGTGGAAACAACGGGAATGGGAACAACGGGGGCGGCGGCAGAAATGCACGTGCCTTCGTCATTGGAGCCGCTGAGGCTAGATAGGACCCTGATACAGTCACCGGTACGTTTCTTCTCATAATCATTCTGTTAGCGTGTTATTTGATTCTGGTGCCGACAAGAGTTTTGTATCCATGGATGTTAGTCGACTGCTAGATGTAGTACCTGTACCATTAGAGACAAGTATATTATTGAGTTGGCTGACGGTAAAACGATTGAAGCTACTAGTGTCCTTCGGAGTGTCAGTTAGAGTTGTCGGGTTTATCGTTCCCCATCGACCTTATGCCGGTACCTTTGGGTAGTTTTGACGTTGTGGTAGGAATGGATTGGTTTATCTTGTATCGCGCGGAGATTGTCTGTTACGATAAAGTTATTCGGATTCCTCTCCCTGATGGAGAATTCCTTTCTGTGTACGGTATCAAGGGTGGTGTTCCGCTAAACATCATCTCAAGTATGAAAGCCCTTAAGTGTCTTCGAAAGGGTTATCCAGCCGTTTTGGCGCTTTTATCTGTTTCCACTAGTGATGAAAGAAGATCGACGATATTCCGGTGGTACGCGAGTTTCCTGATGTTTTTCCCGATGATTTATCTGGTCTTCCTCCTCATCGTCAAGTCGAGTTCGGTATTGATCTTGTACCAGGGGCTGCTCCTATTTCTCGGGCCCCCTACCGTCTTGCACCTCCCCGAGATGCAGGAATTGTCTAGCCAGTTACAGGAACTCTTGGACAAGGGTTTCATCCGCCAAGTTCTTCCCCTTGGGGAGCCCCGATTTTATTTGTTAAGAAGAAGGATGGGAGTTTCCGATTGTGTGTAGACTACAGAGAACTGAACAAATTGACCGTCAAGAACCGTTATCCTCTTCCACGTATTGATGATCTGTTCGACCAGCTTCAGGGTTCTAGTTATTATTCCAAGATCGATTTGAGGTCCGGTTATCACCAGCTGCGCGTCAGGGAGGCTGACGTTGCAAAGACTGCTTTTCGAACACGTTATGGCCATTTCGAATTCTTGGTCATGCCTTTCGGTCTCACGAACGCATCGGCGGTTTTCATGGACCTGATGAACCGCGTCTGTAAACCATATCTGGATAAGTTCGTCATTGTGTTTATTGATGACATTCTGATCTACTCCAAGAACGAGACCGAACACGAGGAACATCTGCGGTTAGTTTTGGAACTCTTGCGACGGGAACAACTTTACGCCAAGTTCTCAAAGTGTGACTTTTGGTTACGCGAAGTTCAATTCCTAGGACATGTGGTTAATGAACTAGGGATTCATGTCGATCCAGCTAAGATCGAAGCGATCAAGGACTGGGGAGCACCAAAGACGCCAACTGAGGTGCGGCAATTCCTAGGCCTTGCGGGCTATTATCGTCGTTTCATTCAGGGGTTCTCGAAGATTGCTCAACCCCTCACCATTCTCACTCAGAAGGATAGAAAGTTCGACTGGGGTGAATCACAAGAGTCCGCGTTTGAAGAACTGAAGTCTAAACTGTGTTCTGCTCCTATTTTGTCCTTACCTGAGGGTCCTGATGATTTTGTTGTCTATTGTGATGCTTCCATTCATGGACTCGGTTGCGTGTTGATGCAACGCGAGAAAGTGATTGCGTATGCTTTCTCGTCAACTCAAAGTGCACGAGAAGAACTACACAACTCACGACTTGGAGTTGGGTGCCGTGATATTCGCGTTGAAAATTTGGAGACATTACTTGTACGGTACCAAAATGCACCATCTACACCGATCACAAGAGTCTCCAACATATTTTCGACCAACAACACTTGAACATACGGCAGCGTCGCTGGATCGAACTTTTGAACGACTATGATTGTGCTATTAAGTACCATCCTGGCAAGGCGAATGTTGTAGCAGACGCCTTGAGCAGGAAGGAATCTACTAAACCTCGTCGCGTTCGGGCGTTGCAGCTCACCATTCATTCGTCGTTACCTGATCAACTCCGTTCTGCCCAATTGGAAGCTTTGAAGGAGGAAAACCTTAAAGCTGAAACTATGCACGGTGCCGACAAGCACCTAGAGCGAAGGCCTGATGGCCTGCACTATTTCGCAGAACGCATATGGGTTCCTTTATTCGGGGGACTACGGGAGCTTGTTCTTGATGGAAGCTCATAAGTCCCGATATTCTATTCATCCTGGTTCGGATAAGATGTACCAAGATCTGAAGGTGCTTTACTGGTGGCCAAACATGAGGTCGGACATAGCCTCATATGTGAGCAAATGCTTGACCTGTGCTAAGGTCAAGGTGGAATACCAGAAACCGTCGGGTCTCTTGCAACAACCTGAAATTCCGGAATGGAAATGGGAACGGATTACTATGGATTTTGTCACACAACTTCCAAAATCACCAAGCGGGAATGACAAGATATGGGTGATTGTCGATCGTTGACGAAATCAGCTCATTTTCTTGCTATTAAGGAGACCGACACTATGGATCGTTTGGCTCGTCTTTACTTGAAAGAAGTTGTTTCTAAGCACGGGGTACCAGTTTCTATTATCTCTGATCGTGACTCCCATTTTACTTCTCACTTCTGGAAGTCTTTGCACAAGGCTTTGGGTACCCAACTAGACATGAGTACGGCCTATCATCCACAGACTGACGGTCAGAGTGAGCGCACGATTCAAACTTTAGAAGACATGCTGCGGGCATGTGTGATCGATTTTGGCAAGGGTTGGGAAGCTCATCTACCGTTAGTAGAATTCTCGTACAATAACAGTTATCACACGAGCATCAAGGCTGCTCCGTTCGAGGCACTGTACGGACGGAAATGCCGTTCTCCTCTTTGTTGGGCTGAAGTGGGTGAGAGTCAACTCACTGGGCCTGAACTAGTGTACGAAACTTCGGAAAATATCGTACAGATTCGAAATCGGTTGGCGGCGGCACGGGACCGGCAAAAGAGTTATGCTGATCAGCGTCGCAAACCACTGGAATTCCAAGTCAATGACAAGGTACTTCTAAAAGTCTCACCGTGGAAGGGCGTCATACGCTTTGGGAAGCGTGGCAAACTCAATCCGCGATATGTCGGCCCATTTACGATCCTGGAACGGATTGGGCCGGTGGCATATCGACTTGATTTACCGACGGAGCTCGGTAACGTACATAACGTCTTTCACGTGTCAAACTTGAAGAAGTGTCTGGCTGACGAGTCTCTCATCGTTCCACTAGAAGAGATCAAGGTTGATGATCGTCTTCGGATTGTGGAAGAACCTGTGGAGATCCTTGATTACAAGATTCGTAGCCTGCGTCACAGCAAGATTCGTATCGTTAAGGTTCGGTGGAACTCGAACCGGGGACCGGAATATACATGGGAAACGGGAGGATCAGATGAAGTCTAAGTATCCTCATCTTTTTCCTAAGGAAGCGTTCGAGTCGAAACATGTCTCTTCGGCAGCGGAATGAATCTCGGGTCGAGATTCCTTTTAACGTGGGGATGATGTGACAACTCGGGTAAATCTCTCTCTTTTGGTTTCTATCTTTTGCTTGTTTCCTTCGTTATTTTTTTGTTCTTTCTGTACTTGTGCAATTTTCGGACGAAAATTCTTTAACGTGGGGATGATGTGACACCCGGCAAATTCTGGTTAACAACGTTGTCTAGATGAAAGTCTACCTTATCGAGTCACGCGTATATTGTACTTAACTGGGTTAGTTAAGTCGGGTTATAGTTCGGGAACTATTGGTTTAGTCTAGAGGATCATTGGATGTTGGTCTAGAGGTTCATTAGATGTCGGTCCTTAACCAAGTGTACAAACGGTGACGATCGGTAGGATCGTCAGGGCATACGGAACATACGAGTCTCGAGTCCCGGGAATTGGTGAACGAGTGTAAATATGTGTATTTACTTGTGTTATGTGTTTACAATCATTATGTGACTTGTCGGTACATTAATATGTGTTAACATATGTTAAAACGGGGTTTAACGCGCAAAACACACGAAACAGGCCCATATAGGCGATCAGGATAGCCCAATCGCCTATATGTGGTGCGACTGGGGGGTCATGTGGTGCGACTGGGACTGATCGCATGACTGTTCATGCGATTAGGCCCCGATCGCATGAACTTATACGCGATTAGGCTTCCTGATCGCGTGTAAAGCTGCATAATCGCATGTTACGTGCTCGACGACTAAAAACGACTATAAATACCATACTTGACCTCATAAACTTCATTATACAAACCCTAGTCGTCCCATAACCCGCCCCAACACATAAACAACCTCTGGAAGGCGATTTTTGATCAAAACACAAGGTTTCAAGCTTGAATCATCATTCTTTCATAATCCCAAGGTTTGGTTTTCATCCACAAATCTTTATAAACGTTTTTAATCAATCCCTAATGGTCCAGGCCTGTTCTTAAACGAAAAAAGCCTTCTGAAAATCATAAATAAGGATTGTTAATCGGATTATAACTAATATACATGCGTTGTGGGTATGTATGATTAGAAAGCTAGGATTTTTATGATTCATGATGATTGATTGATATGTTATTTGGTTAGATCAGAATTGATATTGATAGTATGATGATAGGAATCTTAGTAATTGGATATTAGGGTTATGATTATGCATGTTAGTATGATGATTGCATGCTATGCGAATGGTGTTTGGATTACGTGATTTGCATGCAGGGCTGATAATACGAGGCAAAACGAAGGGTTTTTGTTGAAACATGTTTAGGATAGTGTTTGGGATGATATTGGGTGGTTACACACGTTCTGGATCTGATTTGGAGCGTTAACGCGCGAAAAACCGGAACAGCAAGGTTACAGGCGAGTAGCATTCCTAATCGCCTATGTTATAGGCGAGTAAGGTGCTAATCGCCTATAACTCATGCGAGTAGAAGCCTACACGTGTGACCTTAGGGGCGAGTAGCCCTAATTGCTAGTTGTTACATGCAATTAGCCCTAATTGCTAGTTTTTACATGCAATTAGCCCTAATTGCTAGTTTTTATATGCAATTAGCCCTAATTGCTAGTTTGTATATGCAATCAGTCCTAAATGCTAGTTTACGTTTCCTAATCGCGTGTACTGCTGCTGTAAGTGTAAATTAGCATTCCGAGACCCGATTTGACATGTAGTAACATGCTAGGAACCTCGTAACATATATAATAACTTAGTAACATATGTTTGTGTGACACCCGTCACTTTTTCATTATATATATATATGTATTTTTTAATAATAATAATAATAATAATAAAAATAATGATAATAAAAATAAAAATAATAAATTTCAGATTTTATATAAAAAAAAAATAAAACTAGTTGGTTAAACTTTAACCCAACAAACAAACCAAGACAAGCCCAAACCACCCTTCCCCTTTTCCCTTACAAGACTCGGATTTGGGCCTGCTGAGCCTAAGAGGGCGGCCCAAACCAACAGCCCACATCTGCTCCTCTTGTGTCTGTGTTAAAAAAGAGATAAAACAATGCTTCCAGCCGGGTTCGAACCTGAGCCTGGACGCACACACGCACACGTCTCAACCACCTGGGCCACACCATTCAAGTTGCTTCTAACCAGCTCTAATTCTATTTAAGCCCACTTTCAACTTTCCTTGTTTTTCCTTTCCTCCTTCGCGTTTCAGCAGCAACAGATATATGTTTTATTTTTTTTTTAAATCGCAAGTTTTGCCATAATTATGTGATTTTAGCCATGATTAATTATATTTTGACCACTGATACGTGTTTACCGGCCTATATTAACTCACTAACGCGTGGATTATAGATTGATTGATAATCAATTTACTTTTTTTTCGCGTTTTGACATTTAACATTGGTCAAACCTACCAATTAAACGATCTAGGCAATTGCAGTATAAATTGGATGTTCACACGTCTTCACAACTCGCTCATGATCTCTTCTCAACCTTCAATCTCTTTCTTTTCACTCTGTGTATAATTTTACGAGCATTAGTTGACTTTTTGGCTTGACCGATCATTCTTAATCAAATCAACACTGTAAGTCCAATCTTTTTTGTGGGTTTTGTTGGTCGGCATCCACACAATGAAAGCCCTAACATTAATCTGGTTATAGATGTGTGGATCGTTCGATTGTAAATCCTAGGGTTCGTTCTTAGTTTATAATTGGGGAAGATGAATGACTTGTTCTTATGTTAAATATTTTCTAAACAGAAATAAAACAACTCTGGTGGCCAGACCAGATGGTTTGGATGCCTGATGTGAACCTTTGAACCGCCCAGAACCATGGGTTCGAGTCCCACAAACACCATCTTTTTTTTAGCTTAACTTATATATATATATTCATTTATATATATTTATAAAATTCATTTAAAAATACCAAAACCCTTTTATAAATTCTACAAAAATTATATTATGTTGATCTGATGAAAAAGTTCAACACCCAATTTTTAGTTTTCAAAAATTATTTATTTAATATATATAATAAATAAATCAAGTTTATTCCATTTTATTTATAAAAATCTATAAAAATATCAAAACGATTTTATTAATTTCCACAAAAATTATTCTAAGTTTTTATAACATTAATCTTTTCAGAAATGATTTCTATTTCTGAAAATCATTTATTTAATATTTTTAATCAATTTTTGTTAGTTTTAATAATAATTAAATCATAATAAATCCAATTTTTAATATTTTTGCACCAAAAATTTATACAAATTATTTTTAATCATTTAGAACAGAAATATGATTTTTAAAATAATAATTCTTTAATTTTAGTATTTTAAATATTAAAGTTAAAGTTTGACAATTTGTAATAAATAGATTTAATAATCTATTTTAAAGAAAATAATTTTATAAAAATTATTTTTATACTTTAAGCACATTCTTGTGACCATCCCAGGTTTAACATTTATAAAAAGATTTTTAGTTATTTATTTACTAAATTTCTCTCAATTGGCGAATATTTTTAAATATTAATCAAACGAGCAATTATCCCCAATTCGAAGCCCTAGAAATACATGTATCCTAGAGTTATTTTCACTCACACATTATCAATTACTTTAGGTTAATCATTTGGGAGTAATCTCAAATTCATATTTCGTTGTCCAAGTCCAATTTCAAGTTATTACGTGAACTGTGAGTATTCCTACCCCTTTTTGCTTTTATACATTTTTGGGGTGTTACATGTACACTATTACAATTTCAAATACAAGTTTACATTTTTACAATACAATTCTAGTACTATGTGCATTGCTTACAACGTGCTTTATGCTTAGACATTACATGTGGATTACATTTGTACTTAGTGAAATCATTAACATGGTACAAGCCGACCTTAACATTGGATAGCGCTATTTGGATTGACAACCCGCCTAGATTGATTCTCCCCCTTTTTCATCGGAGAATCCGTGGCCATTGTTAAGTTTTTATCCATTTATTGGATAAGTACACTACAGTTCATACAGTACATTATACAGTCACAGGGTTGATTTCGCTCATTTGTATGATACATAGTTTACATATTTGCACTGTAGCTTGCACTTGAATTGTATAACTTTTTAACCTACTATATATATCAAATCTAGGAATGCTCACCAACATTTCATATGTTGACCAAACCTATTTTTGTACATGTTTCAGGTGCAGTTTGATCTAGTGCTTTAGCAAGAGACATCTAGTGTTTTATTTAAATTCAGTTATTTCAATATTTACATTTCATTTAGACAATGTAATTTCCATTTCCCTGTAAGACAATTTTGATTATTCAATAATATTTACATTTTAGTACCATGAGCTTTGAACAATCGTCACTACGTGGCACCTCGATGATTCCGCCATCGGTTGGGGTGTTACAGATTGGTATCAGAGCCATGGTTATAGGGAACTAGGTTATTAGATAAAAAGGCCTAGACTATAACCGAACTACAACTTGCATGCATAATATTTCCTGAATTACCCTATTCCTCATTTCTCCCTACTTTCCTCCTTCTATCTTTCCCTTCTTCTCTCTCTCTATTCTTCTTATCTTTCATCATGGTGCATAGAGATGGAGTCCTACAGAGAGTGGAAAGTTTACATCATCATGGAACGGGAACAGTACCTTTTATGAAGACACTCTTAGATACAATATCTACTCTTATTGTTACTCCTTCGAAGTTGTTGAACCTTGATGAGTGTGATAAGGACACGTGCAATCTGGAAGGGTGGACGCCTGTACACTGGGTTTTCTGGCATAGGCAAGCATAGCGCATAAATCCATTTACGGACCTGTTATGCTTACCTGGGGATTCCTGGAGTGAGTGTCCACTTATAGGCTAAAGCATGTCTTCTTTGATCACCATTGGGTTCAATTCCTTGAAAAGTCAACGTCCTTGTTGAGCTTTACAGCTAGACAAGGGCACTCCAAGCATTTGTACAAGTTTTTCCAATACTACCCTCTCGTTTCATATACAATACTTTGCATATCATGAGTGCTTACAAGATCATATCTTCATAATTATCTATACGATTATACACTTACATTTTCTAATCTCATGATTATTAATTAACTACCTCATAGATGTCTGCTCGCCGCATGCTCCGTGATGCCAGCCAACGCCCTGTTCGTGCTTCTGGACGACGTTCTGATCGTCGCCTCGCATCTTTAGTCGCCGAGCAAATTGCTGCAGTGATCCCAAACCTTGTCAGTGAAATAACCCAGAATAGTAACAGTGCCAACACAGGGAGTACTACTCAATTTCGGTGCACTTTCAAACATTTTAACTCCTGCAACCCCACAAAATTCACTGGTGAGGAGGGTGCTACTGGCCTCCTCCAATGGTTTGAAAGCATGGAGAGTACTTTTGTGAACAGTGAATGTCCTGATGAACTCCGCGTTCGCTATGCTACTAGTGTCCTTCAAAAGGGAGCGCTAACCTGGTGGAATGGAGAAAAACGCAATCGAGGGGTTGATGTTGCTTTATCTTTATCTTGGGCTGAGGTTAAGGAACTCATGATCGCCAAATTTTGCCCTAGGAACGAAATCAGGAAACTGGAGAAGAGTTCCATGAACTGAAACAAGACAGTGGTGAGAATCTTGCGTATAATACCCGATATCACGAACTTAGCATACTGGTTCCACACATGGTCACCCCAGTCTCTCGAGCAATCGAAAAATATATCGAGGGATTACCTGACCTGATTCAAGACGTTGTCACTGGAAGCAAAGTCACTACGGTAGAAGAAGCCATCCAACTTGCAGCCACATTAACAGACAAACACGTAAGGAAAGGAAACTTGGTTAGGAAGGGCACCAAGACACCTACTGAGAAAACCACCAATGTTGTTGAACAACCTAAGATTGTTTTAGCAAAGGTCGCCACTACTGCTTCGAACTCTAAGAAACGAATGGGCGATAATCAGAACCATGCTGTTGTTGATCCGGTGGCTCAGCCTCCTATCAAGAAAGCCTACACGGGAATCCATCCTCAATGCAACACCTGCAAATATCATCACCCTGCAAATCTTCCATGCCGTCAATGCACTAGATGTGGGAGGTTTGGACACCTTGTTACCACTTGTCGAGTAATGGTTGGGACACAGAGTAATCATCAAACAGCTGCCCAGGGACCACTACAGATTACTAACGGTCGGGCATGTTATCATTGTAGAGACCCTAACACATGCTACCTCAATGTCCCAAATTGAACAATGTAAACCTGGTGGCACATGGACGAGCTTTCAATATCAATACCAACGAAACAACTGATCAGGATGACGTTAATCCCACTAGTTAAGCCATGGATGAAATCTTCCCAAGACTCGAGAAATCCAATACCCGTGTTTTCATTTTCTTGATCTTATTATCATTTTGTACCCAATTTTGTCGCACTCATTAGCATACAACATCTAGAAATTTCCTTGTGTATTATTGTGTATTAACACAGATTGGAAATTTATTATATTTATCATACAAGACTCTACCTTGCATTTATTTGAAACGTTTGGACTTGATACTTGATCTTACAAATGCTTTTCTAAGAAAACATCATTGGTTATTACATGAAACTAGATTTTTCTCTTAATTTGACTACGCATTGAACACCTAATTATTCATGATACTCGTAAACATTTAATTATTCATGATAACACTTACACTTAATGGTTGTAGTACTTACAAACTTGCTTGCATAAACATGCTATCAATTTGCAATCTATGTGAATAATAATTGCTGCACTTAATAGAGGTCATCATGCCTTTTTCAACAGTCGGGAGAGGCCCTACAACCTGCTCCACGACTGGTAGAGGCTATTGAACACACTCAACGATTGGTAGGGGTCGCTATGCCTTTTCAAAACAGTCGGGAGAGGCCCTACAACCTACTCCACGGCTGGTAGAGGCTATCGAACCTGCTCAACAATCGGTGGGGTCATAGAAGGACACAAAACCTAATGTAAGGTAAATTGATGATTCCGGTCCGGAACGTAATCATGAATTTACAGGTGCGTTAGGGTAGTGTGAAATTCTATTAGAGTTTTTGGTAGACGTCCGGTACGTTTTCAAGGTATCAAAGGTGTGGTGGGTTAGCTGCGGTACACCCTGTATACAAACACTAATGATGCATTGAAGGTAAGACTGGAAGTCGGACCAAGAACAAACTCTGTTTACCTGGTAGTTCAATAAGTTTTTCTATAGTCAGTCAACTCGTACATTTATCATAGGATTCCTAAAACTTGAAACTTATTGAGTTACTAGATCCTTATTTTCCTTATTATTCGAGGCAAACATAACCCAAATCCTTAACCCACACCTATCAAACCTACCATCCAAATCATTTGAAACAGTTTACTTTGTTACCTATAAATTTACGTCGTGCCTTAACCCAAATTTTCCAAACCACTGTTATTTTAAATTCTTACCCAAGCATCCATAACCCTATGTTTCTGATAACTTCGGGACGAAGTTTCTAAAAGTAGGGGATGCTGTGACACCGTCACTTTTTCATTATATATATATATATATGTATTTTTTTAATAATAATAATAATAATAATAAAAATAATGATAATAAAAATAAAAATAATAAATTTCAGATTTTATATAAAAAAAATAAAACTAGTTGGTTAAACTTTAACCCAACAAACAAACCAAGACAAGCCCAAACCACCCTTCCCCTTTTCCCTTACAAGACTCGGATTTGGGCCTGCTGAGCCCAAGAGGGCGGCCCAAACCAACAGCCCACATCTGCTCCTCTTGTGTCTGTGTTAAAAAAGAGATAAAACAATGCTTCCAGCCGGGTTCGAACCTGAGCCTGGACGCACACACGCACACGTCTCAACCACCTGGGCCACACCATTCAAGTTGCTTCTAACCAGCTCTAATTCTATTTAAGCCCACTTTCAACTTTCCTTGTTTTTCCTTTTCCTCCTTCGCGTTTCAGCAGCAACAGATATATGTTTTATTTTATTTTTTAAATCGCAAGTTTTGCCATAATTATGTGATTTTAGCCATGATTAATTATATTTTGACCACTGATACGTGTTTACCGGCCTATATTAACTCACTAACGCGTGGATTATAGATTGATTGATAATCAATTTACTTTTTTTTCGCGTTTTGACATTTAACATTGGTCAAACCTACCAATTAAACGATTTAGGCAATTGCAGTATAAATTGGATGTTCACACGTCTTCACAACTCGCTCATGATCTCTTCTCAACCTTCAATCTCTTTCTTTTCACTCTGTGTATAATTTTACGAGCATTAGTTGACTTTTTGGCTTGACCGATCATTCTTAATCAAATCAACACTGTAAGTCCAATCTTTTTGTGGGTTTTGTTGGTCGGCATCCACACAATGAAAGCCCTAACATTAATCTGGTTATAGATGTGTGGATCGTTCGATTGTAAATCCTAGGGTTCGTTCTTAGTTATAATTGGGGAAGATGAATGACTTGTTCTTATGTTAAATATTTTCTAAACAGAAATAAAACAACTCTGGTGGCCAGACCAGATGGTTTGGATGCCTGATGTGAACCTTTGAACCGCCCAGAACCATGGGTTCGAGTCCCACAAACACCATCTTTTTTTTTAGCTTAACTTATATATATATATATTCATTTATATATATTTATAAAATTCATTTAAAAATACCAAAACCCTTTTATAAATTCTACAAAAATTATATTATGTTGATCTGATGAAAAAGTTCAACACCCAATTTTTAGTTTTCAAAAATTTATTTATTTAATATATATAATAAATAAATCAAGTTTATTCCATTTTATTTATAAAAATCTATAAAAATATCAAAACGATTTTATTAATTTCCACAAAAATTATTCTAAGTTTTTATAACATTAATCTTTTCAGAAATGATTTCTATTTCTGAAAAATCATTTATTTAATATTTTTAATCAATTTTTGTTATTTTTAATCATAATTAAATCATAATAAATCCAATTTTTAATATTTTTGCACCAAAAATTTATACAAATTATTTTTAATCATTTAGAACAGAAATATGATTTTTAAAATAATAATTCTTTAATTTTAGTATTTTTAAATATTAAAGTTAAAGTTTGACAATTTGTAATAAATAGATTTAATAATCTATTTTAAAGAAAATAATTTTATAAAAATTATTTTTATACTTTAAGCACATTCTTGTGACCATCCCAGGTTTAACATTTATAAAAAGATTTTTAGTTATTTATTTACTAAATTTCTCTCAATTGGCGAATATTTTTTAATATTAATCAAACGAGCAATTATCCCCAATTCGAAGCCCTAGAAATACATGTATCATAGAGTTATTTTCACTCACACATTATCAATTACTTTAGGTTAATCATTTGGGAGTAATCTCAAATTCATATTTCGTTGTCCAAGTCCAATTTCAAGTTATTACGTGAACTGTGAGTGTTCCTACCCCTTTTTGCTTTTATACATTTTTGGGGTGTTACATGTACACTATTACAATTTCAAATACAAGTTTACATTTTTACAATACAATTCTAGTACTATGTGCATTGCTTACAACGTGCTTTATGCTTAGACATTACATGTGGATTACATTTGTACTTAGTGAAATCATTAACATGGTACAAGCCGACCTTAACATTGGATAGCGCTATTTGGATTGACAACCCGCCTAGATTGATTCTCCCCCTTTTTCATCGGAGAATCCGTGGCCATTGTTAAGTTTTTATCCATTTATTGGATAAGTACACTACAGTTCATACAGTACATTATACAGTCACAGGGTTGATTTCGCTCATTTGTATGATACATAGTTTACATATTTGCACTGTAGCTTGCACTTGAATTGTATAACTTTTTAACCTACTATATATATCAAATCTAGGAATGCTCACCAACATTTCATATGTTGACCAAACCTATTTTTGTACATGTTTCAGGTGCAGTTTGATCTAGTGCTTTAGCAAGAGACATCTAGTGTTTTATTTAAATTCAGTTATTTCAATATTTACATTTCATTTAGACAATGTAATTTCCATTTCCCTGTAAGACAATTTTGATTATTCAATAATATTTACATTTTAGTACCATGAGCTTTTGAACAATCGTCACTACGTGGCACCTCGATGATTCCGCCATCGGTTGGGGTGTTACAGTTTGGATGTAATTCGGTGATACGTGAACTATGTGCTAGGACTTGTTGTGCGTTAACGTATGTTAAGTGTAATTGCGTTATTGTATGTTTTGGAGCGTAAACATAACACAGGGAGTCTCGGGTCACCAATGGGATGTCGAGTCTTGTACTTTGGGTCAGTTAAACAGTCACGGTGTTTTCAAACGAACTTGGTTATGGTCTGGACATCTAGGGACTAATTAACCTGCGGGTTATTAGTCTAAGTACTTGTAACTGTCATATGTTAGGTCGCCGCTTTACGGGACTAGCATAGCAGCTGAGTTTACTCGGGTTAAGGAGTAACGCAACTTAAGGTGAGTTTACGGCCCCTCTTTTAAACTGGTTTTATACTTTCGGGGGAGAAAACATGTGTTAAACGATTATTTGGTAACTACTGTTATACTATGGGTTTCTATTGTGTACTACACGATCTTTGGAAGTCCCGGGGGGAACCATGAATGTGCGGGTTTGCACAACGGGGAAATGTGAATAGCGCTATTGGGAGTGACCAACCCCGCTCGTCGGCTTGGAGGGTCGGGCGAGTGCATATTGTCTCAAACAGGAACAACAGGAACAATTGGTACTTTTCGGGCACAACATCTGGTATTCGAGTTAGTAATGGTTTTCCAATCGTGGTAGTAACAAAACGTACGCCTAGCTAGCGTATACTGGTTTTCGATTTGTTATAGTATGGACAGGTGAACTTGGTACTTGGATACAAAACCTGTAAACTCACCAACATTTTTGTGCTGACGTAAACTTTTACATGTTTTCTCAGGTCGCTAAGGTAGCACGACTGGACTAGGGCGCACGCGTCTGCACGGCGTCTAACTAGGGTTGCATGGTCTAATGAACGTTGAACTATTGTTTCATTGTTGAGATACTGTTTTTGAATAAGCTTCCGCTGTAAACGGGATTTTTAAACTATGTTTTGAAATTGCATTTATATTCATTTAGACTTGTTTATTGTGATCGTTGGTTTGGATCCTGGTTTGTCATGCGCCTCGCGGTAAAACTCCGCAAGTGGATTTTGAGGGTGTGACAATTGACATGACACATGAATTGCACAACATTTTTATTCAATTATCAAAAACCTATGTAATTCTCACCAACTTTTGTTGACCCAAAAATATTTTCAAAATTAACATGTTTTAGGTAACAATGAAGCTGAGGCTTGAGTATGCATGAGGATTTAACATGAAGCTTTTGTTTGAAGCTATTAGAAGTTGTTGCTTTATTTTGATATTATGTATTTGAATTTCTAGACAATCACTTTATTTTCGATATTTATGTCATGAATAAATTATTTAAAATTTAAATTATACCATGTGCTACTGAAACAATCATCAATACGTGGCACCCCGATGTTTCCGCCATCGGTTGGGGTGTTACACTACTTCCTTCCTGTTCCTTCCACCCTCTTCCTCTAATGAAACTCTGGAACACATATTTTTCACTTTCTCCATGCTTCCTTTCACTTTTCCACTTCCTTCATTTAATGAAACTTGAGAGCACAGCGTTAGAGAGGGAAAGAATGTTGAGGGAGGTTTGGTTTAATTAGATATTTTTTAATTAAATTGGTAAAATTACAAAAATACCCTCATGTGCCTTGCACATGGCGTATTTTAACAGAAAAAATAATTGGGTTAAGGTCAAAAGAAAAAACGTGCAAAATTATGAAACATAAAGTACAAAACTCATCAATTTTAAAGACAAGACATGCGTTAAAATTTGGTTTAAAAATAAAGGACAAAACTTGTAATTCACTCTTTTATTGTTAGTTGTAGTTCACAGTGATAGAAATCATGGAAGTTTAATAATACGATGAATGGAGATTTAATTGAAACTTAAAACAGATTTTACAACTCTACTAAAGACAATGTGTCTGTCTTCCAGGATATAACAACCGAAGCAGTTTGTATTGCCGGAGATGACTCACCCTCTCGATGTTACATCAGATAATTAGTATATTGAAACATGGAAATGTGAAGATGAAGTTTAGAGGATACTGATCTCTTTATTTATTGAGATAAAGAAATATATATGGTTTCTTTACTTGATGTGATTTTGATCGATACAAATAGTATTTCTCTTATTCATATCTCCTCTTTGTGTCAAGACTTCTCATCAACTCAAATAAGGCACACAAAGCCTACTATTTATGCAAGACTCAAGGGTGGGGTGGGTGAAAAGTCTAACTTACATAGAAACATAAAACTCTAATTAAGTGATATAAAGAACTCAACTCAAGAATTTACTTATTAATTTCACTAAATTTTATTAATTTCCATTCATTATTATATTATTAAATTTCCATTTGGTTTAAAGGAGAGGTGTAAGCCTCCTTAATTCAAGCTATCAAACCAGAGTTTAAATACTGATTGAGTCAAAGTTATAAAACCCTAATTCGATAGAAGTTGTAAATTTTGAAGTAATACTGAGGACACGACCAAAGTACATGTCTCACTCAATGTAATATTCAATCTAGGACTTGAACAACCACCGAAAAATCACTCTCACTACAATTATCAATCTGGGACAATTATCACCGATTGAAACATGTTTGGTTTCTAAAGTATAACTAGTTTTTAGTGCAAGGATGTACCATCTCAATTCATTGGTGTAAAATCTATTACATATTTAAAATTTAGTATTATAGAATATTAGAGTAAAGACCAATCTAATGATAGTCTTGAGGAGTCATATATGTAATTTTAACAAAAGGCTCGTAAATAGATAAGAGGGATGGATAGAGCGGTTGACTTTTCTTTGAGTAAGAATAAAGGTTGTTTGTTTCGGCTCTTAATAGGACAAATGTTTAAATTAGTCAGACATAGTTTATTCAGACTGTTTGTTTTGTGAGTAGATGTCTGAATGGTTAAGACATCTTAATGATTCAACAGTTAATGATTCAGACATCTTGATGTTCTTAGTAAGAACTCAAGAATTATCAAGACAAATGATAGATAAGTGTTTCCCCAGCCATAGACCTCAGATTCTATGATGCTGGAATATTTATATTCTTCTCTTGGTAAATTTTACCAAGACCTAGTTTCAATATTTTGGGTTTTAATTATGATGGAAATCATGAGTTTATAAATGTAACAAGCTATCTCTTGATATTGGGTGTTCCTAACGTCATAGGAGTATTTAAATCATAGTTGTTAAGGGTGCAAGTCGCATACAAGGCGACTAGGATGAATTTTGGGCCTCATTGCAAGGCGCTTAAAAAGCAAGAGTTTTTTTTTAAGTGTTGAACCGCGCCAGACCTTCCCGACCCAAGAGGATGTCATGATGTGACGTCGCCGGTAGGACCATAAAGTCGCACATTTCTGTGCGCTCATGCCTACCATCAGTCAAAGTGACTGGAAAAGATATCATACCTCGCGGCATGATGACTTCGTGAATAAAGCCCTAAATTGGTTCATTGACTGGAACGAGGCGGGCTTTGTCTTCCTGGTCCAGTTGCTGAAAACACTGATCGTAGATTATATCAGTGCTGCTTCTGCCATAAAGGAACCTAAACCTGGTTCGATAATGTCCAACAACGGCGGTGATTACAAGCGGCGCCGTGGATGAGGGGCCGTCGGAAACTCAAGGAAGGAGGACGTCCGCCTCCTTCCAAGAGTCATCATTTTGTTGTCGGGAACGCTTACCTTGGTTTTGGCGTTTGGCGTTCCCGT
The DNA here is from genome assembly GCA_030844895.1 of Ambrosia x helenae. NCBI lineage: Eukaryota > Viridiplantae > Streptophyta > Magnoliopsida > Asterales > Asteraceae > Ambrosia > Ambrosia x helenae. The sequence goes on from CM061232.1 coordinate 5,267,028, forward strand.
GGATCATGTTACAGTGGTGGCGCGGGGGCGGTGTATGACATTTGTTTTGAGGTTGCGGATTTGCTTTCGCCCACCCTATTCGCGTTTGTCATCTTGATTGTTCCCCCGCCCACCCCTGTGAACATTTTTTATCAAGTGGCCCAACTGGCCAGTCTTGAGGGCGACTTCTATTTCCAACATCAGACTGTAACAATTGTCTGTAAGATGGCCATAGTCGTTGTGGTAATCACAAAATTTTGTGGTGTCCACATTTTTCCACTTTCCAAGGGCTTTAGGCTCCTTGAAGGTGATTTGCTCAGTCTTGAGCACTTGAGAAGCTATCTTGGAGAGAGGAGTCCAATCAGTGTTTTTCTTGGAGTGTCCCCTCTATTCTCGAGACCGCTTATTGCTAATCGTTTAGCGGACGTCGTTGGCGGACGAATACTTGCCTTCGTCCGCAGATCCAGAGATGCGCGACCAGACAGACTGCTTATTTTTGTTTTTTGTTGTTGTTGTGGGTCTGTTGGAAACCGCGCTGCTGCTTGAGGGAACGCTCAGAGGATGCGAAGATTTTTTATGCCTTGATAACTTCATCCCGGGAATCTGGGATTCCGTCTTTACCCGGGAGGGTTTTCATGAGTTCCTCACCGCAGACTCCTTGAATGAAGCTCACGCGTGTGAGTTCTTCGCCGCATCCGATCTACAGCGCCTCCTTGTAGTAGCGCACATTATAGTCCTCGATGGACTCGTTATCGTTGCATTGGCATAATAGGACATGTGATTTGTCCTTATTGCGCTTCATGAGGTGGGAGAAATGGTCCTTGAACTTCTTGATGAGATAATCGAAGTCCGTGATTCCTCCCACCGGGAGATTGTCAAACCAAACCCTGGCGGTGCCGGTGAGCGTCTGGGCAAACAGATGACACCAGACCTAGACCGGCCAAAGGACCGTCGTGCCCGCATATTCAAAATCGTGCAAGTGACCAGGCGGGCCGCGCATGCTATCGTATTTACCAATCCTGCTGGGTATTTTGGCTGCGTGGTGGCGATCCGTGCACAAAATTTGGAGTTGGCAGCGAACGAGTTAGGCATGTATGGCCTGTTAAGGTCGTTGTCCTCTTTTTTATGTGACGTGACAGAAGTATTCCGCGACGTCCGATGCTTGCTAGATTTATGGTGGTCTGATTCGCTAGTAGACAAGTAAGCGTCTGACTCGCTCATTGGGCTTTCGGGGTCCTGATCGTGTGTATTTCTACCACGACCTCCACCACGAGTTTTAAAGTGGGTGGTTTCTTTTGCTTTCCCCTTTCGGCTATGTTTGGCTGTAACACCCTAAACTTAAAATAATACTAGTAGAGGGTAGTAAACAAACATGTGTATAAAATAAAATGACTTAGTCACTAATGTTGGGTAAATAAGGTAATTGGTTAGTAACCTAATGTGTGACCTAATTGACAAGTAACAAAGGGGAGGGGGTGAATTTGAATAACATTATATCTATGGGTTAAAGGGGGATGGCTCAAAACAAAACAAACTCCTGGAAGAAGGGGATCACGTATTTGAGAGAAGGAGATCACCCCCAACCCTAACACCTACTAATCAGCCCCAAATCCAAGCTAAAATCAGTTGTTGGACCTGCATGTGAACTGAATTCAAGTCCTTAGGTCATAATAAACTCAAGGTGAGTTATAGGATGTATTTGATGGTTGTTTTATGTTGATGAAATTCTTGAATAATGGAAGTAATGCATGATTGTTGGTAATCTAGCTTAGAAATTGAAAGTAGTGTGTTTAATTGTGAAAATCCTACCAAGTTGCATGTATAAATTCTGTTAATTGAAGGGAAATTGAGTGAATTGAAGGGTATCTCATAAAGTTGCATGTATAAACTCCGTTAACTAAGTCTGTTAATTTTTAGTGAAAAGACAAAAATACCCATACTTATTAAACCATCTTCTTCTTGTCTCTCTACACTTTCCCTACTACCCTAACCTAACCTAACCTAACCTAACCCACCCACCTTCATCATCTTCAACCTCCTATACCACCACCAATACACCACACCTCACACCACCACCACCACTGTTGCACTATTGTACCAACCCCATCCCAACCGCATCACTGCACCATCACCACTTCTAATATTAGTTATTTCACCACTGCACCAACCCTATCCCAACCGCACCACTGCACTAGCACCACTTCTATACCCCACAGTCGCACCTCCACTACCACAACAACCCACCTCCCACCGCCGTACCTCACCATTGCAAAAACCATAACGGATCTGCAACTCCAACCTTCACCGGATTTTAGGCTTCTAAGTGAGGTTGATCAGAAATTAGGATTTTTTTGTAGGGCTTTTGTGGGGTTTACTTTTTGGGCTTTGAGATAAAGAATCTTTTCACAAAAAAGGAGGTCGGAGTTAGTGGTGAGCAAAGGCGGTGATGGTGGTGGTGGGCTGGCGGCAGTGAATGCTCCATTTTTACGGGTTATTGAAGGGGTTTTTAGGGTTTTGATGTGCGTTTTTGTTGGGTGTTGGGATGATTGAGGTATTGAAGCTTGAAGAGGGACAAAAATGAATATAACTATCATTTGATTTCAATGGTGGTATTTATAGGAAAGAAAGGACCGGGTTATAAAAGCTAGCATATATGATCTAGGATCTGAAGTAAGTTGCAGTTGAGGGGTCTTTTTTAGTTATTAACATAAAAAAGAAGTTGATTTTTAATACCTTTGATAGTGAGAAGCTAGATACAAGAAGCCAAGTTTCTTTTGGAATCAAACTATTGAGTGCAAGGAACACACGAGTGTCAGATTCTCGCTAGATAAAGGACAATGGTGGGTTTGATACGGAGGTGCAGTGCAGTGGTCGTTGTGCGATGATGGAGGTATAGTGGTGGTGTTTTGGTGATATTGGTGTTGCAAAGGTTTAGATGAGAGATGAGGAAGAAGGTGGAGAGAGTTAACATATTTCGTAAAATTATATTTTATTAGTGGGGGCAGTTTTGTTATTTCATACAGATTTAACATACTTAGTTAACGGAGTTAGCAATTTGGACTCAATAGGTTAATTAATTTCCAACTAGAGACTCAAGTAGTTAAAGTTTTAGACTTTAGGTTCAAGTAGTTAAAATCATTATAACACAAATACTCAAATAGTAATCCACTCTTAAATAACATACCTAAGCACTTCGACATTATAAAAGAAGTATGCAGTAGGGATGAACTCGGGACGGTATCGGTACCGAACCGATACCGATCCCGACAATAGCGATACCGAAAAGTCCAAAAAACCAATACCGATACTGATACCGAACACTACGGTATAGTATCGGACTATCGGTACGGTACCGATATAGTATCGGTATTTTACCTTAAAATACCGATATCATACCGATCTCGTACCGATACCGAAACCCCTCACTTTGGTATCGGAATCGAAACGAGACGGAATCAGTATTCGGCCTTGTATGCTCGCCAGTCCCAGATGTAAATTCCACGTAAAGTGAAGGAGAAAACGCCACTAAAACGAAAGAAAAAAAATCGATATCTGTTCACTGGTCTCACTAAACTCGATCTCTTCCGAGATCGCGAATCGGATCAGGTCATTCATTCTTCCTTCCTTCCTTCCTTCCAGATCTCATTCATACTATTATTATTATTATTATTATTATTATTATTATTATTATTATTATTATTATTATTATTATTATTATTATTATTATAAAAACTTGAGTTACAGTCGAATAATATTCAACATTTCCCCTCAAATCTCAATGTTGATCAGGTAAACCAACAGACAATCAAATGACTACAACCACTAGACCAAACTCAGATGCTGTTTCCAGAGGCTACAACTTCGCATCTACTGGGAACAGGTTTTCTTATCCCCAATTTCTTATCTATATTTGATCCTGTATATTATTTGTCGATTTATATCTACAGAACTTGCTCTGGTTACCGGAATTACAAATCGTTCAATTAGGTTTAGTTTCTAGAAGTTGCATAGATTAGTTGTAAATGTCGTTGTTGTAGTCGTGTAGTTTATGGTTTTCATTTCGACTTGATGTGCTGGTTAGATTGATCGGTGTGAACTTGAATGTTATTTGTGGATTTATCGTATAAAATTCGATCTGGTTATTGGAGCTGTGTAGGCGAAATTAGATTTAGTTTTTAGAAGTTGCAGAGATTAGTTGTATATGTCGTTGCAGTTGTGTAGTTTACAGTTTTAGTTTGGTCTTGATGTAAGATTTACTGACATGAACTTGAATATTGTATGTGGATTTATGTGTAGAGTTGGCTTTGGTTATTGGAGTTGTGTAGGTGAAGTTTTTTATGATCATTTCTTACGGTATGAGGAATCGTGCAATTAGGATTTCTCATTTTTGAAGTTGAAATTAGTTTTTAAAAGCTGCAGAGATTAGTTATATATGTAGTTGTAGTCGTGTAGTTTACAGTTTACATTTGGACTTGATGTGTTGGTAAGATTTACCAGCATGAACTTGAATATTATTTTTGGATTTGCATGTAGAAATTGGCTATGCTTTGGTTACTGTTATTATGTAGGTGAAGTTTTTGATGATTAGTTCTTAGGGAATGAGGAATTGCGCAATCAGGTTTTGTTAATTTAGAAGTTGAAAATTAGTTTTTAGAAGCTGCAGAGATTAGTGATATATGCCGTTGCAGTCGTGTAGTTTACAGTTTTAATTTGGACTTGATGTGCTGGTAAGATTTACCAGCATGAACTTGAATATTATTTGTGGATTTGTATGTAGAAGTTGGCTATGGTTACTGGTTAGTGGAATTATGTAGGTGATGATCAGTTTTTACAGAATAAGTACCAACTTTCCATTAACCAAAAAACCCGTAACAAATTACAAGAGGATGGCAGGTAAACGGGCAACAAGTTGCGCCGCAACCCCCTTTTGAATTGCAAATCCTACCCTGCTAAAAATAAAACCTTGGTTCTTAGAGGACGGAGAATTACTGTGTACGATCTTTTGCACCCGATCCAGGAATCGAGTTGCCTCAGGGGCGAGGGATCCAAATGTATCAAAAGCAAATGGCACAAACGCGTGTTGATTCTCCAAGCATGTTGTTTCATGTTTAGCCACCTTTTTAGCCTCCGCATTCAAAACCGATTTCCCTGCCACAAATCCCGTGTCCCGAAGTCCCACCAGAGGGGACACCCCAGTAAGGTCTACACATGCATGTTTACTGCCCGCCCAAAAGGACATCCGCCGGGCGTAGGGTAGACCTTCCTTCTAGCGGGTCTGTTAGAAAGTTCACGGGGCTTCTTTCTTAGCAGAAATCCCAGCTCTCCTCAGCGCATCCCCCAGGACATCTCTACCAGGTTGTGCGGTATTTAAACCCGACAGCTCCTTACAGTGAAGGGTGTGTTCCCCAAATTTATCCAAACATGCTTTTTTACAAACAGGACATGGCTCGTCTACAAGGAACATGGGGTCATAAGCCGATATTTGTTGAATAGCCCGATATTTAACCGTCGACATATATTGGCCTAGCCCCTCGATGGGGAGAACTTTTAAAAAATCTTGAGCATGGGCCCCTTGGAGACATTCAAGCACTGCTTTCTGGCGCGGGGACATATCAAACTTCATAGTTGTCAAAGGCGTAAAGCGCACTCAAGGCGCTTTGGTACTGCCTCTCGCCTAGGCGAGAAGCGCAAATAAAGCGTGGGCCTGAGAAAAAAAAGCGCAAATTAAAAAAATGGTAAAAACACCAAAAACACTTTAAAATAACAACTTTAAGCAATAAAGATCAATATAATAAAGTAGCACCAAGATTAAAACCACGAAAATATCATAATAACAAGATGTTCAGGCTTGAAAACCAAAAAAAAGTTCAAAATGTAAAAAATAATAAAACTTCTCTGCTGAATAATGATTCTCTGCTGTGTTTGTGACTTTGATTGTACATAGGGCATAGGGTTAGAGGTTGTTTATATAGATTAGAATGCATAACCAAAAATAGAAGATATGATTAGGCAATAAAATGGTAAAGGATATTAATAGTTTTAAAAAATCAGCTATAAAATGGTAAAGGATAAAAGTTTTTTTTTTAAAAAAATCATTGCTTAATTTAGCTAGGTGGGAAAAGCGACCCAGGGTCGCTTCTGGGAATTTTGTCGCCTAGGCGCCCTGGGCGACCGCTTTTAACAACTGTGTCAAACTTCTCTCCCAGAGTCTGAAGGGTTTTGCTATAAAAGGCATTCGCCAAAGTTTTTTGTGCTTTCTTGGGGGCGGTGTCCTTATCGGCAAAACCGCCCAGGTCAAACTCGGGAAGAGAGTTGTGAATATGTTCTAGCGCAAGTTTGATTTTAATTTATGTGGGGTTTTTTTTTTAATTTTAATTTAGAAGTTGAACATTAGTTTCCAGAAGTTGCAGAGATTAGTTAAGATATGAAATTGTAATTAGTAAGCATGAGGGAGTCTAGTACTGTTTTTTTTTCTTCTTCAGGAGTCTGAAACTTAACAATGTATATCATCAGTGATATCTTGTTAGAAGTTGAAGTTACGGTTGAAGGACATTTGATTGACCGGTCGTGTTGATGGGATATATAAGCACGATTGGTTACAAGTATAGAGGGAACTTTATCGTAATCATAACATATAACGATTGCGTAGTGCTCAAATTTTAGTGTTAAGTTTCGTAAGGAAGTCTGAAAGATTTGCTTATAGATGTGGTATAGGAAAAATAATGAATACATGCTACAACCCCATGTATATATAAGAACATGATAATTTGGTGATGGCATGGGAGCTTGAAATTAGGGATTTTGTTGCGAATGTCCACAAGACTGATGCAAGGGAACTTTGAGAGATGTATTTGTTTACATGCTAGACATGCAAAAACTGAATTGATTGTTGGTGTAGGTTTATGCATGTTCAAGTATATAAATTATAAAGTATAAACCACCCCACTTAGTAACTCTGTCTGTGTATAAAGTATTAAGTTTTTCTTTAGATACATAAGTTGGTTCTGTCTTGCATTAGTTTTCTTTTACCAGTGCACATGCTACACAAAAACTGTTATTTTAGATGGGTGCTTACCCAATGCTTGTTTTTATTGGACAGAATGCTCCACTGACTGAGCAGCAACAATCAGCAATAGTAGCACTCTCCCATGCAGTTGTGGAGCGACCATTCCCTTCCATATTGGTGAGTTTTTGCTTGTAAATAAATGTTACTTGAATGCGCATTACGTGTATCACACAATTGTTTTACACTAAAATCCATACGGTGATTTAATGTAACAGGAAAATGTATCCAAAGAAAATAATGGTTTAACTATTTCTACAAAGCCTGGAACTGTGGAAGAATCCGGAGAAATAAATAGTGTTTTGGTAAATACAAACCAGGTATGAAACAGGTCTCAGCCTGGCTATACTTCCTTGATATATATAGTAGCAGCATGGCCTTAGACAGGAATATATATATTTATATAGTATGTTATTTAAGTATTCATGGTAAATGTAACTTTTCTTCTTTTCTAATGTATAGTTTACTTGGGAAAATTTTTGAAAGCTAATTCGATTGATGATTTAACAATCACGATTTCGGGTGCTTTCATAGTTCATACTTCCGAAGTGGATTAGTTGTAGGACATTTGAGGAATAAAAGATACAAATTAGTTTTCTATTTGGGTAGATGAGAAATTGCAGGGAGAACGAAACCAATTGGGGAAAATTAGTTGATATCTCTATTGGCAACACTGAAAGAAATAAAAAAAGGAAAGGCGGTAGCACCTAGGTCCTAGTTAGGCCGTCCGTTGTGGACGCACGAGCGAACGGGCGCGACCCACTGACGTGACTATCAAGTAATCCGGTCACTTGACCCCGTTGTGGCTGGGGTGAGCAACGGCGTGACCAAAGGTCACTTTTTCCTGTTAACCCACGCGACCACTGTCGCTTGTGCTCGCGCGTGTTCGTGTGGGGCTGTTGTGGCTGAGGGTGAGCACGGGCGCTGAAACCTCGTTCGCGTCGTGCTGCTCGCGCGTCGACAGTCTTACAATTTTCTATATTTTTGTATATTAAGGGCTAAGGGGTATATGTGGGAGATGCATCTTCTGTGAGCACTATCAAAGATGTAAATGCCCTAAGTGTGTAGGCACTATCAATGGCATGCTTCTCCTCTTTCTTTTTGTCCATGTTTTTATGTATCTAAACTTATCTGACAACTCAAATTATTTGCAATAAAACTTGTTGGATTAGTAGTGCGAGAACAAAGATATTTATTTCATTCTGATGTATAGAAAGCTTATAGATGCTGGCATTTGTAAACTGAACGTTAAGGTACTTTAATAGACTTACCGGATGCCCGTTCACCTTGATACAGTTTTACAAGTGGTTTACAGATCTTGAAGCAGCAATGAAATCAGAGGTAAGTAGCATTTTCTCTTTTCCCTGTTGTGTTCTTGTTTGTCTTTGAGCAATCACTGGCTCTACCTTATAATCTGATTTATGTTATTGCTACCCTTTATAATCTGATCTGTATTCTTCCATAGACAGAAGAGAAGTATCAGCAATACGTGAACACTTTAACCGAGAGGATACACACATGTGATGGTATTCTTCAGCAGGTATACTTCTATAAATCTCATCATTTCTTTAATTTTCTAAGTAGGATATACCACCCTATTTTGCTAGAAAAACATAGTTGACCAGTCAACTTAACTATCACACTTTCAGGTGGATGAAACTCTTGATCTGTTCAGTGAGTTACAAATGCAACATCAAGTTGTAGCAACGAAGACCAAAACCCTTCATGATGCATGCGATCGAATGGTGGGGTTTTATTTTCCCCCCTTAAAGCTTGTTTTTCCTTTTCTTTTTCTTGTTTGGGTGTGACAATGCCAATTGCAAATATATCTGACCGTAAAGTAATTACGAGGTTAACTATTTCCTCACTCTCTCTAGTTTAAAGGCTAAGTTTGTGTAGATGTCAAATATTTCAAGTTGACAACTGCTGTTTCACCCATGTTTTTGTGTTTTTTGTTTACTAAAAAATAGGGATTCTTATACTTTCATGTCTATATTGCAGGTAATAGAAAAGCAAAGATTGATTGAGTTTGCAGAATCCCTTCGCAATAAACTCAATTATTTTGATGAATTAGAAAACGTAAGTCATGAATCTGTGTGCTTCTTGTGAGCTGTCAGAACCTTGTACTGTACTGTGATGTAGGTCTGCCGTCTATGTGAGCAAAGTGGCTTCTTTTACTTTCCAATAACAACAGTTTTGGATTTTATGTTTATGTTTAGATGCTATATATTTAACATCTAAGTGCCTGGTTTTCAATTGATGCAATCACTTTCCAACCAGTACGTTAACAGTTAATTGGATGGAAAATGCAGTAATTTCCAAGCACTACAACAAATATCTGTATACTGGCATATATCAGGGATAGAGATCTTTTCCATTAGTTTATCTAGGCCATACCTCTTTGTTTTCTAGCAGATCTCATTGGCAAAACCACATGTCGTCTTATCTATTATTTGTCGAGTAAATTATGTAAAATACCAACGCACGTGTCATTTGTTGTACACTAGTCGTCGTACCCGCGGGACATTAAAAGATGACTTTTTGTTGCACATAGGTCATTTGGTAACCTGATGACCAGTCGAAACACTGATATGTCGGTTACTGAGTGACCCAAGTGGACAAACGGTCATCTCTTAGTGAACAAAGTAGAAAAAATAAACAAAGATAAGTGTCGCATCTGTGTCTTAACGGGTCATCAGGTTACCAAATGACCGAAGTGGAACAAAAAGCCATCTTTTAGTGCCCTGTGAAGTATTTTCGTAAGTACATTGGCTAACAATGGACAAATGAAATAGTGAATTGGTATTTAAAGGAGCCTGTATTTTTTTTTACCAATTTCTGCTGCTTTATCATCTTTCTATGTATAATGTATTGAAAATATTGTCTATAACACAGGTTTAAATTAAGTCTTCATCCATAAACATGGCTAACAGCACAGGTTTTGGTCATACTCTGTGTATTGCAGGTTGCCGCCAGCTTTTATTCTTCACATACAAATGTTGCAAGTGAAAATTTTCTTCCACAACTTAAAAAGCTTGATGATTGCATCTCGTAAGTAAATTGCTGAATGCTCAGGATACTAGTTCTTATGCATAGGCTTGTGCATCAATTGATTATGTATTTAGTGAACGTCAAAATAAAGATTGAATTGATTGTGAGGCAATTCATCTATTTATATACATCTAGAGCTCAATATGGAAACCAAAATAAATCTGTTATAACTTGTTAGAGACAAAATTAATCCTAATTAATATAGTTTATATAGAGATACTAACATCCCACCCTCTCCATATCCCACCAATAGCTTGGCTATGGGTAGGATTGTACTAGGTATGGCTGTTGTAGTTTATTTGAATTCCTCTTCACTTATACTCTTTACAAAGAGAACTCTTAAAGTGTTTTATAGGAAAGTTTTTTTTTAACTTCTGCATCCTGTTGAATGAACTTCCCTCTCATCACATGTATTTGTTTCACTTGGTTTATGGCTACTATTCTTTTCATATACTAAGGCACCAACGTTTTGGTATATCTAGGTACGTTGAAAATAATCCACAATACGCTGAGTCCAATGTTTATCTAGTCAAGTTTCGTCAACTTCAAGTATGTAAACACACATTCTCTTCTATGAAATTAGTTATTGATTCCCAATATGAATTTGCTTTATGTTTTTACATACATTCTTAAGATTATATGGATTAAATATGATTACAGTCTCGAGCTCTTGGAATGATACGTGCTCATGTTCTATCTGTTCTCAAAAGTAGTACTTCTCAGGTAAGATATCTCTTATATTGAAGCAGTTTTACTTTATCGTAATGGAAAAAAATTGCAAACTTTGTTATTATTATTGTTATAATAATAATTTAAATTTTCCTTGTTGGATAGGCCCAAACAGCTCTTCGGGGTAGTGGTGGCAGCAAATCAGCTATTTCTGAGGGTGTTGAGGCATCTATCATTTATGTTCGCTTCAAGGCAGCTGCAAGTGAGGTAATATCTTACTTTCTGTATGATCCTAATATCCTATCTATCGGCTCAAGAATTTATGTCAGCATAAGGCGCTTATCAACCTTATAAGCCTTTGCAACTCTTTGCAAAAAATTCATATCCATCTGATATATGGTAGAAGAACAAAAACAGATGTAAGCTATTATGCCAGGAAATCTCAAGCTCTGAACTAACTTCTCCATCTGTGTGTTTGGTTTTTTACTAAGTATATTCTACCTTTATCTGTGAGATTCTGTTTTAGTTCCAGCATCGAGGCTAGCGAATAAATTAAATAAAAGCTTGAATGATTTTTGTGTATTTTGAAATATAAAATTAACCTAAGCTCGTGTAGTTCCTCCCTTTTACAAGTTATTTTCAGTGTGCAATTTAAGTTTTGTGTTGTGGTCTATATGGAGTCAGAATGAAAATGATAGTCCGTTAATGTGATACCAACCTCATAACTTCATTTTTAACTGCATTTGGATGAGCCTAATAGTAGTTATATGTGCAGCTTAAACCAATACTAGAGGAAATCGAGCGAAGATCTTCAAGGAAAGAGTATGTTCAACTTCTTTCTGAATGTCACAAAATATACTGTGAACAGCGGCTATCTTTGGTGAGTGGATCTATATCGGTTTCAAAATTTTCATTGATGTATTATCTTTGTCAGTGTATCAAGTTTTATCTATATGATGCTATTATAATTATTCCTCTGTTTTCTATCTAGGTAAAAGGCATAGTATCGGAAAGGATTTCAGAATATTCCAAAAAGGAGACATTACCTTCAATAACCAGATCTGGGTGTGCGTACTTGATGCAGGTAATTGTGAGGATCTTTATTTTTGGTTTTAATGGGCCAATAGGAATTCCTTTTTCATGGTACGAAATACTTTGACAGGTTTGCCAGCTGGAGCACCAACTGTTTGACCATTTCTTCCCATCAACTTCAGAGGATATCTCAAGTTTGGCTCCTTTGGTAGATCCTCTGTAAGTTCCATTGCATAACCTATATCTTTTTGGCTTATAGTATGTTTCTCACTTAATTACTTTTCATTTCTTACATTTTTTTAATAGAATTTGATTATACCCGTTCTTGGTTTTTTAACTTCGTGATAACTCTTAAATATAATAATCTTGCATGACACATATTGTAATGTATATTTGTTTATATATGTCTCTCGTTAAAAAATAGAATTACTTTTTTATAAATTAGTAACAAACTTAATGTTTCATCTAGGACAATACTTAGCCTGTAGATTCACTTGTGGGCTTTATAAAAATTTGTTTTAAAAATCTTGTCCATTATGTTTTGAAGTTCAAATGTCTAGCAAACCTGCATTATATTTCTCTGTTCACAAAATTTAAGATAAGTAAATGGTTTGCAGATGTACTTACTTGTATGATACCCTTCGACCAAAGCTTATTCATGAAACGAATTTGGACATTCTTTGTGAACTTGTGGATATTCTTAAAATGGAAGTCATAGGAGAACAACTCAGCAGGCGGGGTGAATCTTTGGCTGGAATACGGCCTACATTAGACAGAATTCTAGCAGATATTCATGAAAGGCTAACCTTTCGTGCTCGAACTCATATTCGTGATGAGGTATGTCTTATGTTTGCATATAATACCATCTATATATAGAAATAATTTCACAAAATGAACTGATGAGCTGTGTCTACATACATCTTGGACTTGCTTTAAGAAGCTATATAAACCCTTTGTTTATGTTCAATCCAAGTCAACACGACTACACAATCTGCTATTTACATGTGTACACACTGAACCATTTACTACAGAAATTTTCTAATACAATCAAATGCAATGTACCAACTGAATCTTCAGGCTAATATGTTCATCACACTAATAATGGACTCTGCCTTGAGTTGTAATATTTTTAGTTTTTAATATCGTATCTCCTAAGTCCTAATCTCCTATACCTTTCTTGGTATTTTTATTATACTTTTAACTGCTATTAATGCTGTGTTGCTAGGCTAGAATTTGATTATTGTAAGGCGAGTCAGTGGCTGTTAAATCAATCTTTAAGGGCTCATTTACAATTTACCTGAAAAATTAAATGTTGACCAGGGTTTCAAGCATTGAGTTCTTTTTTCTCTTTGGTGTCCGACCTTTGGCCTCAACTAAGCCACACAAGACTAAGCTAATGAGTAACATAGGCCCTTAATGGATAATAATAACTAGACAGACAATAATATTGTCATCAACCCTTAAATTTCAATAAACATAAAAAAAGGCCTACCTTATGAACTATCGCATCTATATCTTGAGATGGGCCAAACTTAGAGAGTTACATATATTTAAAAAAGCAGATTACTTTGTAATATTGTAAAAGCAAGACCTTCATATGGTTGGATAAGTGATTTTGCTGTTTGAACTCTTTTGTGTGCATGTCTCAGATAGCAAATTATCTGCCTTTGGATGAAGATCTGGATTATCCTAGAAAGCTGGAACAATCAGCTGAGACCAAATCTGAACCCAGTTCCGTAAGCTTATTAAATCACCGTCCTAATAAGTTTTTGTATAGTATCAATTATTTTTTGGGGTAATGACTTAATATCTTCTGCTGCTATTAGTTCTTCATAATGGATCCTACATTCCTACCCTTGTTTATGCTTTTACCACCATGTTTTGTTTGTGCTTTACCCACCTACATTCTTACCCTTCATGTAATCATACTGTTTAGGTGGTCAGAGAAGGATAAATAAAGTATTTATTGTTCAGTTATTTACAAATTGATATAAAAGATTAGTTTGATTTTTTGAACATATTCAACCCTAATTGTATTATCATACCAAGAGAAATTGAAAAGAAAGGGAACTTCTGAAAAAGAGAAGAGTTATTTCACAATTATTTTGATTTTTTTACAATCAAAGGAACAAGGAATTTAAAGAAAAGCAAGGAAAAGGGCCATACAAACACACAACCTACCTCTTGATAACTAGTAGCTTTACCTGCCAAACCACCCCACCTTCTGTTTCATAGATTTTTTTTTTCCATATTTTTTGTTGTTTAATAATAATTCTAAATTGATGTAAAGGTAAATTTGCTGCTCGACCAGAGTTTAGATGCTTTCAAGACTTGGTACCCTCCTCTTGAGAAAACTGTATCCTGTCTTTCCAAATTATATAATTGTCTGGAGCAAGCTGTTTTTACTGGATTAGCACAGGTATGAACAATCTCTTCCTACACTTTTAGTGATGTGATTTTTTTTCGTTACCACATAATTCTAATGCTGGATATATTTCATTTAACTGGCAATTGATTTTCTTCTCCATCCTCCAGGAAGCAGTTGAGTTTTGCTCTTTATCTATCCAAGTAAGTTACTGAGTTGCTTTAGCTTTGCATGGTTATACTTATAGCTAGACTGCTAGAGATGGCAAAATGGGCAGGTTGGGTTATGGGTTAAGACGGGTCGACCCAAAATAAAACATGTGGGTCGACCCAAGGCTAGGGCCGGCCGCCCTCCCTTGGTCAAGCCTCCACACCAATTGCCCAACAAAAGCGCTTTTGGTTGAGTTGGGTTATAACCGGAAAAACTATCTGTCCATAATTTTAGTTTTGCTTATATATCATTGGTGTGGCAAATATGATTACAAATATTTTTTCAGTTATAATTTTATTTTTTAATAAAACGATTTAAGTGGTTCTACACATTGAAAGTACCACTTTGGACAACTTTTAATTCTTTGTCCAGTTCTTTTAGGTTGTTTTTGACCCGAAACAATTTTTCCAAAATTAATTTATTTTTTAGTTGATAATTAACTTGTCAAATATGGTTACTGAAATTATATTACTTTGATAATATTTTGATTTCTGAATTAAAAACGATTTAGGAGGTTTTGTGCATTATAAATATAACCTGGGCCCCGTTTTCTTGTATAGACGTTTTTTTACATGTTTGGCCCATTAGAGATAAAAGCATAACCTGAGTTGACCAACTCATAAAAATGCACAGGTGGTAACTACCACATCTAATAATAGCCAACTGTGTTGAGATTTGTTTTTTTTACATTGGCAAGTGTTTGAATGAAGTTAATGTAACCCACTCTGTGAACTCCAAGGACTACATTTACTAATGGTTTAAAGTTCATTTATCATTTTTGTATGCTCATTAGATTTATCTGCTGCAGAAAGCAAGCAAACTTGTTGCAAAAAGATCATCACAAATGGATGGACAGCTCTTCCTTATTAAGCATCTTCTTATCTTAAGAGAACAGGTCTTGACAACCTCCTGTTTTTCCAAATATTATTGTGTTAGTAGTGTTTTAATACTAAGTTTTGTGTATGACTTTTAGATTGCACCTTTTGACATCGAATTCTCAGTCACACACAAGGAACTGGATTTCTCCCATCTGTTGGTTAGTATTTGCTTTAATTTTTCCTTCATTTGGATGTATTTTTTTTCTCAAGAGAAGACTTCAATTATATATTTTTTGTATCATGACAAGACTCTTTTATCGTATGATTATTGTTTCATGGGATGGCTTTAATTAATTATGAGTTTTGTTTCATGTGAAGACTTTGTAGTAACAATAATCTCTTAAATTAAATTGGGGTTTACAACATTGCAAGATTGCATAATTATTGTGGAATGCTTATCACATCTGTTGTAGTTATCATGCTGTGTAGTGTGTATATGTACCACAGAAGAATCTGAAAGCTTGTACTTATTTTTATGTTCCCAGGAGCATCTGAGACGAATTCTTAGAGGTCAAACCTCCCTATTTGACTGGTCAAGGTCAACTTCTTTGGCAAGGACACTATCGCCTCGAGTTTTGGAAAGTCAAATTGATGCGAAGAAGGTATACAATTCCTTTTAGTTGATTATTATTGCTTCCAAACCAATTATCAGTTATATTAGTGTGTATTCCTGTTGAGATATACTTGGTAACAGCTGTATGCCTGTATCAGTTCTTAATGTACAAAATATCTTGATACATTTTTTTTTTTTAGTTTTGTACTGAAGTTCAGCTGATCACATAACATCTTTTCATTAATTAATATATCTGTTTTAAATGCTGGAAATGATTTATATCCATGCAGGAATTAGAGAAAAATCTCAAAGCCACATGTGAAGAGTTCATCATGTCAGTCACTAAATCAGTTGTAGATCCCATGCTATCCTTTGTTACAAAGGTTAATTTAGTTCTTTCTTCATTCAGAAAATTTTGAAAAAGAAAATGACTTCAAAATTCATCAAGATGGTTTTTTTTTTTCCTTTTCCTTGAAGGTGACAGCTGTCAAAGTTGCATTGTCATCAGGTGCTCAAAATCAGAAGTTAGAGTCGGCTATGGGAAAACCACTCAAGGATCAAGCTTTTGCTACACCTGATAAGGTTGCAGAAATTGTCCAAAAGGTATGTATTTACAAAAGCTTAATCCTATATAAAGAAATTGAAAATGTCTTATTAACTTGAATTTGTTGGGTATTTTCATGCCAAAATTTGAAAGCTAAAGAGAAATGATCAGCAGAGTTTATAGTTTAAAAGTAATTGTATTATACACATTTGTATTTGTGGTTTTAAGTTTGTAAGTTCAGAGTATTAGAGCATTCACATTAGGATCTCCATTATAGTGTGAGTATATTCTCTATATTATATAGAGTGGTTGTAGATGGTTGTAAGTTGAGGAGAGAGAAAAGTTAATATTCATCAATAAATTTGGAGGATATACCGTTTACCTCTATAATTTTTTAATAATTTTTGAAATGGTTGTGAGTGAAGGAGAGAAAAGATAGTGGTTAATATTCATCAGTAAATTTGGAGGATATAGTAAAATTATTTTTTAATAATCTTTTAATAAAAGTATAAAAAATATTATTTAATTGAAAAGGATAGAGAAAAGATAATGGTTTTTAGTGTAATTACAAAGATGGAGATGGAAATCCAATTGTGAATGCTCTTACTATGCAAATAACTAAATAAGTTCTTCGGGTTAAACGGGTCGTATTTGTGTCATGTCGTGTTTGGGTGCATGTGCCTGACTAGATTTTGGGGTGCATGTTGTGTTCAGCCTGTAAACACCATCTATTTAGCACCGCTCGTGATTTCCCTGTCGTATAGTAGTTAGTAGTTAGTACTAAACCTAAGGGTATCATACATTCATACTGTATCTATAAATAATTCTCCCAATCTACCTTTCGAGGTTAAGTAGATGCGACATTCAAGCAAACAGTGCAAATTTTGTCCAAAATTTTGTGTTAAATAGATAGTTTATGTGATTACATTATTGTACAGGTGAATGCAGCTATGCAGAACGAGTTGCCACGAGTTATGGAAAAAATGAAGCTTTATCTGCAAAATCCATCGACCCGTACAATACTTTTCAAACCAATCAAGTAAGATATTGAAACAAGAAAACCATATAAATATACCTGAAAATATTTTATTTATGTTGAAACAAGCCAGGTTGGGTTTGACCCGATTATTGTTTGTGCGATGATGCAGGACAAATATCATAGAAGCCCATGAACAAGTACTAAAATTGCTAAAACAAGACTACTCTGAGGAAGAGATAACCAACATTAAGATGGTGTCCATACAGGAGCTAGAATCACAGCTCAATAATCTCATATAAAGTTTTGATAATTGAGAACTCATTAATTATTAGGGTTTCAAAAGTAATCATTTTCGGTTTTCCTGTTGTCGATTCAATTTATCAACTTGTCCTCTTCACTGTTGATGGATTTTCTTGTTGATTATGATGTGGCTAAAGACCTCTAGTGTCATACATATTGTATGGCATAGCTGAAGTTGTGAGTTGTATAAAAGTATTCGGTTAAAATAGTTTTACATGTTGAAAAACATGAAATGACAATATATTCGGTAAATAATCAGTGAAGTGTGAGAACTGCCGCACCTAATGATTTAACTGTATGTGATATATAAGAGAGTTACCTAATACTGTTGGTTGATTGATGATTAAGGTGAAGTTTGAAACTTCTCGGTTCTAATCTCTTATTACCAAACGACTTGTAGTTTAGTGATACCAAAGCGTGATTGAAAGGCGGACAATTAAATTATTAGCGACAATTTAACACAATGCAAATCTACTTAAATTAAATTATCTTAATATAAAGACAAAATTACACTTTGTGTCCTTAATGTATGGTAGAAATTATGAAACGTGTCTTTTATTTTATTTTTTTTGCATTTTATGTTTAAAATCTTTTTATTTATTGCATATTGTGTCCTTTATCACTAACTGAGTTAAAGTCTCAGTTAACTTCATTAAACTCAGGGGTAAAACAGTTTATTCAAGTCCCTTCATCTCATTTCCTTTACACTGCACATATTTCAAACCCAGGGGTACTCCACTTGCATCAATTATGAGCAGAAGTTGGACACAAAGAATTCAGGGTCATCGAAGAGCAACAATACTGGTAAGAATCGTACTCCACTTGCATTAATTAATGTTAATTAAGCTCAAATGGAAGATACCACCACAAACCCTAATCCGAAGGGAAATGAAGCGGTTTTGGGTGAAAACCTAAAGTGTTCGGAAGGAGAAGCAGGGGTTTCTTTTGATGAAACTGTCCAACTTGTTAATCAAGGTAAATCCATTAACCAAATTCCTGTTACACCATCAAAATCTCCATGTACTATAAACTCTATAGCTGCTGAAGTTCTAACCCCTGTTAAAAACCATGAGTTTGACCCGGAACAAATTCATGAAAGTGATGAGAACTCGGATATGTTGGAGACAGAGGAGGACGATGATGAACTTGTTGATTGTGAGCCTAATACACCAAATTCGACCTATACAGCCACTAACCCTCTGCCGATTGCCGCCCCTGTTTCAACCTCTATCCCAGCTTGTGGCTCTATCTCTTACCCAACACCTGCAGAATCTATTCTGGGAAGTGCTACCGTGACCACGATTGTGCAGGGACCTCAACTGAGACCTCATGGTCCTCCGAATGGTAGAGGTAATGCTTGGGAACCCAATTTCAATAATGGTAGGAATCACTTGTCTATTGCTGAGGCCTGAGAGGATTAAATTGAGTCAGCAAGAAGCTAAAAATAAAATTGGTTCAAGATCAACAAATATTAACCCTAATCCACCGGATGTCTGGGTGTATAAAGATTCAAACTGTTTGTTTTAATTATTAACTGAATTGGGGTTTTCAGCATTAAAGGCAGGGAGGGGACAACAATATCACAGTGACAAGCTACAGATCATTACGAAGTCAACATACCTTCAAATGGTTGTTTTTGAAAAACCCTTATTTGATTAAAAGAAGGGAAAATTATTTGATTAAAAGAAAGAAAAATTGTGGATTAGGGTTTGAAATATATGCATGTGTGTTATAAAGGGGTTAAGGAGATGAAGAGACATGAATGGACTGTTTTACCCATGGGTTTAATAAAGTTAACTAAGACTTTTAACTCAGTTAGTGATAAAGGACACAATAAATAAAAAGATTTTGAACATAAAATGCAAAAAAAATGCAAAAAAAAATGCAAAAAAAAAAAAAAAAAGAATAAAGAACACGATACATTAAGGACATAAAGTGTAATTTTGTCTAATATAAATAAATCCCATACACCAAATAGCCAAAAAATGGTATTACGAGTAAAAAAATAATTGAACTTCCCATCAAACAACATAAATAACCATACATACACTGACTGATTGATACACAAACACAATTAACAAAAAGCGCAACTGCAATGCTTTCAAACTGTTGATGCAATATTCCTGCTTGACCTGTTGTATTTCATGTGGCTTTTTACCAGCTGTCCGGCCGCTATGGCAGACATCAACGACAGCTCACCAGCTAGCACCGAACCAGCCACCACCGTTGCCAACAGCCGGGCATTAGACCCTGGTGCCTCCCGATTCGAACCCTTGGCCCCAAGCAGGTTCAAGCATGCCGACTGTGAGGCTAGTTGCGTCCCACCTCCAACTGTACCAACCTAAAACAAAGAGGTCATCAAAGTTTTAGACCAGGTTAACGATGTCTTCTTGGTTTTAAAAAAGCATGAGGCTGGTTGCGCTCCATGCCTAGCCCCTCAGGTACATGACCAAGTTCAAGGCTCAGGCATTTTTCAATTGCCTTGCTATTTAAACGCAAGAATGTTTCAACCCTCAAAGGGGTACATGCACCAATCGGACTTGTCCCGATTTCTGTGTTATGTGCCTTATATCCTAGGCTTGATGCAAAATAACTATCGAGCCAGGGGTCTCACTGGAAGCAACCTCTCGATTCCTACGGGTAGAAATAAGGTTGTCTACATTTACTCTCCTCAGGCCCCTACCATAGCTTTGCTCTACCGTAGCTTTGCTATTGGTGGCAGTGGCGAAGCTTGACCCGAAGGTTCGGGGGGTCGGAAGTCACTAGGTTCGGGGAGTCGAAAACCAGTTTCGGGGGGTCGAAACCCTATATTTCCAAAATTTTCTATACGAATATTATATAATCGGCACTTCTACGCGAAAATTCGGGGGGTCGGCCGCCCCCACCGGCCCCAACTAAGCTTCGCCAGTGATTGGTGGGACTTAATGAGCATAATGATGATGAATGCTTTAACCCTCGATATCATATACTCACTTTAAAAACCCAAACACCCTCCATAATATCTTATACTCGTTTTAAAAACCCACAGCCAAACATCCCCTATAATGAGAAACAAAAACAAATGACATTAAGACAGGATGTGAATACCTCAATAGAAGGCATGGTGACTGATACGTGCAAATCTTTCCCATTGTTAACAGCTTCCATCATAGTTATGCAATGAGAGCTTTCAATGTTTTGGGCGGGATCTTGACCAGTGGCTATAAAGACTGCAGAGACGATGTTGGCTGCATGGGCATTGAAGCCGCCAAGAGCACCTGCCATTGCTGAACCAGTAAGGTTTTTAAGCATGTTAAGTTCTACAAGTGCAGCCACTGTGGTTTTAAGCACTTTTTTTACAACATCTTCAGGTATGATCGCCTCACAAACAACAGACTTTCCCCTCCCCTCGATCCAGTTAACTGCTGCTGGTTTTTTATCGGAGCAAAAATTTCCTGTTGACCAAACAACACAAGTCAAAATTACATGCCAGCAAAAACAACTTTCATCGGTTTGCATGTAAAAGCTAATAATAATAATTGAAACCAAGGGAAATTGTCCCACATGAACCTAACTTGATACCCGTAGATTAATTATTGGGAGATGTGGCCAGATTGACAGGTTAGGTAACTGGTCATATCGTGTTCTTCTGGACAAAAATTTGTGGGGTTGGGCTGACCCACAAAACAATTTTGGACCACTTAACCTCTTATAAGTTTAAAACTTCACATATATCGTTCATTCGTTCTAAATTCATAACGTCACATTTTCCTTTCTAAACAGTAAAAATATCATATTTATCCATTTCAAAGCAAGTATAATAATCCCAGTGAATAATAGAAAATAATAATATGTGTTGGGACAGTTATAAGTAATTGGCTGTATTCTACTTACGATTAAATGGGTAAATATGTTATTATTAATGTTTTGAATGGGAAAAAGATGATATAAAATACAGAAAAAACTGAATATATAATAGAGTTCAAACTTACAGGAGAATGTATATTAAACTAAACTAATAAGTAATTAATGTGTTAGATTAATTAAAAACAAATAAACATACCCAATAAAATCCCACTCATAGCAAAAGTAAATGTTAAATACGATTACAAAAACAATAATGTTTACAATAATTATCTATTTATTTTCTAATAAAGCAATTTTATGTGTTGTATGCACTGAAAAAGCAATTTAGACGGCCATCAACTCATTTGACACATTTCTGTTTCAACGTGTTTTCTTAATTTTGCAACTGATTAGGGACAAGGGAGAAATCATAACCCAAATCAACACATACAACAACAACAACAAAAACCTTACCCAGCATAATCCCACCTTTAATGATATTAGTAAGCCCTGATGTTTGATACATGGTAATATGGTTACAATATTCAATACTAAACTTCCTTGAAACATTTGTTTGCAAGCGTATTTTAATACATATGAGTGTCCATGTATATATCCAAAATTAGGTAAGTTTTGGTGATAATCAAATTAAATTTAGTTAGTCATATCTTGGAAATAAAAATGTTATCAATAATGGGTACTACTACTAGAACTTTCAATATTTTATTTGAGTCTTAATCATTTGAAAAGGTCAGATATTCGATCAAAGATAATGACGCATGCAAAGAGACAATCTCATGGGATAAAGATGGGAAAAGGCAGGTAGATTTCACATTTTCAGATATCTTTGCATATCCCATTTTCTTTTATCAATATACTTTTATGCTCGATAACGTATTTGACAAATCATCATCTATATAAAAAGGATCCCACCCTATGAAAATTGGCATTTCATCACACATTTAAGAATTATGCTTCATATCCATCAAATCCTAGTTTTCTAAAAATATGACGTTAAAGAGAATTTTAGACTTACCAGATATACCAATCACATCCATGTCCGGAAAATCATTCTGAAGAAAATCTAATACGTTTTGAACACCCTTCGACACCATGTTCATCCCCATCGCATCACCCGTGCTGCAAGTAAATCTAATATACAGATTTTTCCCAGCAATCGAGCACTGAATATTTTGGAGCCTAGCGAATCTGCTAGACCTGTTTAACAGTACATACATGCAATCAAGATTCTAGAACCACAAATCACATATATCGTACAGATCGGTGGATCCAACCTATCAACATCACATATTACAAGCACATGCTAGTTAAACGATTGATAGCCATCACCTCATATATTTCTATCAACAGTTCAACACATATCCACCTAACATATCTATATAAAGAAAACATACTCCAATTACAAATATCATATATTCACACTCATGCCAGCTCAACATATGAAAATAATCCTTACAGATGCATACACATTTCAAAACTATATGTAAATGAGAACTCAACAACCATTTACCATAATTGAAGGGCTTTTTAGATATCTTATGTAGTTATATGTAACTTCAAACTTACATGATCCGATTTAGGTTTGTTTGTTCGCTTAAACTTTAAAGCACTATTTCTTGCAAAGAGTATGAAACATGTCATCAACAGGCATATTACTTTAACTGAAACTCAAAGTCATATACAGACAACAACTAAGAGAACAAACTTACTTATTGAAAACGACGCTCAACGTATCAAAATTAACACCATCTTCAAGAAAGAACTTAAGCTGCGAAGCTCTCTCCGCCGTAGCAAACCTAACAACCGGCGCTCTAGTCATCCCATCCTTCAACAAAATCGCGGTAGCTCCACCCGAACAATAAATAGCCTTGCAACCTCTATTAGCACTCGCCACCAAACACCCTTCCGTTGTGGCCATCGGCACCATATACTCACAACCATTAACCAACAACGGCCCCGCTATCCCAACCGGCACCTGAACATACCCTACCGGCATCTCACAACACTGCCCCAATATCGACTTATAATCAAACCCTTCCATCCCTAACCCTAACATAGACCTCCCTGTCATCCTCTCCACCGCCTGCCGTCTAATCATCGCCGCTCTATAACAATCGTCATTCAGCTTCGATTCCAATGCGTACGACGGTACAGAACCATTCACCACCGCCTTCACTATTTCCTCATCTTCTTCAGATATTAACGCCTTCAAAAACAATATTAATATTAATATTAACATATCAGACTATACCTCAATCAACAAAAGCATCAAACAATTGTGGTTAAGTAATAAACTAAACTACCTGATCAATAAACCTAGGTTTAGGTTTAGATTCAGATCCATCTTCTACTTCGTTATCAAAACAAGCGTCTTCTTCAGCACGTGAGGTAGTTATAAACGATTGAACAAAATCAATACCGAAGAAGCCTAACAGGTAGATAAACGAAGCAATGAGGGAGACGATGGCGGTTAGTTCCGATAAGGTGACGACGTGGAGCGGCGTAGATGACCGGATCTTGTCACGCCACCTGTGTAGAAGGTAGTAGGCGACGGAGAAGAATAAAGTGAAGAAAATGGTGTTGGTTAGGTATAACGGAAGCGGTAAGGCGTCGGAGGCTTTAGGTGACGGTACCGGAGACGTTGACCGGTCAACGGTGACGGATTTGTTGTGGTGGTGGTTGTTTGTGATGGAGGGAGGACGTGGTGGTGGTTTACGACGGAGATCCATTATTATTATTATTATTATTATTATTATTATTATTATTATTATTAGTGGTGGTTAGTGGATGGTTTACGGTGGTGGTGTATGTGTTTACTCTTGTGTTTTTATACAAGTGAAATGAATGGGTTTTTTTTTTTTTTTTTTTCAAATAAAATGAATGATATTGTATGTGCTGTCGCTATCATTGGGGCGTTAGCTTACACATGGTGTGCACCCACCCACCTGACCTTGTCTTCCAACTTTGTTTCAATCGTTGGCAGCTAACTTATTTATAAACTAGATTTATAGTTTGAAAACGTTTCGGGGATGAGAAATCTAATATGACATATTAATTTTACATACGAAATAGACTGATGCGTTTTACAGTTACATGGAGGGAAGCTTCTGGTAGCATCTAACCTAAATCAATTAACAATATATCTCCAATGTTAATGCCTAACCTTAAACAATGTATAACTCTAATATTAAAACCTAACCTAAAACAATGTACAACTCCAATGCTAGAGAAAGTTTACTGTAAAAAGGGTGTTTAGCGTAAAAAGTGTAAGATGAATTTTGGGCTTTTGATCAAAATAAATCAATGAATGGGATTAAAATGGGAAAAGTATACGTTGAGTTTCCAAAAAATATTTTTTTAAAGTATAGCAATATGGTATGCAAATGAAAGAGGATAGAAAGCTTGTTTGTATGGTGTATTTTTTAAAAAAAAATAATGTCGTATGAAAAAGTTATTGTCGTTTTAAAAATGGAGGTGTGTAACACCCCAACCGATGGCGGAAACATCGAGGTGTCACGTAGTGACGATTGTTCAATAGTTCATGCACTAAAAGTGTAAATATTGATACATTGATTAAATAGTTTATTACATTGAAATGAAATACAACGATTCTAAATGCCAACTAACTGAAATACAATGAATCCAAAATCTAAGTAAAATTCCAAAAGCTTAAAAGTCATCTCATAAATAACCTGAAACATGTATGAAAATAGTATATGTCAATACAAAATGTACTGGTGAGCATACCCTGTTTGAATACATATAATATAAAAAGAGTTTCGCAATTCACGTGTTATAATGTCTACAATTTAGTGTTCAAGCTATGTACAAATGTCGCCCAAAATCAAGCCTTAGGGTAGAAATGATATCCAAGAATAATGGGATATCTAGTATATATGTATAGTATTCGCCCAATAGTATGATTATATATAGTAGGCGACAAGACAAAGTAGTTTACACATAACAATAATCAAGTACTATTTATTGCTATGCTAGGTCCACTCCGGGTTAATGATTAAGGTCATAAGTACACACTATGAGCGATCAACAAGTAAAACACATACAAGAATTGTGATTATGAATATAGAATAAAACATGATTAAGTGAGTGAAGTAATAAGCGTACATGAGTCACCCCAAAAGTGTAAAACATGAAAAAGGGAAAGATATACTCACAGTTTGCGAAAGCGATCAAAATCCAACTTAAGCGGTCGTGAGCTAAGTAATGGGAATTCTGAGGAATTCAACCTATAATGTATAAGTGTACTAATAAGGAAATGTCTAAAAAGTCTAAGGTATATAGGGTTCTAAGGCATTAGGGTTCACTAAGTTGATTTGGGGAATTAGAGTTTTTATGATAAATCGAATTAATATAAAAGTTGTATATCAAAAATAATATGTCAAAGTTTGTAAATGTGGTTTAGGTAATATAATTATTACCAATTGAATATTTAGATAAAAAAATATGTTTTGAATAATTAAGACAAAATAATTTAGTTAATTACTTTAACTAAATTATTGTAAGTAAATATAATAATCATAAATATTTGAGCAAATAATTATGAGTTACACAATGATCCAAACAAATGAGGATTTAGACTTTGAAACATAAAAATATTTCTGTTTTATAA
Organism: Ambrosia x helenae; assembly: GCA_030844895.1. Lineage (NCBI taxonomy): Eukaryota > Viridiplantae > Streptophyta > Magnoliopsida > Asterales > Asteraceae > Ambrosia > Ambrosia x helenae. The sequence goes on from CM061232.1 coordinate 5,293,127, forward strand.
GAAAAGTATTTATAAAACATATGTTAAATAGTATAAATAAATAAAAGACTAATTATTATAAATAAGACTAAAAATACAAGATATGATCCAAAAATAATATTTTTATGAAAAACAATTACTTTCTGATGTAAATCAATGAAAACAATTTTCCCATAAATTTTTTGAACTTATTTATATTTAAAACTGTTTTAATGCATTTAAATCATATTTAAATGATTAAAATAGGAAAATCAATAAAAATAATTGTTTTCTGGACCAATAATTTTTTATTTCAGTTCATGATGATTATAAATAATTTTCCAAAAAGTTTGAGATTAAAATCATTAAAAATGAATTTTTAATCAATTAAATACTATTAAAACAATTTAAATCAATAAAAATACAAAAATAATATATTTTTCGGAAAATAAAAAATATGATAATTTTCTATGAGGTGTCAAGAGTCTACACCTAAATTTTTAGGATTTTTTAGAGCAAAAATGATTTTTTTTATGAATATTATAAGAATAATGAATTTATATAGATATTATAAATAATAAAGCAAAAATAAAAAAATAAAAAAAAAATCTGCAGATGACCCGTCTGTTAAGGGACTTGAACTCGGCTTCTTTGATTGACAACACAGACTCCAAAACACTAGACCACATGTCAGATTAGTTGAATAAACTCAAAACAAATGTGATTTATATAAAATTTCCTTATTCACCTTCTTCCCCAAATCCTAACCAAGAACCCTAACCCTAACCTTGATTTCAATAATCTGAATTAATGACGATTACTGAACATAATTAAGGGGCTTTTGATCGGAATATGATAAGGAACAAAATGGCATAAAGAGATCGAACTTACAAAGTGTAATAAAGGTCGAACAAGCAAGAAAAAAACTATCATAATGCACCAACTAACACACTTTTGGACGCGATTAACATGTTTAGAATGTGGGTTTGAGAAGTGTAAACGTGCAGAAACGAGATGGTTATGAGTATTTATAAGTGTATTATATGAAAACTATCGTTTTTGATGGTTTTAAATTTCCGGTCGGTTTCACAAATCAGACCAATTAAGAACTCCTTAAAACGCTTATAAATGACCAATTTTATGATGGGGATACGTTGTAAGCTCGAGGAGTAACGTACAGGGACCGTTTGGAAGCATTCAATAACGTTAATTTGGTCCTTTTATAACCGCCGAAGGTTGGCCGGAAAATATTCCGGTGACCGGAAAAACAAAAAGAGGGGGAAAGGAAGTTTCAGTTTTGAAACTTTCAATTTTGGCAAAAAGGGTCCCTGAAGTTTTAACTAGGTTAGTTTATTGTTGAGATTGTTAGTTTTTCCTAGGGCTGTAAACGAACCAAACGAACACGAACAAGGCCTTGTTCGTGTTCGTTTGTTAAGGAATTAACGTGTCCGCGAACGGTTCACGAACGCTTACCGAACGAGATTTTTTGTTCGTGTTCGTTTGTTAAGGAAATAACGTGTTCACGAACTGTTCATGAACACTTACCGAACAAGATTTTTGTTCGAGTTCTTTTGTATTTATTTGCTAAATTTAGGTGTCGGACAAAAACGAACACAAATGAACGTAAATGGACACAAATAGGCATTACTGAACAAAACCAAGCACAAACTAACACATTAAATTCTAAAAATTTGCATTTTTCATCGCTAACATTGCCCGCCCAGAATACACTAATCCAATTACCCAAATATACGTGACATAATCCTGATCACATAATGTCTTATAAAAACACATAGGTATCATATTAAAATTGAAATCCTCGTTTAGTCCACAAAAAATAACGGTTAATCAAAATAGTTAAAGTAATATTAACATGTGAACACTTAAATAATCTACCACTAGGAAATTTGAAGTACTTAAATTAAATATAAAAAATTAAAAACCCTAATGAACTATCGAACACAAACAAACATAAACGAACACGTTACCGAACGTTCACGAACATAAACGAACGAACGCGGCCTCTATTCATGTTCGTTTGTTTAGCTAAACGAACGAAATTTTTTGTTTGTGTTCGTTCATTTATTAAACAAACAAACATAAGCGAACTTCCTGCCGAACTGTTCGCCAAACGTTTGGTTTGTTTACGGCCCTAGTTTTTCCTTTATAAAAACTTAACCAAGTTAAATAAACTTTAACTTTAACCAAAACCAAACTTTTCAGAACTTAAACTTTTTATCTTAACTTATCAAATAACTAATTAAGTTTGTATTGCGTAAGTTTCGACTAAAATTTCACACATTTAGCAAGCGTTTAAATTTACGATTTAAAAGTAACTCACGTTTAATAAATTCGACAACGTTGAAAAGTAAAGGGACTAAATTTGACAATTAGATAAAAGATAAGGGTGACGGTTGTCACAATGTGAAACTTGAAAAAAGTCAACAACTATGGTGATTAGGGGTGTAAACAAGCCGAGCCGAGCCCGAGCCTGACTGGGCTCGAGCTTGACTCGTTATGGTTTTATGAAGCTCGAGCTCGGCTCGGTTCGAGGCTACAATCTTGAGCTCGAGCTCGGCTCGCTAGCAAAATCAAAAGCTCGAGCTCGGCTTGGCTCGGGTGATTTGAGAACAATCTCAAACGAGCTCAAAGCTCGGCTCGAGATCGCAAAAGCTCGGCTCGCGAGTGTTATTAAATGGGCCTATGAAATAAGGACTTGGGCTTTGGAGATGTGGGCTATAAATTATAAGAGAGATATATAAATAACTTATAATTATGTTTGGGCTCGTTCAGGCTCGCGAGCCCAATCGAGCTTTGTATCTAGGGCTCGAGCTCGGGCTCCAAAACTAAACGAGCCATATTTCAGGCTCGGGCTCGGACTCGGGCTCGTTAAGGCTCGGCTCGTTCGGGCTTTTTACCGAGCCGATCCCGGGTAGCTCTTGAGCCGCTACGTGTCATTTACACCCCTATTGGTGATGGACAATAATACTTCTTTTGCTAGAGACATGTGTCAGCTTCTTGTTCCTTTATACACTTTTTACGTTAGCCTCGCCCCCAATGCCACTATTTATAGTGCGCTAATAGAAGGCATCTATTTATAGTGAGAGTTGTTCCATTGAGATGTATATAATAACAACACAATGGCCACTATTTATAGTACACTAATAGAAGGTATAGACATAAATGAGATAAAGGAGTTAGGAACATAGATAGTCACTAATAACTTATAAAGGAGTTAAAAACATGGATAGCCACCAATAACTTTATTATTTCGTATTTACTTAAACTTGGCTGGTATCATTCCTTCATGCTTTATAATATAGTCAGCCACTATAAGCTTAGTCTAGCACGCTTCTTAGCGTTAGTGTTTACCAATATTTTTAAATCTATTATTCTTTTGCAACTTGGTAATTCATATCTATACTATATTATAATACATGAGGGAGGGGTAGTTTAAGATACCCAAAAGTTAAGAACTTTTTTTTCATTAATAACCCTAAAATAAGGATAAAATAGTCATTTATACATTATTTACACTTTAATACCCTAACTTATTTACACTCTAATTCCCTATTTTTTAGTTAGTAATTACATCCCCCCCTACAAACTTATAATTCTTTTATTTAATTCTATCATAACTTTAAATCTATTATATTTTAAAAACATTCAAAGATACCATAACGACCTGCTCATTTTTGTCGACGTTTCGATGTTTGTCTTAGTCAATATCGATGTGTTGATTAAAATGTACAAGAAATAATGTCTTATGTACAAGTGATTAATGCATTTTATGTTTAAATACTAATATGGCTACTGAGAGTTAACTATTAAACCCGCATTCGAATGCATTGCAAGAACATTGATGTGCATATTTAGACAACCTATAATCTAAGTGCACAAATTGAACTATCAGCATGATTTTTATAAAAGTGAGTCATATACAGGATATTAATACAATTAAAGCGACACGACATATATTATCACAATTGTTGACACAAAAAGAAGAAGTCATACACAACAATGTTTGTGACTACGATATATCTAAAAAACTATTTAACGCTATCGAGATCTAGATTGTGTAGCAACCGCCATCATCGGCTTCAAGGGGAGGAAAAGATTAAGTCGAAGACGATCGCCACAACTTCTATCTGGCCGAGTTCTTAAACTCGTTAACTGTTAGTGGTTTACCGCCTCATAAGCTTCGTTTAAAAATCGGATGCCCCATAATATTGTTGCGGAATATCAATCCATATCATGGGTTGTGTAATGGCACCAAATTAATATGTAAAGCCTTTCAGCACAATGTTATTGACGCAGAGATAGCTGTCAGGCAACATACCAGAAAGATAGTATTTTTGTCGAGAATCCCTCTATGTTTTCTGAGGATGACATGTTCCTGTTCAAGCTGAAAAGAAAACATTTCCCATTCGACTTAGCTTCTTCATGAAAATCAACAAAGCTCAATGTAAAACAATTTCACATGTTGGTGTTTATCTTCCGGATTTCGGATTTTCGCATGGACAACTTTATGTCGCTCTATCAAGATGGATATCACGAGCTAATACAAAGGTATTAGTACATCATGCCATAAACTTCAAATGAGACAGGTTATATACCTCAAATGTTGTCTATCGAGAGGTGTTACGCGATATATAAAATGCTTGTAAGTGATAACGTAATGGTGTTTTTATGCATTTGGTGGTTTACACAAATACATTCAAAAATAGTTACATGTTATTACTTTATATACTTTGGTTACTTTTACTAACTTATTCATTTTTATCTTAAAAGAAATATTTAGGAATCTGTCATCAGTGGCGAAGCTTGACCCGAAGGTTCGGGGGTCGGAAGTCACCGTGGGTCGGAAGTCACTAGTTTCGGGGGGTCGAAACCCTATATTTACAAAATTTTCTATACGAATACTATATAATTGGAACTTCTGCACGAAAATTCGGGGGGGTCGGCCGCCCCCTCCCGGCCCAACTAAGCCTCGCCACTGTCTGTCATGGATGAGACAAAGAGAAAAAATGGAAGAAATGTTAGGCATGTATACTGTATATATATATATATATATATATATATATATATATATATATATATATTATATATATATATATGGTAGGGTTCCTGTAGGAAAATAGTTTTGTGTAAGAAGTGTAGTAAGTGTTTTCAACCATTGGATTTAAAGATGGATGGTTGAGATTGAAAGTTTGGATATGTTTAAAATCTATTTATAATATTATAGAAATTAAGAGTAGGATTGTCATTAAGTGTTTTAAATGAGGTATGAATGTCATTTTGTGTTAATTTTCTAGAAACCATTTAAACGCTTTCCATAATTCACAATCCTCTCTCTCTTCTAATTATTAGTCCTTCTCTCTTCTCATTAATAGTCTCTCTTTCTTCTCAATCTTAAGCAAGATACATCCTCATAAACAAACCCACCGAAAAACATAATCATTAGTGTTTAGAAGTTATAAAATTGTAGTTGTTGTGGATTAAAAGATTTCAACAGTGTTTTGTTTGTTATAAAATTGTAACAGCAGAAGTGTTTCATACAAGGCTTTTGTTAGTTCATTGTTCTATATGCATTAAACATAAGAAGTGTTTTATAAATGTTTATGTATATTAGGTGTAGTTGTGGATAAAATATTTCAACAGTGTTTTGTTTGTTATAAGATTGTAACATCATAAGTGTTTTATATAAGGCTTTGTTAGTTCATTGTTCAATATGGATTAAAAATCAAAGGTGTTTTATAAATGTTTATGTATATTAAGTGTAGTTATTGTTGTGGATTAAAACATTTCAAACAGTGTTTTGTTTGTTATAAGATTGTAACGACAGAAGTGTTTTATATAAAGGCTTTGTTAGTTCATTGTTCAATATGGATTAAACATCAGAGGTGTTTTATAAATTGTTCATGTATATTAGGTGTAATAGTTCGTGTGGATTAAAACATTTCAACAATGTTTTGTTTCTTATAAAATTCTATAATCAGAAGTGTTTTATATAAGGCTTTGATAGTTTAGTGTTCAATATGGATTAAACGTCATAAGTGTTTTATTAAAGAACCGAAAAAAATGGGATGATCTTCAGTTGTTTTTAGATGATAGTATGAATCAACCGAAAAAAAATAAGATGATGATCTTCGTTATTTTGGGATGATAGTATGAAATTGAAAACAATGAATGTTTAGTTATTTGGGTTGAAAACAGCCATAAAATATTTGCTAAAAAAGTGGGATTAGGAGATTTAAAAATTGGTACATAAAGTCTATAATGCCCTTAATCTCAATATTTGATCCAAAGGCCATAACTCCTTCCTACACTTCCTACACAAAACCATTTTCCTACTGGATCCTCTACCTACCTATATATATATATATATATAATATAGTGGAAGTATAGACAAGAAACCCTCCCAAATGAAAAAACCTCAAGAAACCCAACCCTTGGTTCATGTTGTGGCACATCACCCATTATATTATAATATTCTATAATATTCAAAGGGGCACAATAGACATTTTCCCTACCCCTTCTCTCTCTCCCTATATATATTGTTTCCCCCCTCTCTCTCTCTCTCTTCAATTTTTTTCAAATTCAAATCAACATTCTCTCTACCTTCCTCTCTCTCTCTCTCTGTCTCTCTCTAGAACCATTACCACCACCACCACCACAACCACCACCATGGCCGCCACCAACCACCACCACCACCACCGCCGCCACCACAACAACAACTTATTCTTCAGTTGTAATCGAGTAACAGAAATCGTAGTTCACAATCGAGTATCAGTAATCGAGGAAAGAGAACCCTTTTCAAGCCCAGAACTTTTACTTCAAACCAAGATTTTCTGGATCTCCGGCAACCACACCTCCGGTCGACGGTACTCTTTCTCCTCTTCCCTCTCTTTTCTGGATCTGGATCGAGAAGATCTGTATTAATATCTTCGTATTATAAAATAATTTCATTTTTTACGTGAATGATGTTTTTACGTGAATGATGTTTTAATATCTTCATATTATAAAATAATAATTGTGAATGATGTTTTTACGTGAACACTTTTGTTATTTTTTTAAAATAATTTCAGTTTAAAAATGTTATAAAATAAATTCAGATCAATAACATGATATGTGTTTTAAGGATTATTATTATTATTTGTAAGTAAAATCTTATAGTTGTGACATACTTGAATTCCATGTATCAATACAGTGAGATAATGATAAGTTAATAACATTTTTTGGGGATAGTTTTTGGTTGCATACCAAGTGTTTGATCGAATGCTTGAATGAAAAAAAAGCTTATGTTAACCTTTTTTATTTTTTTTTTATTATTATTTTGTTTATGTTAGATTGTTATTGGATTGGGGACATGAGGTTGATAGATCACATGTGATTGATGAATAAGTGTGTAATTTTTTTTTGTTAGTATACACTAACACATGTTTCTGATTATGTTCTAGTGTTGGTTCTCAGGTGTAGGAATGTAATTATATCTCTGAAGCAATTCCTTTGTTTCATGTTTTTTATTCACGAACAACTAATGGAGAACGCAAGCGAAAGAAACTAATGGATGATGGAGAAATTGGTATATTTTTGTATTCTATTTAATGTTTTTTTGGCAAGTGAAACTAATTGTGCATGTCTATTTTTTGCGGTCCGAGTCTTGTATGCTCACACACGTTAGTGAAGCTAACACATGCTAGTATATGCCCAACTAACAGGTGTTAGGGTCCATATGACATACGTTATTTTCAGTAAAACATATGTCTTAGAATATGCTAACACATGCTACTGATGTCTTTTATTATATTATATATTTCATGAATATGAGGATAATCTTTTGGTATATGGATTTAGCTTGGTTATGATTTGATTTTTTAAATTTATTATTGTTGGATTTCAACCCTATTAATCGTATTTGAGTAGTTGTATTAACATAGTTGTAAAATTGAGTATGATACACTTGGCACTGCAGATTTGGTGTTGTTTATACACATGTTAGTGATGCTAACACATGCTAGTATATGCCTAACTAACAGGTGTTAGGGTTCATATGACATACGTTAGTATATGCCCAACTAACATGTGTTAGGGTTCATATGACATACGTTATTTCAGTAAAACATGTTTTAGAATACACTACTCACATGTGAGTGATGTCTCATTATGTGTTTTGGAGAGGCCAACTAACATGTGTTATCTTTTTTTGTAGGTGAATAGATGTTTTGGGTTAAAGATGAAGATTGGGTATCAAGAACGAAGCATAGCTAGATTTTTTTATGTTGTTATGATAGTTGGGTATATACCCAACTAACATGTGTTAAGGTTTGTATGACATACGTTATTTCAGTAAAACATATGTTTTAGAATACACTAACACATATCATTTATGTCCCATTATGTGTTTTGTAGAGCCCAACTAACACGTGTTACCTTTTTTGTAGGTGAAGAGATGTTTTGAGTTAAAGATGATGATGAAGATCAAGAACGAAACATAACTAGATTTTTTCTATGTTGTTATGATAGTTTTTTTTTTTTTTTGGAAAATTCACAAATAATTATGTTTGTAATTAAACGTTTTTTGATATGCTTTAGTGTTGATTGTTATGATCGTTTTTATCATTTCTTAAATAAATACACATTTTATGTGTTCTTTTATTATATTCGTTTAGTATATGCCTGGTAACACATGTTAGCGATGTCTTACACGAGGTCAGAATTTTTTATCACAACACTAACGTACGTTAATATTCATGCTGAAAAAAGTTCCATAAAGTAGGAGAGAGGTGACTTGACAAGTGTCAAATCAACCTTTTTAAACCTAGATTTAGAAAATTAAATTATAAAAAATTAATTCAAGATTACCAATTGCCCTTATTCCACCTTTTTAAGCAAGTGGCCCACTTGCTTTTGATTATTAAATTGAAATTAATCATGGACCATTGATCAAACTTGATCAATGGTCACCATAGAGTTTGCAAGGTTTTTTCAAAAGATGAGGTTTCCATATTATCCACCCCCCCTATATATATATATATATATATATATAATATATATATATATATATATATGTTACTAACATACTTAACATTGTTTTTTTAGTCCCAAACTTGCTCCAGCTACTGACGGTCAGCAAAACAAGAAAACATGGAAGAAACTCAACCTCCAAAAGATGTAATAATCAAACATGAAGAGATACAAGAAATTTCAGGGATCGCTCTTGATGACGAATGGTGGGCCGGCAATATATATGAGATCATGTAGATTTGGAAGACGTATGACTAAATTGATATCATGATTCAAGTAGTTCACACTTAAGCTTTTAGTTTTAAACTTTATGTTTATTAAGACTTATTTTTCCTTATTCGCATGTTACTTTATTATTTCATCAAATGTTCTTGAATTACTTTATACTTTCAATGTTAAATCTTTTCGTTACTAGACATGTGTAACGTTTATGACATATATCCACAATAATGATGCTACAACAAATATTAAACGAACGTAAAATAAGTATCGCATTACAAAGTGTCGTTCCCGCCGCATCGCGCGGTTTCCTACTAGTGCATTCTAACGCATAAACCTTAAATTGCATCTACTGTGTATTTTATTAATCAATTATTGGGTTGTAATTCAAATATTTGGAAATATCATAGCTATAGCGATGTTTTCACCTTTTGTTTATCTTTTGTGTTTTCCTCTTTAGTTTGAAGTAACATATGTGAGGCTGCCCGGCTATGAATGAGAGGTGTCCCACACTCATCACACATCCAAATCGGTAAAGCAACAAAGTTTGTCCAATAGACTATGATGAAATTCCAACATATCACTTCAACTTTAAAACAACAAGGGGTGCTATCATAGTTTTATTTTTCTTTCACTGATTTTAACCAATCCTACACTCCTACATTACTTTACTGATTCATTTTTTTTGTAGGCAGCACTTAACTGATTCACTTCACTGAAATCTTTATTTTTAGTTTTCCTTTTTTTTTAATTAACGTTTTTACTAAAAAAAATGACCGTTTGAATTAAAACTACCGTTTGTAAAACTTAAAAAAATAAACCGTCCCATTAAAATAAAAAAAATACAAAAACATCAACTAAAATAAAAAATACAAACGCCTTCATCCTACTCGTCGCCTTCCATCATCTGCGTCGTCTTCAACCCAATAACGGTCTCATTCGTATTTCGCCGCGATTTTTGCTTTACGTTTCAAAACCAACTCCAAAGATTTACCTTTGAGGTGCTCGTGTGGTTTTGAATACATATTCAAGTCGTGGTCATACTGCCTTTGTCTCAACAATTCGCGTTGTTCCTCTAAAAACGCCATTGTTTTTTCGCGTTGTTGAAATTGTAGGGTGACCAACTGGTTGAGTTTGTCTTCTTTCATTGCTCGGTATGACCCGAGTTCGTCAACCAATGATTTGCCTGAAGACTCGCGGCAGCGACTTTCTTAGTTTTTTCATTTGGGCCGCGTTGGGTTGGTATCTCGTTAAGGTCCGGCATGTGGCTAGTGGGGGTGGTATCGTCCGGTGTGGAAAAGGCAGTCGCCTGATAGTTGCCGCTTTCCGAAGACTTTCGTCTCTTGTCGGAATGACTATCGGACGGTTTTTCACTACTATTTATTTTTTACTAGATAATACTCCTCAAATACCATCTGATAACAAGATTCCAGTGAAGTTCCAAAGGCGTCAATTCCCAATATCCGTATGCTTCGCAATGACCACCAATAAAAGCAATGACAGTCTCTATCGAAGATTGGATTGTATTTAAGAGACCCCGTATTCTCACATGGCCAACTTTATGTCGCATTGTCAAGAGTTAAAAGCAAGGTAGAGGTGAAATTACTTATACTAGATAGTGATTTGAATGTCAGACTAAAACAAAAAATGTGGTGTATAAGAAATATTTAGTGATATTTGAATAAAATGTGTATCCCTTGCTTTTGAATTTTAATAAAACATTTCTACTATATTTTGTTTATAGGTTTTACCGCTCAAAATAATTGTAAGTTGTTGAACCGCGTGTCAACGCGGGTAAAAGTCTAGTACTTATTATGTAGGAGTAGAGAAAAATAATCGGGAAACATGAAAAGTTATCATCCTACAATCTTTTTAAGTTGATAGCAGTTATATCATTTTTATTATCTTCAAAATGGATCTTCACTGCTTACCTATTGATTGTTTTATTCGGTGTCACCCAAGTGATCCATTATATATCCATAATAAAGACTGAACATGTATGTCATTGTTTCACATATGCCTACCTATCAAAATCATCTATTATCATCATCACCATGACATATCATTTGATACCAATTTGGTTGTTTTTTTCTGGTTCACATCACATCTTTAGAATGTCTCGAGGAAGTGACAAATTTGTACAGAATTTTCACTCGAGCAAGATGTGCACATGTAGAATTAGAAGTAGGTTTTATGAGTTATCAAATGTTGATCCTTTAAAAAAAAAAATTTTTTTTTGAAAAAATGACTTATTCCTTTTACGGTACACACATTTTATCACTTCATATTATATTTATCTATCTCGAAAACCTCTCGAAGGATACACTAGTAATAATAAATTACGTATGTTTGGAAAGTTTTAGGTTTGTATTTCTTACTTTAAAAAAAAGGCAAAATCTTTAGTTTAGGTCACTTGTATGTATAAATATTTTTGTATTTGTCTACTTGTGGACAACGTAATTGTTTACAAGTTAAAATACATAGACATAGTCCAACTTCTATAGTCCAACAAGGTTAATCTCACAAAAAGCCGGCATTTGCCTACATACAATATGGGACAAAAATATATGATTTGAATCACAGGTCTTTAGTTTTTACAAGTGGATCATATGGGCTAAAGAAAACTTGTCATAATAGAAAGATTTTTAATCTATAGTCTTCGGGTTAAAATCTATATTTTCAAAGAAGATTGTTTTGGATATGATACTTTCCATCTATTGTTTATCGAATAATGCATGTGAGGAGATTTCATTATTCACTTTTAAGTGTGTTAATTTTTTATGTATTTTCAAAGAAGTGGATTTGGCACTTGGCTCGGCTAGTGAAATTCATATTCTTCCCAACTCTGGTGTTCCTCGGAATGAGACAAAGAATGTGGTTGGAAAAGAGAATGGTAAGTTCAAAGGGAGAAGATGTCGAGTGAGAAAAGGTGTTAGAAGGTCTAGATTTAAGGTGGGGTTTCCGGTCGAGATAACTTGATCGTTAGCGTAGTTTGGGGGTCTCTCTCTGTGACACCGGCAAATTCTGGTTAACAACGTTGTCTAGATAAAAGTCTACCTTAGCGAGTCACGCGTATATTGCACTTAACTGGGTTAGTTAAGTCGGGTTATGGTTCGGGAACTATCGTTTAGTCTAGAAGATCATTGGATGTTGGTCTAGAGGTTCATTAGATGTCGGTCCTTAACCAAGTGTACAAACGGTGACGATTTGTAGGATCGTCAGGGCATACGGAACATACAAGTCTCAAGTCCCGGGAATTGGTGAACGAGTGTGAATATGTGTATTTACATGTGTTATGTGTTTACAATCATTATGTGACTTGTCGGTATGTGAATATGTGTTAACATATGTTAAAACGGGTTTAACGCGCAAAACACACGAAACCAGCCCCTATAGGCGATTAGGGAGGCCTAATCGCCTATAAGGGAGGCGAGTAGGCCCTTTAGGGGCGAGTAGGGGACCAATTGCATGACTGTTCATGCGATTAGGCCCCAATTGCATGAACTTACATGCGATTAGGCTTCCTAATCGCGTGTAAAGGCTGCACAATCGCTAGTTACGGGCTGGACGACTAAAAACGACTATAAATACCATACTTGACCTCCTAAACTTCATTATACAACCCTAGTCGTCCCATAACCCGCCCCAACACACACACACAACCTCTGGAACGCGATTTTTGATCAAAACACAAGGTTTCAAGCTTAATCCATCATTCTTTTACAAATCTAAGGTTTGGTTTCCATCCATGCAATCTTATAAACGTTTTTATTCAATCCCTAATAGTCCAGACCTGTTCTAAAACGGAAAAGCTTTCTGAAAATCGTTAATAAGTGTTGTTTAATCGGATTCTAACTAGTATACATGTGTTATGTGTGTTTATGATTAGAAAGCTAGGGTTTTTATGATTCAAGATGAATGAATGACATGTTATTATGTTAGATCAGAATAATATTGATGTTATGTTAAATGAAATCTGAGAAATCGATTATTAGGGTTATAGTTATGCATGTTAGTGTAGTGTTCATGCTATGTGTATGGTGTTTGGATTACATGGTTGCATGCAGGACTGATAATACGAGGTTAAACGAAGGATTTTGGGTTAAACATGTTTAGAATAGTTGTTGGGATGATATTGGGTGGTTACACACGTTCTGGATCTGATTTGGAGCGTTTGAACGCGCGAAAAACCGGAACAGCAAGGTTACAGGCGATTAGCAATCCTAATCGCCTATGTTGGAGGCGATTAGGAGGTCAATCGCCTATGTTTCATGCGATTAGGGCCTAATTGCTAGTAGATACATGCGATTAGCCCTAAATGCTAGTAGTTACATGCGATTAGCCTTCCTAAATGCCAGTTGACCAACCTAAATGCTAGTTGACTTTTCCTAATCGCATGTACTGCTGCTGTAAGTGTAAATTAGCATTCCGAGACCCGATTTGACATGTAGGAACATGCTAGGAACCTCGTATCATATCTAATAACTTGGTAACATATGTTTGGATGTAATTCGGTGATACGTGAACTATGTGCTATAACTTGTTGTGCGTTAACGTATGTTAAGTGTGATTGCATGATTGCGTGTTTGAGAGCGTAAACATAACACGGGGAGTCTCGGGTCACCAATGGGATGTCGAGTCTTGTAACTTGGGTCAGTTAAACAGTCACGGTGTTTTCAAACGAACTTGGTTATGGTCTGGACATCTAGGGACTAACTAACCTGCGGGTTATTAGTCTAAGTGCTTGTAACTGTCATATGTTAGGTCGCCGCTTTACGGGACTAGCATAGCTGCTGAGTTATTCGTATTACGAAGTAAGGCAACTTAAGGTGAGTTTACGGTCCCTCTTTTAAACTGGTTTCACATTTTCGGGGAGAAAACATGTGTTAAAACGATTATTTGGTAACTACTGTCATACTATGGGTTTCTATTGTGTACTACACGATCTTCGGAAGTCCCGGGGGGAACCATGAATGTGCGGGTTTGCACAACGGGGAAATGTGAATAGCGCTATTGGGAGTGACCAACCCCGCTCGTCGGCTTGGAGGGCCGGGCGAGTGCATATTGTCTCAAACAGGAACAACAGGAACAACAGGGTTACTACATCGGGCATACATTTGGTTTACGAGTTAGTAATGGTTTTCCAATCGTGGTAGTAACAAAACATACGCCTAGCTAGCGTACACTGGTTTTCGATTTGTTATAGTATGGACAGGTTGACTTGGTACTTGGATTACAAAACCTGTAAAACTCACCAGCATTTTTGTGCTGACGTAAACTTTTACATGTTTTCTCATGTCGCTAAGGTAGCACTACTGGACTAGGGCGCACGCGTCTGCACGACGTCTAGTTAGAGTCGCATGGTTTTCATATGTTGAATAATTGGTTTACTGTTGAGATACTGTTTTGAATAAGCTTCCGCTGTAAACGGGGATTTTTAAACTATGTTTTGAAATTGCATCATATTCATTTAGACTTGTTTATTGTGATCGTTGGTTTGGATCCTGGTTTGTCATGCGCCTCGCGGTAAAACTCCGCAAGTGGATTTTGAGGGTGTGACAGATTGGTATCAGAGCCAATGGTTATAGTGAACTAGGACTGCATGTAGAGTCTAGTCTATAGCCGAGTCGCACACACTAGACGATCACATGGTACTAAACATTAAGGTGGTTTACGTATGGTCTTGTCGGGGTTCTCTAAATCATTTGGTCTTTCTACGTTACATCATCCGTTCTATCTTAGGTCGGGTTACTTACTTTCTAGGCAGTGTAGTATATTGGAGTGAATCGTGTACTCTTGAGATTTGTCCAAGGCTCGGACTTCTCCCTTTCATACTCCAATAGAAACACTTGCCATAAACTACCGTAGTATTACGGTGTATAGCTAAGAGTCTATGTTCGGTGATTTGAACTTTGAACTAGGAGAACACTTGGAGGACCATGTAGAGCGGTTTATCATTTTGGGTGCACACAAAATCATAAACCGAAATGCATGAAAGCCCTAGTGAGCTCTGGGTTTGAAGGGATAGTCCTGGGTTGGATCTAGCTTTGATCTTGCGAACGCTAGTGGTTACCATTAGCTGTGAAACTAAATTTTCTCGTCCTTTTTGTCGGAATCATGTCTGGAGTGCGAGGAGGACGTGGAGGTGGCCGCGCTGGTGGGCGTGGTGGTGGTGGTGGTGGTCGTGGAGGTGTGGAACCTCAAGATGACCGGGTCAGAGATTGAAAAGTATACGGTGAGGCGTAATGAGTTGGCAGTGCTGTGTCCTGATCTTCATGTGCCAGAATACAGGAGGATTGAACACTATATCTCGGGGCTAGTACCAGAGATCGCAGGGTTAGTGGCTGCGGGGAATCTTCCTACATACTCAGAGGTGGTTTGATCGGCTCATAGGATGACAAACTTAAAGGTGAATGAGGGTATTTTGCCTGCTAAGGGTTCGACTGCTAAGGCCCCAGAGAACAACAAGCGCAAGTGGGATAATGAAGGGAAGGGATCTGGGCCAGCACAGCAGAGTAAGAGGTTCGATAATGGGGGTTCTTCTTCTTCAGGTAACAAACAGGGTGGTTATGCGGGGAAACTGCCTAAATGCAACAAGTGTGGACGCCATCATCAAGGGAACTACGACAGTAACCGTTGTCACCGCTGCAGCGAACTGGGCATTTTGCTAAAGATTGTCGGGCTACACTTCCATCGACCCAGGCCCCGACTACTAACTCAGCTCCTACTACTCAAGGGACTACAGGAAGACAAGGATGTTACAACTGTGGTGAGACTGGGCATTACAAGAAGGATTGCCCAAAACTGAAGCAGGGTGGAAACAACGGTAATGGGAACAACGGGGGCGGTGGCAGGAATGCACGCGCCTTCGTCATTGGAGCCGCTGAGGCTAGACAGGATCCTGACACAGTTACGGTACGTTCCTTCTCAATAATCGTTCTGTTAGTGTGTTATTTGATTCTGGTGCCGACAAGAGTTTTGTATCCATGGAAGTTAGTCGACTGCTAGATGTAGTACCCGTACCATTAGAGACTAAGTATATTATTGAGTTGGCTGACGGTAAAAAGATTGAAGCTACTAGTGTCCTTCGGGAGTGTCAATTAGAGTTATCGGTTTGTCGTTCCCCATCGATCTTATGCCGGTACCTTTAGGTAGTTTTGACGTGGTGGTAGGCATGGATTGGTTGTCCTTGTATCGCGCGGAGATTGTCTGTTACGACAAGATTATCCGGATTCCTCTCCCTGTTGGAGAATTCCTTTCTGTGTACGGTATCAAGGGTGGTATTCCGCTAAACATCATCTCTAGCATGAAAGCCCTTAAGTGTCTTCGAAAGGGTTATCCAGCCGTTTTAGCACTTTTATCTGTTTCCTCTGGTGATGAGAAGAAGATCGAGGATATTCCAGTTGTACGTGAGTTTCCTGATGTTTTTCCCGATGATTTATCTGGTCTTCCTCCCCATCGTCAAGTCGAGTTCGGTATTGATCTTGTACCAGGGGCTGCTCCTATTGCTCGGGCCCCCTACCGTTTTGCACCTCCCGAGATGCAGGAACTGTCTAGTCAGTTACAGGAACTCTTGGACAAGGGTTTCATCAGGCCAAGTTCTTCCCCTTGGGGAGCCCCGATTCTGTTCGTTAAGAAGAAGGATGGAAGTTTCCGATTGTGTGTGGACTACAGAGAACTGAACAAATTGACCGTCAAGAACCGTTATCCTCTTCCACGTATTGATGATCTATTCGACCAGCTCCAGGGTTCTAGTTACTACTCCAAGATTGATTTGAGGTCCGGTTATCACCAGTTGCGCGTAAGGGAAGCTGACGTCGCAAAGACTGCCTTTCGTACACGTTATGGCCATTTGAATTCTTGGTCATGCCTTTCGGTCTCACGAACGCACCGGCGGTTTTCATGGACTTGATGAACCGCGTTTGCAAACCATATCTGGACAAGTTCGTCATTGTGTTTATTGATGACATTCTGATCTACTCTAAGAACAAGACCGAACATGAGGAACATCTGCGGTTAGTTTTGGAACTCTTGCGACGGGAACAACTTTACGCCAAGTTCTCAAAGTGTGACTTTTGGTTACGCGAAGTTCAGTTCCTAGGACATGTGGTTAATGAACTAGGAATTCATGTCGATCCAGCTAAGATCGAAGCAATCAAGGACTGGGGAGCACCAAAGACGCCAACTGAGGTGCGGCAATTCCTAGGCCTTGCGGGCTACTATCGTCGTTTCATTCAGAGGTTCTCGAAGATCGCTCAACCCCTCACCACTCTTACTCAGAAGGATAGAAAATTCGACTGGGGTGAACCACAAGAGTCGGCATTTCAAGAACTAAAATCCAAACTGTGTTCTGCTCCTATTTTGTCTTTACCTGAAGGCCCTGATGATTTCGTTGTTTACTGTGATGCTTCTATTCATGGTCTCGGTTGTGTGTTGATGCAACGCGAGAAGGTGATTGCGTATGCTTCTCGTCAACTCAAGGTGCACGAGAAGAACTACACCACCCATGACTTGGAGTTGGGTGCCGTGGTATTCGCGTTGAAAATTTGGAGACATTACTTGTACGGTACCAAATGCACCATCTACACCGATCACAAGAGTCTCCAACATATTTTCGACCAACAACATTTGAACATACGGCAGCGTCGTTGGATTGAACTCCTGAACGACTATGATTGTGCCATTAAGTACCATCCTGGCAAGGCGAATGTTGTAGCAGACGCCTTGAGCAGGAAGGAATCAACTAAACCTCGTCGCGTTCGGGCGTTGCAACTCACCATTCATTCATCTCTACCTGATCAACTCCGTTCTACCCAGTTAGAAGCTTTGAAGGAGGAAAACCTTAAAGCTGAGACTATGCACGGTGCCGACAAGCACCTCGAGCGAAGGCCTGATGGCCTGCACTATTTCGCAGAACGCATATGGGTTCCTTTATTCGGGGGACTACGGGGGCTTGTCCTTGATGAGGCTCATAAGTCCCGGTATTCTATTCATCCTGGTTCGGATAAGATGTACCAAGATCTGAAGGTGCTTTACTGGTGGCCAAACATGAGGTCGGATATAGCCTCATACGTGAGCAAATGCTTGACCTGTGCTAAGGTCAAGGTGGAATACCAGAAACCGTCGGGTCTCTTGCAACAACCTGAAATTCCGGAATGGAAATGGGAACGGATTACCATGGATTTTGTCACGCAACTTCCTAAATCACTAAGCGGGAATGACAAGATATGGGTGATTGTCGATCGGTTGACGAAATCAGCCCATTTTCTTGCTATTAAGGAGACCGACACCATGGATCGTTTGGCTCGTCTTTATTTGAAGGAAGTTGTTTCTAAGCACGGGGTGCCAGTTTCTATTATCTCGGATCGTGACTCCCATTTTACTTCTCACTTCTGGAAGTCTTTGCACAAGGCTTTGGGTACCCAACTAGACATGAGTACGGCTTATCATCCACAGACTGACGGTCAGAGTGAGCGCACGATTCAAACTTTAGAAGACATGCTGCGGGCATGTGTGATCGATTTTGGCAAGGGTTGGGAAGCTCATCTACCGTTAGTAGAGTTCTCGTACAACAACAGTTATCACACGAGCATCAAGGCGGCTCCGTTCGAAGCACTGTACGGACGGAAATGCCGTTCTCCTCTTTGTTGGGCTGAAGTGGGTGAGAGTCAACTCACTGGGCCTGAGCTAGTGTACGAAACTTCGGAAAAGATCGTACAGATTCGTAACCGGTTGGCAGCGGCACGGGATCGGCAAAAGAGTTATGCTGATCAGCGTCGCAAACCATTGGAATTCCAAGTTAATGACAAAGTACTTCTAAAAGTCTCACCATGGAAGGGCGTCATACGCTTTGGGAAGCGTGGCAAACTCAATCCGCGGTATGTCGGCCATTTACGACCCTGGAACGGATTGGGCCGGTGGCATATCGTCTTGATTTACCGACGGAGCTCGGTAACGTACATAACGTCTTCCATGTGTCCAACTTAAAGAAGTGTCTGGCTGACGAGTCTCTCATTGTTCCACTGGAAGAGATCAAGGTTGATGATCGTCTTCGGATTGTGGAAGAACCTGTGGAGATCCTTGATTACAAGATTCGTAGCCTACGTCATAGCAAGATTCGCATTGTGAAGGTTCGCTGGAACTCGAACCGGGGACCAGAGTACACGTGGGAACGGGAGGATCAGATGAAGTCTAAGTATCCTCATCTCTTTCCAAAGGAAGCGTTCGAGTCGAGATATGTCTCTTCTGCAGCTGAATGAATCTCGGGACGAGATTCCTTTTTAACGTGGGGATGATGTGACAACTCGGGTAAATCTCTCTTTTGGTTTCTATCTTTTGTTTGTTCCCTTCGTTATTTCTTTTGTTCTTTTGGTACTTGTGCAATTTTCGGGACGAAAATTTCTTTTAACGTGGGGATGATGTGACACCCGGCAAATTCTGGTTAACAACGTTGTCTAGATGAAAGTCTACCTTAGCGAGTCACGCGTATATTGCACTTAACTGGGTTAGTTAAGTCGGGTTATGGTTCGGGAACTATCGGTTTAGTCTAGAAGATCATTGGATGTTGGTCTAGAGGTTCATTAGATGTCGGTCCTTAACCAAGTGTACAAACGGTGACGATTTGTAGGATCGTCAGGGCATACGGAACATACAAGTCTCAAGTCCCGGGAATTGGTGAACGAGTGTGAATATGTGTATTTACATGTGTTATGTGTTTACAATCATTATGTGACTTGTCGGTATGTGAATATGTGTTAACATATGTTAAAACGGGGTTTAACGCGCAAAACACACGAAACCAGCCCCTATAGGCGATTAGGGAGGCCTAATCGCCTATAAGGGAGGCGAGTAGGCCCTTTAGGGGCGAGTAGGGGACCAATTGCATGACTGTTCATGCGATTAGGCCCCAATTGCATGAACTTACATGCGATTAGGCTTCCTAATCACGTGTAAAGGCTGCACAATCGCTAGTTACGGGCTGGACGACTAAAAACGACTATAAATACCATACTTGACCTCCTAAACTTCATTATACAAACCCTAGTCGTCCCATAACCCGCCCCAACACACACACACAACCTCTGGAACGCGATTTTTGATCAAAACACAAGGTTTCAAGCTTAATCCATCATTCTTTTACAAATCTAAGGTTTGGTTTCCATCCATGCAATCTTATAAACGTTTTTATTCAATCCCTAATAGTCCAGACCTGTTCTAAAACGGAAAAGCTTTCTGAAAATCGTTAATAAGTGTTGTTAATCGGATTCTAACTAGTATACATGTGTTATGTGTGTTTATGATTAGAAAGCTAGGGTTTTTATGATTCAAGATGAATGAATGACATGTTATTATGTTAGATCAGAATAATATTGATGTTATGTTAAATGAAATCTGAGAAATCGATTATTAGGGTTATAGTTATGCATGTTAGTGTAGTGTTCATGCTATGTGTATGGTGTTTGGATTACATGGTTGCATGCAGGACTGATAATACGAGGTTAAACGAAGGATTTTGGGTTAAACATGTTTAGAATAGTTGTTGGGATGATATTGGGTGGTTACACACGTTCTGGATCTGATTTGGAGCGTTAAACGCGCGAAAAACCGGAACAGCAAG
Source organism: Ambrosia x helenae (assembly GCA_030844895.1). Classification (NCBI taxonomy): domain Eukaryota; kingdom Viridiplantae; phylum Streptophyta; class Magnoliopsida; order Asterales; family Asteraceae; genus Ambrosia; species Ambrosia x helenae. The sequence continues at coordinate 5,313,948 of CM061232.1, forward strand.
GTTACAGGCGATTAGCAATCCTAATCGCCTATGTTGGAGGCGATTAGGAGGCCAATCGCCTATGTTTCATGCGATTAGGGCCTAATTGCTAGTAGATACATGCGATTAGCCCTAAATGCTAGTAGTTACATGCGATTAGCCTTCCTAAATGCCAGTTGACCAACCTAAATGCTAGTTGACTTTTCCTAATCGCATGTACTGCTGCTGTAAGTGTAAATTAGCATTCGAGACCCGATTTGACATGTAGGAACATGCTAGGAACCTCGTAACATATCTAATAACTTGGTAACATATGTTTGGATGTAATTCGGTGATACGTGAACTATGTGCTATAACTTGTTGTGCGTTAACGTATGTTAAGTGTGATTGCATGATTGCGTGTTTGAGAGCGTAAACATAACACGGGGAGTCTCGGGTCACCAATGGGATGTCGAGTCTTGTAACTTGGGTCAGTTAAACAGTCACGGTGTTTTCAAACGAACTTGGTTATGGTCTGGACATCTAGGGACTAACTAACATGCGGGTTATTAGTCTAAGTGCTTGTAACTGTCATATGTTAGGTCGCCGCTTTACGGGACTAGCATAGCTGCTGAGTTATTCGTATTACGAAGTAACGCAACTTAAGGTGAGTTTACGGCCCCTCTTTTAAACTGGTTTCACATTTTCGGGGAGAAAACATGTGTTAAAACGATTATTTGGTAACTACTGTCATACTATGGGTTTCTATTGTGTACTACACGATCTTCGGAAGTCCCGGGGGAACCATGAATGTGCGGGTTTGCACAACGGGGAAATGTGAATAGCGCTATTGGGAGTGACCAACCCCGCTCGTCGGCTTGGAGGGCCGGGCGAGTGCATATTGTCTCAAACAGGAACAACAGGAACAACAGGGTTACTACATCGGGCATACATTTGGTTTACGAGTTAGTAATGGTTTTCCAATCGTGGTAGTAACAAAACATACGCCTAGCTAGCGTACACTGGTTTTCGATTTGTTATAGTATGGACAGGTTGACTTGGTACTTGGATTACAAAACCTGTAAACTCACCAGCATTTTTGTGCTGACGTAAACTTTTACATGTTTTCTCATGTCGCTAAGGTAGCACTACTGGACTAGGGCGCACGCGTCTGCACGGCGTCTAGTTAGAGTCGCATGGTTTTCATATGTTGAACAATTGGTTTACTCTTGAGATACTGTTTTGAATAAGCTTCCGCTGTAAACGGGGATTTTAAACTATGTTTTGAAATTGCATCATATTCATTTAGACTTGTTTATTGTGATCGTTGGTTTGGATCCTGGTTTGTCATGCGCCTCGCGGTAAAACTCCGCAAGTGGATTTTGAGGGTGTGACAGTCTCGGTTTGTTTAGGTGTTTCGGGTTTTGGTGTTGTCTTTTTTCATGTTCGTTTCTTTTTGTTTTTTTTAGCTTCTTGCTGCTCTCTCTCTCTCTATATATATATATAAAGTGTTTTTGCCGTTCAAAAAAAAAGTGTGTTAATTTTTTATTGGTCGATAAACTTTGCTATTTTTTAATTTTCTTTTATTTAAGTGTAAAAGTTTTAGAGCTAAGTGTACAAGCCTCTATTACATATAAATAGGTATGTTTTCTTCTCTACGACGGGATTGGTCACAAGTTTGATTCTCGTCCATTGAAAAAATTATACCCATTAAGGTTGAAAGGGTCTTGCGTGTGGGAGGACTCGAACTTGTGACTTGGAGGTTGCTAGGACTACGATTTCACCATTGAACTACGACTTTAAAAAAAAATTACTAAATTCCTCGAGCCCACATCCTTGTGGTGGAGTGGTATGGGAAGTGAAGGATAGACTTGGGACTGAAAGGTCTCATGTTCGATTTATGATCCCGCCCGGGTTTTACTGATTCTTTACAGTCGTGCCTTTAGGCGGGTGAGAGTCGGGTTTTTCCCCGGATTTGGTGACTAGATGGGTTCTCGCTACCCAATGCTAATTACGGGCGGACACCTAAAACGTGTCTTCATCCATGGGCATATGGGTGATTTCATAAGAGTGGGTGTCCCGGATAGTTGAGACATCAATTTATTAGCCGTTAAAAAAACACAAAATTCCTCAAGTTATGTGTGAATCATAGTTTCTTAGAGTGCAGGGAGCGGTGGTGGGGGGAGCTTCTTCAAGCCCACAACACCATCCCCTGGTGGTGTGGAAGAGTGGAAGCCCAACGGCGGGGGCTTATCCACTGACGTGAGGGCATCTTGCTTCTTGTGATTGGTCCTTTTTTGTTTTTAATTAATCTAACTCATAAAAGAAATTAATAATTTATTACTTCCCCCTGGGCATGGCCTTGAGGTTATGCTTGTGGCCAGTGGCGAAGCTTGACCCGAAGGTTCGGGGGATCGGAAGTCACCGGGGGTTCGGAAGTCACTGGTTTCGGGGGGTCGAAACCCTATATTTTCAAGATTTTCTATACGGATACTATATAATCGGAACTTTTGCGCGAAAATCCGGGGGGTCGGCCGCCGCTCCCCGCCCCTACAAACCTACGCACTGCTTGTGGCACGGTTCTCATTGTTGTTATCATGCTCGTGACATGCCCCCCACAATAAGATTCACTTTCATGAATTTCATTTCGAACGTCAACTACCTAAAATTATTATAAGCTCATATTTACCAAGTCAATTTGGATGTAATACGAGAATCCCCTTTATCGTCCACAATTGTTTCTTAGCACATTTTGGATTTGTAAATTGTGTCGAAGTTCATCATTTCGTTTAAGACTACAATGACCAAAACCTAGTGTTTTCAGCTTGGCAGTTGCCACAAACCTTCACGACAATCATTCGGACCAGTTCTCTAATTCTCGTGATTTAACAAAGTTACAACATGATCTAATTTTCTTTCTTGTTAAAAATGCAAGTAATGGGAAATAATCATAAATAATTCATAATAAATTCATTTTTCATTATTTTTATACCAAAATTTTACATAAATTACTTTTGTTCATTTAGAACAGAAATATAAATCTTAAATTGAAACTTTATTAATCTTAATATTTTTAGACATTAATACTATATTTTGACAAATAAAAATAAATATAATAAACATTCAATCTTTAAGAAAATAATTTTCTAAAAATTATTTTCATATTTACAACTTTATAATATGACCATCCTTAATAAAAAAATTTTACAAAAAGTCTTTTATACATTTATTTATTTATTTACTTTTTCTCTTTTTTTTTCTTATTTCTTTTTATATATTAAATCGTCAACAATTTATCTAATTAACAATTAAACAATTACTTATCCCGAAATTAGGAATCCTAGAAACACTTGTAGACTAGAAAAACTTATACTTATTTATTGCCTTAAACATAGGGTAATATTTGGCAACCTTGGACCACACCTATTCCATTACAAAGGACTTGGTACTTTGCTAAGGTGAGTTTACATAACCCCTTTTTCTGTTTTACATTTTGGGGTGAAACATGTTTAAACATCTTATACACTATCAATTACTCATTCATACATTGCTGAAACTTGTTGATTCAATTTGACTGTAACAAAAAGACACAGTGCAATCATTAACATTGATCAAGCCGCATGTTTAGATTATAGCGCTATAAGTCTGACAAACCCATCTCCCCGCATAAATTCAGGGATGATCGATAGCAGTTACACTTTTACTAACTTGCGAGTTAGGTCTCGGTCGACACAAGGTTTGATTGTACAAAAGACGCATTGTTACATGTCGGACTCATACTCTTACATTATACAATTGTGATTGTTGTACAAACTATTATTATACATCATATTCAAAACCTATGTATTCTCACCAACTATTTATAGTTGACCCCCCCATCTTTCCAACTCAACATGTTTCATGTTTTACTTGCTATTGGAAGTTGTACAAGTCTTGGATCACATAGGAGCTTTGGACCTAGTTTATGTAAATCAATTTTATGTATTTATTAAATTGTATGACAAATTGTAAATTGTTTAGTAATATTTAACTTCCATTTAGTACCATGAGCTATTGAACAATCATCACTACGTGACACCTCGATGTTTCCGCCATCGGTTGGGGTGTTACACCATCATTAGGGCTCAACCTTAATATCAGGAAAACATAGATTTTTTGGCCAACCTGCGATGAGGTGAAGGTTAGGACAAGGCTGTTCCCTAGTGATATTGGACGACCTAAGAGATGTGTCAAACTGCTAGGAGGGGCAGTCAGCCGTGATGCTAGCTTCATATGTGATTTGTTTGCTAAGAGGGCATCACAGGCTGTGGACCTTATGGGGCTTCTCCTGTCACACCCCAACCGATGGCGGAATACATCGGGGCGAGACTTGTGGTAGATTGTTCAAAGACTTCATGACACTAGATTTTGTGACAATATAGTTTAAAGATAGAATTTCATTTATTGTCTAAAAATAGAAATACAAGTAGTTCATATAACGAAAAATACAACAACAAGAATATGATGACTTGAACTAGAGTGAGTTTCTATGTCCAATCCTAAGTAGTTTTCTTGAATGTCCTGCAATAAATATTTCCTGCAACATGTATAAAATATCCGTCAACACATAAAGCATTGGTGAGCATACTAGTTTTGACATACATACATAGTATAATAAAGTTTTGCTTATAGGCATATGCAAGAGAACCATACAAACGGCGACTAGCCACGAAGAATTTTGCTTAACATGACCCATGTAGGGGGCGGATAGCCAATCCTATAGCGCTATACATGCAAGGTGGGTTGTCAACTATATGAACATTTGTATGTTAGAGTAAATAATTCTACATAGCATAGCGTACAAGCATATAATAGACTTTAGATTGCGCATGATAGAATTTAGAATATGATAAGACTTTAGACTAAGCATAACAGATTGTAGAGTTTAAAATCGTTTGAGTTTTGATAGTGATACATGTTGAGCCCCAAAGAATAAAGAACAAAAGGGGGGACAAGTATGAACTCACCTTTGGGTGCGTTTTAGCAAGGTTCCAAAAGAATGAGTCTTGGGGGATTAGTTCCTTAGCCTTGGTTAACTAGAATTAAAAAAAAAATAAAGAGTCTTAGGTTCGAGTTTAGATTATAGATTCAAGAGAGTCAAGCAAGCCTTTTAGGCGAACCAAGACACAAACCACCATGAAGGTGATTCGGATGGTCACAAGAGTCAAGCAAGCCTTTTAGGCGAACCAAAACACAAACCACCATAGAGGTGATTCGGATGGTTAGGAGAGTCAAGCATTGGTAAGGTAGGGATGTATCCACAAACCTTTCCGAGTTATTAAATTAGTAGAGTTTATATAATTTAGTATTTATATAATATAACTTAGAAAGTAGGGTATGGTGACTTAGTTTGGATGAGCCTTGGCCTTCCTTTTGTCAACCATGAACCATAACACAAGTCCCTCTATCATTGAGTTGTTGGTGAACTTGGTTGGTATTATTAACAACTTAGTGCATAAAAGATAATAGAAGATGACCACATTTGAGGCCTCAAATTGGTGCCCTACTCATGTTTATTTGCCATTGCAAATAGGAGAGAGGTCCTAGAGGTTTCCTCAAAGGGTTTGAAGAAGAGGAGAGTGAAGAAAGTAGAAGAGAGGTTGAAGGTGAAGTGAGAAACTCACTTATTCTTGAGAGAATTCTTGAGAGATTAGAGAGGATTTAGAAATGAGCAAGTGTTAGAATGAGTATGAGTGGTGTATTTATAGTTGGGGTGAAGGGGTTGGGTATTTAATGAAGAAAACAAATAAATAAATAATTAAGTAAATAAATAAAAAAAACGTACGGCATAATTTTGCCATTCTATGTTGTTTTGGATGAAAAAGTCAAATCAAGTTTTTCATTCATTCTTTTTTGAAAGTATTAAGATAAAAATACTTATATGTTTTATTTTAAAAATAAATAAATATTAAGATTTTAACTAAATGAGTTTCTAAATTGATTAGGATAAATTATATTGACGACTCGTCAAGAATTAGTAGGAGTTACATAAAAGAAGCGAATAAAGGCGAAGTTAGAATTTGTTAAGTATAGAATTTAAAATACATGAAAAGTAAAAATCACGGGATGTTACATCTCCCTTGTCTGCGGGATCCTCAAAGCGAGCTCCTCCTACTCATATCCTATATTCACAGACATAGTCAGTTTGGTAAGAATATATATATATATATATATATATATATATATATTTCGTATTTTGATTAGTGTTGCTAGGAACATTGATTACAAAGGTTGCTAAGCCGTTTAGATGTATCTTATAATTTCCGGACACCATGTAAATTTCTAGTTGATAAATGATAATTAATCACCCCATCATGCACGTCTCTTAAATCAATCATCATCACATATCATTTGATATCAATTTGATTGTTTTTTTTCCCAAGTACATATCATAGCTTTAGAATGTTTTGAAAAAGTGACAAAGTTGTACAATGACTTCACTCGAGCAAGATGTGCATACGTAGAATTAGAAGTATGTGAAGGGACAGGGAGCAAATTCCCCGCGGATGGTAATCCCTATCCCACTTTCCAACAAGCTACGCGCCGACCACGTCCGCGCAGACGATTGGAGCTAAACCTCCCCATTTCGCGGAACCACCCCGCAGGGATATCTTGGCGCGGAAGCTCACTTCAAGTGGAACATAACTTCATCCGCACCAATACTTCAGAAGATTCGGCGCGCGTTACAACACACGCCGAATATTCACTCATAGACAGCTTTTGGTACAAGGTACGGAAGATCAAGAATGAGGAAGATTCACTCAGAGATGGACATGCATGCCGCTAGTCAGACGACGACACGTGTCGGCAGTGGTCCAAATACCACTGACGTGAACAGCGACATGACTGCTCCCATGCTGTCGTCCACAGTGTTGCACAAGCATGCTTACCTGCTGCCAGACGTCACGTCAGACGCCATCAGGTAAGTCAACCATGCTGTGTGAGGACAACATACCGCCGGTGTCCAGTCATAAGCCGCCACGTGGCTGTCAACCAAACCAACCCCAACTGCTGATGACGTCAGCAGCATGGATTTCCTTTTTCCTGCCAATTTCATGGGCCAAAGACATACGGGCCCAACTAAGGCCCGTACCAACTAGGACTTCTCGTGGGCCCTTCCCTAGGCCCACGACTCCTCCTATAAATAGAATACTTCATCTCCTTTGCAAAGGATCCGAAAATCATCATTGTATACGAGAGCTAGGATAATCATTGTAACACTTTGTAATCTCCAAAGTAATAAATACTCGACTCTTTACAGTGGACGTAGGTCATACATGACCGAACCACTCATATTCTCGTGTTCTACTTTCATCACACACACACATTTTACTTTATCTTCTCGGTTACGGTTTAACCTACGGTTTTGGTGAATGATTATTCCTGAGTAAACAAGAGTGTTAACCTCACGACGATTAGTGATAATCACCGTTATACTCGTTTCTTCATTATGTTTTATGAGCTATCGAATGTTGATCATTTATAAAAAAATTCCTGAAAAAACGACATATTTCTTTTACGGTACACAAATTTTATCACTTTATATTATATTTGGACTTTATCATGAAAAGCACTCGAGGATAATCTAGTAAAAGATATTTATAAACCAAAGTTCATAGCTTTCCTTGTCTACTCATTATGGAAGGTAAACGTGGTCTCAACTAGAAACCGTGGACCTCAATGTCACATTTGTGGATGCTACGTACAACTTATATGTATAGAAAAATATCTATGGCTTTTGGATAACTAATTTAAAGTATATTGCTAACAATCAACGTTTTTTATTGTTAACTATAACTAGTTTAGTTAAATGGATCATGTATAGGTTGACATACCTAGCATTTTTTTTATGTCCAACAAAGCCCAACCACCCAGGTACATTCATAGGCAAAAGATCACATACGTTAGCGATCACCGACAACCTTGGTGGCCTTTTTTTAACTAAACAAGTGGATCTATTAACCTATTTACAACTTACATATTTTAAAAATTATCAGATTAACATGTTTAATCCATTTATCACAGCTCGAAAAAAGGCGGGTTTAAAAAAAGCTCATTTGTAAAGGAGTCGAGCTAAGCCCGAGTCAGTGTCGTCGTCCTTTCTGGTAGTCAAATCGGGCGCAACCTTTGATTGGTTGCAGACTCTGACGGGCAACCTGTTGCGTCAGGAACAGTTGCCCAGGGCATGTCTGCACTGGGGTGTGTGTCTCGAGTCTGTCCTGAAAGGTATCTTTCAGTTGTGTCGACGAAGCTTACATGTCTTGTGTCGAGGAAGCTTCGTTTTGTGTCAGTGTTGGCGCTGACCTAGAACGGGCGGATTGGCTGGCGTCATAGTTGCAGACGCATGTTGCCCTGCTGACGTAAAACGGGCGGAAAGGCCAGCATCAGGGTGTCTGACGTGGTCCTCGTCCGCCGACGTAGAACGGGCGGGAAAACAAGCGCCACACTTTTATGGACGCAACCTATTGTTGGTGTATGATCAATCATTCGTCATTCTTATGTCTGGATTTTTTTTTTTTGCATATGAAAGAATGGATTGCATTTATTTGATATGGTGTCATTGTTTTGGCGTCATATCCCTTCACTCAGCTCGTTTACACTAGGGATGAGCATTCAAGCCCGAATACCGATCCCGTCCCGTCCCGATCCCGATACCGTACCGAACCGATACCGAACCGAGGGGTTTCGGGATCGGTATCGGTATCTATATTTATGGATTTTCGGTTTCGGTATTATCGGTATCGGTACGGGATCGGTACGGTATCAGTATTTTAAGGCAAAATACCGATACCATACCGGTACCGTACCGATACCGAACCGATACCGTACCGTACCCTATGTGTTCGGTATCGGGATCGGTATTGGGTTTTTGGGCTTTTCGGTATCGGTATTGTCGGGATCGGTATCGGTTCGGTACCAATCCCGTCCCGAGCTCATCCCTAGTTTACACCCCACCAAGTTGTATATTAGATGAGTCATGCGATTTAAAGCACATACAAAGTAAATCAGGGTCGTTGACATGTAAAAGAGGTCATGTTCGAATACATCAATCCAACTCACCGACTTAGCAAACCGAAATCCAGTAATCCGACACGATTGTGGCTCGTCTCTTGTCGTTAGGTTCAAACCACGAGGTGGGAAACCGAAAGAATCCAAAGTGGACAAACTAAAAAAAAAAAGCAACACACCACCAGACCAATAATCATCAACCCCAAACCTCTAACCCAATCAAAACCTGTACATCATGCATCAAAACTTGTACATTCACCATATACTACACCTTTCACCTTTGTAAAAAGAACCAAAGGGAAGCCATTTTCAAATTCGTCTTCTTCTTAATAAATAATAAAATAATAATAATAATAATAATAATAATAATAATAATAATAATAATAATAATAATCCGTGGTGAAGTGGTGAAGTGACTTTTGTTTCACCTATGTGATCAAATATTCAATTCACACTTTCATCATTTATGGTTTGGTATCTGGGTGAAGATCGAATGCGTGTGGCGCCGGTTCGAATCTGACGGGCGGCGAGGTTTTATCGAGTTCTATAATACTGTTGTGCCTTCGGGCGGGTGGGGCTCGGGTTTCCGCGCATCGGGAGAAGGCGGGGGCTGCTGGAGGTCGAGTAGTCGATTCTTGGGCACGGCGCTCCGCAAGGGTGGTTGCCACACAGTTGTTCGCCGATAAAAAAAATATAATAATAATAATTATAAAAAATAAATTCCAGCTCACCCAATTCTACTTTAGTCAATCCATCATCATCATGCCACTCTCTCTTTTTATGATCAACAAACCCTAATCTTGATTATTATTCTTCTTCTTCAATTAGCCAATAAAATTATCCTTCCAAATCCATAAAGTTGGACACTTTCTTAACCAGAACCCCACTTTATTAACATGGTGTGCCCTATTATCCAACGAATCATCCCACCCACCAAACCCTTCTTTTTCCCCAATTTCTAGGGTTCTAAACACCCCCAATTTCGTTTACATCGATTAAGTTGACCAGATCTCAATTCCTTTGTTTTGTGTAGTGGGTTTTGTATAAATTTTAGTAATCTGTGAACAATTTTGTACGGGGGGTGTTTATGGCTTCGATTCCGGGTTCCGGGTCGAGTTCTAGTTCAGGGTTTCAGTCACCTTTTGGGGATACGAGTTTAACTAAAGTGTTTGTTGGTGGGCTTGCTTGGGAGACGCAGAGTGAGACTATGCGTCAGTATTTTGAGCAGTTTGGAGAGATTCTTGAAGCTGTTGTGATTACTGATAAGAATACTGGCCGATCCAAGGGTTATGGGTTTGTAAGTGTTTGTTTTGTTATCCTTTTCTTTTTGTTGGTTAAGTGATTTTATTATATGATTTATGATGATAAGTTTTATAGATGTGTTTTGAGTGTTTTAAGAATTGTTTAAGCCGAAAATATGGTTAGTTTCTCTACTTTTTTTTTTTAAAGAAAATTTGGTATTATCATTAAAACGAAATACGAACGTTACATCACAATAGAAGGTAGACGGGCAGCAAGTTGCGCCGCCTCCCCTTTCTTAATTGCGAACCCTAGTCTACCAAAGACAAATCCTTGCCCCTGGGAGATGAACTATTGCTGTGGACGACCCGTTGGACCCTTAGTCCACCAAAGACAAACCCTAGTCTACTAGTTTTGATTTTGGAATTTAGACTTATGGTGATGTCATCAATGTTTTTTGTTTGCTCCGTTTGTGTCTACGGTTGTGTATTTGATCTGCTTATTGCGTTTTCTAGAAGAGATAAGCAATTTGGAGTGTTAGGATGAAGAAAGTTTACCCTTAGGCTCTTTTCTGTAAGCTGATTATCGGAGTTTGGTTGGTTATAAGAATAAGCATAAGGTGTTCAAATAAGCAGTCACACGCGTAACAGAACTGAACAAGAACAACGTAAAATCTGTTAAATAACAGTGTGTATGTAAAATGTGCATGGTTATTGATACAAGTAATGCAGAGTAACTAACTATGTTTTCATGGAGGTTTTAGGTGACTTTTCGTGATCCTGAATCAGCTGCGAAAGCATGTGTGGATCCAGCTCCTGTTATTGATGGTAGACGGGCGAATTGTAATTTGGCTTCACTTGGACGTCCTCGTCCGGCATTTCCTTTTGGTAAGAAATTGATGCAATAACATTGATTATTGAGGTAAATGTAAAATGGTGGGGTGGTTATAAGCAGAAGCATATAACCAGCTTATTGAAAACCATACTAAGGGTAAACTTGTCATTTTGCTTCATCCAAAAATAATTAGTTTGAAATGAGCAATCTCAAATTACTTATTACAAAACGTCAAAATGGCTTATTTTGTCGGAAAATAAGCATGTTGAGATAACCTTATCTAGTTATAAAAAAAAGCAATAAGCAGATAAGTTGTTTAAATAAGCATGATAATATAACTGTCCCAAAGCACCTGATTGGTTAGTTAATCGAGCTTAAACATTTGGATTCTTTCTTCAATCTAATATAGATTCTTCAAGTCACAATAATCAAATATTTTAAGGGGATGACACACTCGTAAGCTATTGAGAATCCCCTTAGCAGATGTCTGATGTTCGAATTCCAGCTTGTAATGGTTTTCTTATTTTAAGGGGATGACACACTCGTGTGACGGCTGAATGACATAAAACGATAAAATAGCAATAGTATTTATTTCTTAGTGTCTTTTCTTACTGTTGTTTTTTTTTTTTTTTTTTTTTTTTTTTTAGGACATGTTACATCACGAATACCTTATGCTGGAGGTGGGCAAGCTGCTAGCGTGCCTTCTATCGGAGGTTATGGCTACCAACAACCATTTTTTTTACAATTACCGTCAGGGTTTAGTGTACCCCTCATTCCCGTAAGTTTCATTTTTGCTAAATCAATATCTTAAATATTCTAAAGAGATGATCTTTATTATTTGTTATTTTGGTGCAGAAATGGAATGTATGGTCCAGAATACGTCTATCCACAGGTCAATATTCTCTCAGAAATGCTAATAAGAGGTGGCAGTTTTGACCCATATACTTAATAATGGATCAAATCTTGTCAAACGGGTAAAATACAAAATGGGGCAATTTCATATATGTCATTCTAAAAGTTCAGATTTCTATACATCCTTCTAAATTACATAATATCAATTTTTTCCTTTTAAAATACCAAAAAGCACATACATACAACATTTGTGCCGAGATGTTCACTGTTATAACGTTGTTTTCCTGTTCATTTATTCAGTGAAGTATAACTAATTTTATTTTTTTATTTATTATCGGATAGGTGAATATGATATGTTTAGTGTTTACCTAATTTTTTTAATTATCGGATAGGTAAATATGATACGTTTAGTGTTTTAAACGAGTAAATATGAATATATGATAATGAAGTTTAAAATGCATATATGAAATTTTGTACGAATAAAGGGATGTCATGAAACTAATCCTAAAGAAATAGCATAAAAGAAACTAGTCAAATGTCGTTCAGAGGGTACTTTTAATGCACAAAACATCTTGAATCATTTTATATTTTTATTCAATAACTTCAATTATTATAGAGATAATATAATTTTTGTAATGATATTTGACACTCTTATTATCTGTTAAAAAGCTGAAAGCTTTTGTCAAAAGGTGGTCAACCCAACCCAATACCGCACTAAAATTACCCGTTGTATCTCATTACCCCCAACCTACCCATTTTACTGACTTTACTGCTAGCCCTGAGAAAAAAAAGTGTATGCAAATTACAAACTATTTAACGGGTTAATTACTTTATTTGTAGGGCGTTTACAACCCGTATTCAGGTCAGCAGTATCTCCAGATATATGGAGCGGTTAACACACCCATGTATCCGTACAATCAAATGGGTCAGATCACTCCAAGTGGTCATGGATACACGGCTTTACAGGGTTACACATTTCCAGGTCATCAGATTGTGCAATTTGGTGGAACGGGTGTAAATGCAACCTCCACTTCCTCAATTAGGGCAATTCAGGCAGCATATCCAACAGGCAGTTTGTTTTCTTTCAAAAGATATATTCTTTTAACCATAATTATCACGACCCATGTTAAATTATTTTTTTTATGGCATTATCAGGTGTTGCTGCACCTGTTCAAGCACAACAATTTGTAATTCCCGCTCCTTCACCACAGATTATGCCTAGCGGCGGTTCTGACCACAGGGCTGGATGAATGTCTGATTACTATCTGAGTAAATTTACCGATGTATGAAGAATTAACTGTTGATATTATTTAGGGCAACATGCGTGGTTGAGCTGATGGTTTGGTTGGGTAATGGGTTAAAGAAACAATTCTTGTCCGAACACGTTATTGTTTTCCACAAGTCAAAATATTATCCTTTTTATTGCTATTTTTAAGTAATCAGTCATGAAATATGATTTCAAAGTTCAAACTAGATTAATACAAAATAATCTAAAATTCTAACATAGCAATTTTGACTTTTGGCATGTTCTCTTTGAGCTAATGTATTTGATTAATCCATTCGACCCGTTTGAGATAAAAAATGTTATTAAAAATCAACCCATATATTTAAATCGGCTGAAATCGTTACCCTCTAAAAAATTTATTGCCCGTTGTATGATGATTGTTTATGTCTTTATGAGATGTCTTTTTGCAGGAAATTTAGATTGCAGCAGGACTAAGAACAGCCATACTGGTACTCGACTAGCGGGCTTCAAATTTAGCCTTGAAAGTTACTCGTTTTGCATTCTAGAGGTACACCCTTGATTTCACTCACGTCAAGTTTCTTTTCATTTTTTTTGTATGTTACTTTTAGAATCAGAATAAGATATAAGATAATCGTTTATCAGTTTATGTAAGTTAGCAATAGGAAAGCAGTCTTTCATTTATTGCAATTTCGAAACTTTATATTTTTTCGAATAATGAAATTAAACGCACGTCCAAAGTGTTCTCAAATGCTTAAGACATCCTAAGTTAGCCTTACCAAACAAATGTGATTGTCATTTTAAGTGTTGAAAATATTATTTTGTGATCTTATTAACGCATTGATTATCTATTAAGTTTGTAAAATATGTTGAGGGGCCTGCTCGACCTGTTTGGACCGGTATTAAAAGGCTACCGTTTTTGACCCATTACCCTACTGGACCTACCTGCCTATTTTTGCCACCTCTTTAACAGATATACTAGAATCTGGTGCTTGGTTTAATAATGCTGATCCAATCAGAGACAACAAGATCTTGAATAAAAGATATATTAGATTCTTTGGTAATCTTTACAGCATTGTTACTGGTAGGTCTATTCTCCCATGAGCGGCCTTTGTTGAATATGATTACTGATGGGTGGGGGGTGGGCTTCTGTATTGCGTATTTTTAAGGTTTTGTGGTTCTTTGGCCTCTGCACATGGGTATATGGGACCCCAACATCCACAAAAAAATATCAGTTTTTTTTTGTTTTTTTTCGAATGAATTACTGAAGTAGAGGTGGCGACAAAATGACGGTCTGGGCCAGGACATGTTGGGTTGACCCGCAAACAATTTTTGTCCCTATTTATTATTATTATTATTATTATTATTATTATTATTTTACTATGTTAAGGTTTTAAATATGTTTATGAAAATAATATAGCTAGAATGATGATCCGGATTTTTTTATATGAATGAGTTTAGAAATTAGACTTTCGCAGACGTTTAACCTTGTTTAACATGTTCTCTTTATATGCAATGTACACATGTACCCATATGAGATAAATTACAACCAAAATCAACCAAATTTATAAAATTTTAAACTTGGTTTGTGGAGCTAGGCTTGGTTTGCTTTGCTTTGCTTTGCTTGACTTTTGGAAAGTCGCACCAAATAAACTCTACGCTGTAAACTTATATGAATGCTTGCTGTTTCGTGTTTTTCTAAAGCAAAATTGGTTAATGTTTTGTGTTACGCAGGTCATTTTTTACCAGAGACATCATGGTTTGGGAAATCCCATGATGTGAATTGACTCTGTTGTCCCTCTCTCGCTCCACCAGTGTCTTGAGGGTCAAAGAAATCGCCACCCAAAGCTGGAATAGGTTTCCGGCATGCATTTGAATCAGCATTCACCATATTCTTGTTAGTTTTTAACAAACACGTCGTTTTCGTTTTGCATATATGCATTGGTCAAAGTCAACGGTCCTTTGTATTTATCGGTGTTCATGTCTTCGTTTTGTTTTTGGTTTGTATTTATAACAAAATAGATCCTGGTTTTCAAAGGATGAAAGTCCAGGATCATCTTGTAGTATTAGGGAAAAAAAAAAAAAGAAACTGGAATTCTGTCGTGTTTGTGTTATCGTTGCGGTTTGAAGTTAAAAATTCCGTTTCCTGTGGTATTTTCGCTTGTTCCTTTCTTTATTAGTGGTACAAAATGTAATGGTATATTACCTGATGCAAAGAACAATAATAAGAAAGCCAGTGAGGTAATACATTACTTCATTGCATAAAGAACAAAGACATGCACAGTTGGGATTAAATTAAAAATGTTTATGAGATTACTGATTCGATGATCACCTTTTATTCGAGTTTTGGATTTCGGGTTTTTCGGTTGGGTTGTTTTGAGTTTTTTGTCGGGAAAAAGTGATCTGATAACCAATCCATTTAAAGTTCGGGTTAGTCGGGTTTGAGTTATTCGGGTTCGGGTGGCTTCGAATTCGAGTCCGATCTGTCGAATTTGAGTTAAAATGAACAGACCTATCTGATACTGGGTATGTTTGGCAAGGAGCTTTTAAGAGTTTTTAGGAGCTTCAAGCTTCAAGCTTTTAAGAAAAAGCTCCTACTTAATAAAAAGCCTTGTTTGTTTGAAGGGGCTGGAAGCTTTTAGGTTAGAGAAAAAGCTCTACAGTGAAAAGCTACTAGTAGTAGCTTTTAAGAAAAAGCTCTACTAACTACAAGCTTTTAATTAGTAAATGACACAAATACCCATTCTATTTTAAAAATAAAATAATTCTTTACAAGCTTTTAATTATGTCCATTTTGATCATTTTATACATTTTATTAAAAGCTCCATCTACTCTGCCAAACACCAAAATATATTTAAAAAGCTTCCAGCTAACAGCTATCAGCTTGCAGCTACCAGCTTTTAGCTACCAGCCTCCAGCTAGTTTTGCCAAACATACCCACTATATAAAAGTGTGAATCTCATGATTTCATTAAATTTGAACCCCTATAAATAAGAGATAGCCATAAAACCCTAACTAATAATGGGCTTTACGTAAATTTTGCAAATTGATGTAACATGAATTTATGCGAGACCTTTTGCACTCACTAGTCACTTTTGTTTTTAAGCCCAATGGCAAAAACGAAAAACCCAAAATCAAACCATACCATCGTGAAGCCCAAAAATCAAAACCAAACTATTTTTAAAAACCCAACCAACGGGGTGAACAAAATTCGGTTTGGTTCGGTTTGGTTTTTACACATAACCAAAACTAGTCGGTTCAGTTAATTCAGTAAATATGTCGGTTATCGGTTTGGTTATATTCGGTTAATTACCAAAAATAACACTTGTGCAAAATTATAAACTTAAAATAGTTACTCAAATCTTTTGAATATTTTTTCAAGAATACAAGTACATATAATACGTAAGAAATACATAAAAGATGTTTTAAATACATAGATATACATGAAAATTACACGAAAAACATAGAAAATACATGAAAATATGTTTCAAATACAAGGATATATATGAAAACACAAAAATATATAACTTTTGGTTCGGTTATGGAAGAAGGAAAAGCCGTAACCTTAACCGATTGATTCGGTTTTGGCCATATTTTAACCATAACCAATCAGTTAGTTCGGTTTCAGTGTTCATATGCTCACCCCTAGCACATAGGGCTGTTCAAATCGCTCCCCGCTCGTGGCTCGTTCGGAAAATGCTCGAAAAATGCTCGCTCGATCTTCCGCTCGGTTGTAAATGAGCCGATTGGCTCGGTTCGGTTTGTAAATGAGCCAAGCACGAGCAAAGGTATGCTCGGCTCGATTCGGCTCGAATAAATTTTTATTTATATATTATATATTTATTTATAAATATACACACAATTTAAAGATAAATTTATGGTTTTATATATAACATTCTATTGGATTTGACTCAGTATATGCAAAACAATATAACTAGCCCACTTAACTCAATAAAAAATTTAACGCTAGATTTAATAGTAAAACCATAAGTCACGAGGTAACAGTCTTGACTTCTTTATGTTATTAGTCGTCGTTAATTGTCGCTTGATATCACCCCATGTCACAATACAACAACTGTTCTCTGACATATGCTTATCGCTTCACCAACCTCAATCTAACCTCATCCTCGGACACTGAGATCTCAATATTAGTGTTATCATCGGACAGTTCGACCTTAGTTGTCACCTGGCAATGAAAAAATCGAAGGAAACGTCCAAATTTTATGATCGTCCAAATTACTCTCTGCTCGATTCTCGCTCGGTGCTCGTTCGGAAAATTTACGCTCGAAGAATGCTCGTTCGGTTTTTGGCTCGATTGTAAATGAGCTGCTCCGCTCGGTTCGGTTTGTAAACGAGCCAAGCACGAGCAAAGCTCCGATCGGATCGGCTCGGCTCGTAAACAGCCCTACTAGCACACCTCTACCGTTTATGGCTCCACATCTTCACTCACTTTTAAGTTTTGGCAAAACTAACCCTTATATCTTGATCATTTTTCAAAACACTACCAATACAAATTCCAAATTCACCCATAAACTAACGGAGTAAACCAAATATCTAATAACAAACCACCCGTTTAAAGTCGTTAAAAAACAAACCCTAACAATAATAATAATAATATTAATAATATTCTTTCTCTCCGACTACCGGCGGTAACAGACCGATGGCCACCAACTCCGGTGGTGGTGACACCTCCGTCAACCACCAACAACCACCGTCAAAACCCACACCTGAACCACCTAACCCGCCAACCGAAACCCTAAACGTTCAACCTTCCGATTCATCTCCTAATCCTGTTCCCACCGTTGATTCCAAGGTTCCGGCGACTCCTGCCGCCGTCAATTCACGGCATAAGGAAGCTAATTCGGTGCCTGACTCTGATGTTATTCATGTTCCTAGCTATTCTAGTAAGTTTATGATATTATTTTGTGTATGTAAAACCCTAGGTTGAATGGCTTAATGAGTTTTGTGGTGCTTGTTGTTTTTTTTTAATATTTGTTAATTTTTTTTTGAGAAATTAGTTGTTGTTGTTGTTGTTATTATTATTATTATTATTATTATTATTATTATTATTATTATTATTATTATTATTATTATTATTCATAGTAGTGTCTCGGCTCCGGGTGGGCAGGGTTACGTTTTTAGTAGATTAGGATTTGCTATTCAGAAAGGGGTGGCGGCGCAGCTTGTTGCCCGCCTACCCGCTATCTTGATGTAATTTTCTTAGTCACGGAATATAAGATTAATTAGTTAAAAAAAAAAATTAAAAGCAAAAAAAAAATTTTATTATTATTTTTACTATTATTATTATTATTATTATTATTATTATTATTATTATTATTATTATTATTATGTGATGTTAAGATTGAAAGTGAAAGTGAAATATAACGCGAAATTAAAATATATGGAATTTAGGAGATGAATTTGAAGAAAAGGTGTTGACTTGTGATTTCAAACATGTTAATTTTGATGTGGATTGCAATTAGAAGTCTTGTGTTTGAGATGATGAAGATATGTTGATATAGCACTTAACCTGCAACTGTTCATTATTATACTTACCTGAGTTATCTTGGGTTTTAGGATGGTTTTCTTGGAACAACATTCATGAATGCGAGGAGCGATTTCTGCCAGAATTTTTTGATGGGAAGTCACCATCTAAAACCCCAAAAGTTTATAAATACTACAGAAATGCAATAGTTAAAAGATTCAGAGACGGTATCAAAGAGAACCCTCCATCTAAAGAAAACCCCACGCCAAAAATTACGTTCACTGAGGCCCGGAAATCTATAATTGGAGATGTGGGGTCCGTTCGGAAGGTTTTTGATTTCTTGGAATCATGGGGTTTGATTAACTACTTTGGTTCACCATTGACAAAGGCTCAGTTGAAATGGGAAGATAAAGAAAGTAAAAATGTTACTGCAGCCTCACAGCCGAATAGTGATCCAGGTGGCGCTAGTATGGTTGGTGATGCTAGTGTTTCAAAGAAGAAATTTTGCAGTAGCTGCAATTTGCCTTGCACCATTGCATGTTTTTCTAACATTAAGGTATGTTAATCACATGATGTAGGATTATTGTTGTGTTAAAGTGAAGATGACTTATCTGATTATCCAATTATTGCAACTTAACGCCAAAAAAGTTTTTTTTTATTGTTTGGATAAACATATTTTGTTTGCGATTAAAGGTTAAATATTCAATTTCATACCTTGGTAAATAAAACAACCTATTTTCCCATTCTTTTTTAAAACTCATTAATTGAATCATGGATGAATTTGGATTGTATTATCTCAAATGGGTCAAAAAAGAGTAAAATGTAGCTAAAACAAGAGTATTTCAAATGGATCAAGTGGTGTGAAAGTCACCCAAAGTCTACTTTTAATGCATACAACCTCCTAAATTATTTTGTTCAAAGATCTATATTATTATTAATGACATTTCTGTAATCATAATTAACGCAAATCTTAAACAATCATAAAAGAATTTTCTTGCCATGCCCTTTCCGATCCGAATCCACGTTGAGTCAATACTCAACCACCCAAGCCCCAACCTGCCCATCTACCCACCGCTAATTTTACCACCTTTTTTTTCTCAACAGAAAGACACAACATTTTGTGCAAGGTGTTACGTTCGAGCTGGAGTTAATTCCGCAGATTTCAAACGTGTGGAAATTAGTGAAGATGTAAAAGCCGATTGGACCGATAAAGAGACTTTGCAGCTTCTAGAAGCAGTTATGCACTTTGGTGATGACTGGAAAAAGGTATGTGAGCATGTTGTTGGTAGAAGTGAAAAAGAATGCGTAGATCGTTTTATCAAGCTTCCTTTTGGAGAGCAATATATTGGACCTCCTGATTCAGTTGACCCTGAGGAAAAATTCCATAAAGGTACAGATCAGCTTGATACCGAATCAAATCCAAGCAAAAGGATGCGACCCACACCGTTTGATGATGCAAGCAACCCGATCTTGGCTCAGGTAAAGGTTTCATTTGGTTCTTGATTTTTTTTTGTTATTATTTCATTCATTACCGTTAACCGTTAATAGCAAAAAATTAAATCAAAGGTCGTGGGTCAGATCATTATTCAAAGTTGGGCAGCATGTCAGGTCAGATCTTTAGCCGGCCCGGCCCATGAACAAGCCTATCTTAACGTGGTGTTTGAATGGGCATTTTAAAAGTTTAATTTTGATCATTACTTTGCGGTGTAGTATGTGATTATCTTATTGTTACACTCAAAACTCATGATAAAATACTATGATTTTCTGATTGTTACACTCGAAATTAATGATCAAATATACGGTTTTCTGATTGTTACAATCGAAATTTATTATCAGATAATCTAGTTTAATATTGATTCTCTGATTTTGGAAGTTATTATGTGGTGATTAGTTTTACTTTTTCGTCATATTTTCCCCATCTCTTGCAGATTCAATGTTCCTAACTTATTTTTCACGTATAAAATTAAATTCACAATTTGAAGAGATTAACTATAAAAATTTTAGTAAATGCTTGTTAGCATGTACCCTTAAAAATTCATTTCTTAAATAAGCACAGGTTGCAGTTGGTCATCATTTTTTATTCTGATTCTTCAAAATTACATAATTACCTTTTGAAAACACATATATCAACACTACTAAATTTCTTTCCTTCTTAATTTGTTTACGTGTATCCCCCTTCTACTTTATAGATTGACCGAAATTAGTGTTACAATTTAGTTTGACCTTTTGGACTTTTAATATTGTAGGCTGCTTTCCTCTCAACACTGGTGGGTGTAGAGGTTGCAGAAAGAGCTGCAGAAGCAGCTGTAAAGGCTTTGACCGACGTCAGCAACGAAACAAATAAAGAAATTCTCGAATCCTCTGCCCATGCTGAGACCAATCATGGTACTTTTAAATTTTCATTTGACGTTTGTGTTTTTATAAACACAAGCTTGGGTCCATTAAATTTTGTGATGCACTTATAGTATAGAGTTATAGTGGTCTTCTTTGATGATATTACTCTGCAGTTGTTCTGAACTATACTCACTAATGACTAAATTATGCAGATTTTGCACTTTGCAGCTAACAAATCATATTTAGAATCCAACTTAGTAATAGAAATAGTGAAATTCTTGCTTCTTAAACTAAGTGTTGACCTTAAATTTAAAAGTCAGCAATTTGACCATAAAAGTTACACCGCATCCATAAAATTTCAACTTTGATATTTACATAAATACTAAAAACTTGTTTGACTGTATCAAATCAAGAAATCTCTATATATATCCTGTTTACTTCTTTTTTAGTATTGCCATTTTTATAGGGTGAAAGTGGTAACATTCATTTTTAATTCTAGAGTGCAGGTTGTATATATAGGTTATAATTGGTGTTCCCATAAGCATCACATACTCATTGCAGTTTTTATTACCTTCGGATAATCAAATTTCGTATTAGGCATGACATCATCATGTTTTTGTTTTGTTTTTTTTTGTTTTTTTTTTTTTGGTCAATATAACTGTTCAATTTAATCATGTTATTTTGTTTAAGCACAGATTCTGTAGCAACCAACGGTAAGAGCAATGCAAATTCATACGAAGGAGTTTATCTTGAGGCAAAATTGCAGCTTGAGAAGGAGGAACAGGAGTTGGAGAGAACTATATCAGACATTGTTGAAGTGCAGGTACTATCTTGTTTGTTATTTAATTTTGGATGAATAGATGTTGCTAATTAATCAGTTTTGGATAGCATTATCATATCTTCTACAACAAAATTGATTATTTACATGTAACTTAAAATCATGTATATACCTCTTTTTCAAAACTTACAAAAAATCCTATCGTTCATAAAATATTTTTCTTTCTGCAAAAATGTTATTTACTTTTATTTTATCTATTAATTCCTATAATCATGGTTTAAAAAGGCTGTCTGAGGCTCGCCTCGAGGCTTACGCCTCGGCTGAGGCTATGAAAAAACGCCTTAGAGGCTTAGCCTCATTGGGGTCAATTGAAACCTAAGCCTCGGTCTATCCGAGGCTTTCCGAGGCTTCTTGAGGCGGTGAGGCTGTGAGGCGAGGCGGTGAGGCTTAAGCCTCACCACCTAAGTCAAAATTGGGTCTAGGTAGTGAAAATTGGTTCAAGTCGGGTCAAAAATTGTACTTGGAACGAGTTCCCACCTCAAAATCCAACCAAAACACACCTGCCCCTCTACCTTATCAACTTTTGGTATTTTTACATTTAACCCCCTCAATGTTCACTAGTTTACATTTGATCTCCAAACTTAAGTTAAAGACTAAAATGCTATTAAAACTATTTTATGATGTTTGTTTCATTACTAAATTAGATTTTATAATATCCATGATGTTTTGTTTTATATTATATTGTATTTTTATGATATATATATATATATATAAATATATATATATATATATTCTTATTTTTAATAATGTTTTGAGGCTTACGCCTCGGTCCGCCTCGAGGCTTACGCCTCGTGAGGCTAACGGACAACGCCTCGAGGCCCGTTTCAGCCTTTTTAAACCTTGCCTATAATAACCAAAAGTCATCACACTAAATTATTTGGTTATATGATTATTACACCTTTGAACACATATAACATCTATATACTATCTTCTACAACCCTATTTTACTATGGTTGATTATTCAGTAGCACATAGGGGTGTATATGAACCGTTGAAACTAATCACTTGGCCGAACCCGAAGCAAGTCGTCTGGTTGAGATTCTAATGGTTGGGTTTTGGTGGTCTACCAGCACAACATATTGGTTTTAAAAAACGCGCCTCAAGCGCGTTGAGGCGCGAAGCTCATCAAGGCTCAAGGCCAGTTGCCTTTTGCCTTGCGCCTAGAGGAATTTCAAGAAGCGCCAAAAAGGAGCGCTTTTTGGTGATTTTTATAGGCTTTTTTGGCTTGAGGCGCGTGCCTCATGGACCGAGGTGTTTTCATGCTTCAAAATGTTGTACCTTGGGGTTTTGGCTTGTACATGTAGGTAAATCATTATTCATTATATAAAAACCTTATAAAATCATATAAAAACTTATTTATAGTTATATTTTGGATTGGGGAAGCTAAAAACCTATGGGAAATATATAAACATCTTGCGCCTCAAGTACAAAAAAAGCCCGCCGCTTTTGCGCTTGGCGCTTTGCACCTCAGTTTTAGACCCGTCGCTTTTGTGCGCTTTGCGCTTTTTGAAACTAAGGGTTTGTCTTTCCCTGACATCGTATTTAGCAGTTAAGCCCAGAATTTCCGTCAAAGACGCCTAAACCTGACCATTAACACCCATGTCTTAATCACTATCGAAACACGCTCCTAATGATTTCAAAATAATATTTGGTATCAAACTAATTTCTTGTTTTGGAGTTTTATAGGCCAAGGATATCCATGATAAGCTTGTTCATTTTGAGGAGCTTGAACTACAAATGGAGAGAGAATGGCAGCAACTAAAACATATGCAGAATCAGTTGTATGCTGATCAGCTAACTCTTTTGTTTCACAAAAAAACAATGGAACAAGTATGAATGGCAATTCGGAACAAAAAGTCAAAATTGAATCATCTGACTTCACTTGTACAATAGTGTTCTTGATCTTGTTATCCCCTTCATTTCTAGAAACTTTAATTTAGTGTAGATACAATGCAACTTCTTGTTCAAAAATTCAGAATATCATATTTATTCTTCTTATCTTGTGACTATATATGTTACACACGACCGGTCCCTGCAATACGACAGTGGGTTAAATTAGCAAGTCATTTAAAAAGAACAGCAGGGTTTAAAGAAAATACCTGGATTCTGGATCTAAAGTAATTGCTATTATGCATGAAGTGATGCTTGCAAATATGTATACTTATCAGACTAATTTGAATGATGCAACAGCCTGAATTGAACAAGAAAATAACAAAAAGTTAATCACGTTCACACGCTTGACGATATCTATATATACATTGGTTGATAATGAGTAAAATCGGGTTGAAACAGGTCATTTTTAGTAGGCTGATTCGCAAACTCCTATTTTTTTTTTTTTTAAATAGTATGCATTAGGGGGTGTTTGGATTGTTTTTTATTACTTCTTTTCTGTTTATTGACCCTAGAAATTTGACACCATTCTTGAAGTTGAAAACCAGTAAAACAAAGTAAACTGGGTCAACAAACACTTAAAGTCAAATTGGAAGAGTTGACTTTTTTATACAGAATATATACTCGCAGGCTGCAACAAATATAAATCCATTCAGCATACCTTTTCGATCGTTGAACGGTACTTTTCTGATTCATCATCTATGTACTGCAAGAAATATGAGATCATGATGCAAATTACCATAAAGAACCAAAAAAGCACATTAATTTATAAAATAATCATAAAAAAATCATAACCCACCTGTCCTGTGAGAGTATATAATCTGTTGTACCAACCGTTGTTAGCTATACCCAAAACAGAATATAGATGTCTTTCGCTTTCTCCAGGATTCTGGAGTGTGTACTCTATGTAGTACATACCTGGTCAGAACCAGAATCAGATAATCAGTTGATTTTAGTTAGGAATAGATAACGTAATTTTACATATATCTGCTCAAACCGTTCAAAGCTTTTTATTGTGCGTTTGATTTAAATACACATCCAAACACCACCTAAAAATGGGTACTTGGTTAAGAGGTTTAATATCTCCATGACGGCAATGGTATTATACTAGCCGTTTGAACGTTGACTTCATGTGAAGATCAATATAGTTGGCACTAATCATGTCTTAAAAATTAAAATTGATAGTTGAATACCTTTGGTGGCTTTACTGTCGACGAGTTTAGCTGTAACACCAGGAGGTCTTTGCCAACTTCTGTCCAATCCGCTAACCTTGTAATTAAAGTGGCACTTTCAGTCCATTTAGTCATAAACAGGTCGATTTGGGTCATGTTTACCTTAAACGATTAGGTCAAACCAAATAACTTAGCTAAGGGAACAAGTCAAATAGGTTGAAAGTTGACGAAAGCGTATTTTTAGTGTATACACCTAATGGTTATATTTAAAATTTTAGATTATTATTGTAATAATCTATTTTCTGTAAATATATTTTAACTGCTTAATTATATATAAATTCTTAAAAAAAAAAAAAAAAAAAAACTGGTCAACCGGACCCAATCCGATCCATACTTAGAGGTTTCAGGTTTTTACCAATACCCGTTTTGACTAGTTGACACTCATTTTGACACATATCTACCAATACCCGGGTGGGTAGGGTTACGTTTTTAGTAGATTAGGATTTGCTATTCAGAAAGGGGTGGCGGCGCAACTTGTTGCCGCCTGCCCGTTATCTTGAGGTCATTTTCTTAGTCCTGGAATGAAAGTAACTTTCAATTCAATATCCTATTACATCACATAAAAGATAATCACATCTAAAAATTATAAACATACCAAGTTCTCCGCAAAAGCATCGACCTTGCCAAAAGATTCTAACTTAGTAAAATCCGCACCAAGCCCCGTGATCACTAAACTGACTGGGAAATAATAGCATTCAAAAACTTTGTAAACTTTAAACAATTAACAAAATAACTGATGGTAAAAGAAGTAATATTTACCACTTGAATTAGAAGCTTCTGCAGGAAAGAATGCAGTAACTGACTTGAATCCATTGCCATCTCCTCCTCCTACTTGCCAATCTAAAAGGATGTTTGGGAATTGGGATTAATTATGAAAATTGTTATTATCTGCTTTTTGCATTCTGATACAAATATACATTAACTAACGGTTTCAAGGGTATTTTGGAATTGAGATTGCTTATCGAAACATTTTTAGCGAAATGCAGATAAACCATGAAGTTTAGGGACTTCTATTCAAAAGGGGGTAGCGGCGCAACTTGTAGCCTGTTTACCTGCCGCCCACTTGTAAAACTTGTTGGTTTTATTAATGTATTAATAAACAATACAAGCATCCAAAATGTATTTCCTTTATTATCCATTTATAGCCGTTTTTTTCTTTATCTTTTGCCATCACCACTCATGTTTTGGCTACCGTCGCCAATAAATTTCCTTTTCTTTTCTTTTCAATTGTATAGTTGTACGCCTTTCTATAGTCGATCTTTTTTTAATAACGCACTATAAGTACAGGCTTTTAATCATTCTACATCGTTACAAATATTTTCCACACAAATCTTTGTCATAAAAAATATAAAATAAAGTTATCAATGCAATTAATCAATATTCACCTTGAGGAATCATTATCTTGAACTTGTTCACTTCATCAGTGTAGATTTTGTAACCCTCTGGAGCAACTAATGAAACCACAAACATTTTCAAAAAAAAAAAAAAAAAAAAAAAAAAAAAAAAAAAAAAGAAGAAGAAGAATATATGATGTAACTTGTTGCCCGTCTACCTGCTATTATGACGTAACTTTCGTATTTTGTTTAAATATAAATGGTAAAACAATAAAGATTTTCTATTTAAATATCTATTAAAATTCACAAATAATTCACAGAAGGGGGTTGCGGCGCAGCTTTACCTTCTTCTGCAAATGCAAGTGGAACAATTGCAGGTGCAAACAATGAACCAAACACAGTATGCATCAAAAGCTCTCTTCTTTGAACTTTTAGCAAACCATCTTCAACAGTTAAACTGAAATCAAAGAAACCCAACAAAACAATAATATTAATATTAATATTAATCAAACCCATAATAAAACTAAATGCAGAATAAAGGTGGAAACTTGATTATGGCATTTATCAAACCATGGGTCTTGAACTTGTTGATTGGTCTTGCAAAAGATTACATTTTGATGATGGGGTTTCTTGAATCCTAAACAAATCAAGGAAAAATTATGGGTTTGATTAATATTAATATTAATATTATTGTTTAAATATTAAGTGTGTTTGTAGATATACTTACTTGTAAGGTGAGAAGCAGGTGAAGATGGAATATTGTGAAGACAAGAATGCAGAGATGAAAGAGGAGCCATGGCTGATGACTGATGAGACTGAGAGCTGAAAGCCTGATATGGAATGCCAGTGACCACTAGATTGTGGATATTGTCTCATGACAAGTGGATTTAGATTTTTTTTTTAATTTTTTTTTATTTATTTCTATGGCTTTGGATTCATTTGAAGAACCCGAATTTGACATGGACGCGAAATATTTTGGACGGGTATTTGGATACGGGAGCCTGAAAGAGATGAGTTTTAAAAAAATTTATGCGTTTGGTTGTTCGGAGACGTATTGTGTTAGGTGATACTTGTCTAATTTTTTTTCTAACGGCTAATTTTCTCTTAATTTACACCTTGCTCAGGATTTGATCATTAATCTTTTCCCAAAGAGGTTATGCCTATTCCTAATGGGCTACAACCCAAGTTATTGTCAATGTTTTCAGAAATGGACTGCACGTCATACTAGTCTCCTTATGTGTCCACTGATCGGGTCGGATGTAAAAACCAGATTGCTTTGTAAATAGTATAAAAGTAAACAAGGTAAAATATTGAATTTTTTTTAATCAAAATGCGGTCCGACCCTCTAAAATCCCAGTTCAACAACCCGGTTTTCTGGTCCACCCTTGGCCGCTTAAAAAAAGTTCAACACCCTAACCTGGAGCGGTTAATGCCCCGATTCCCGGTCTTACTGGTGAGTCCTGGTTTCAAAACATTGGTTATTGCGCTACGAATTTAATCCATTATATTGATCAATTATTGAATAAGTAATTCACAAACAAGAATATAAGTAAATAATGTAGCTGATAATCCAGTAACCGTGGTGATGACAAAAACTGACATGTTCTTGAGACTGGTCGGGTTCCGTTTTGGGGGTACAGTAATGATGGCTTAGGGGTTTAATGTAAATTTTACATGCTTAATAATGTGTTTTTAACTGTCTGTTGTTATAAAACATAGTTACTTTGAGGATGGTTTGATTTGTAGGCACTTAGAGCTTAAAAGATGCTTTTCGGGATCTAAATGAGAGTTTGGAAGCACGTGGATGGATAGAGGATCAAAGAAAAGAGTCAAAAACTTCAATGGGACATTTCTTATGATAGAAAATGAGTTACGGGAGCCATAATACATGGATCTTTACTGTTTCAGCTAGAGGAATCCAAATTTGATGTCTTGAAGAGATGGAAAAAATGGTCTTGGCTTTGTCGACACCAAAGACACCAATTTTGGCGTCCCCAACACTAGCCACGTATGTGGCTCTTCTCTTTTGGTGTAGGTGAGTGAAATATGGATAAGGTATTTTTAGCAAATGTTTTTCAAGAAATGGATAGGAATGCCTTTGACATAATAAATGCATCCTTCACATTGGTAACCTTATTCCCTACTTAGTAAGATTTTGAGCATACTAAAATAAATATCATTTTTACATATATTTATTCATTTTTGGGTGGGCCAGTTGTTATTTTTGTTTCTGAACTTGTGTGATTTGATAGATGATGAGACTATGGACTATATATTTACACATAAAAGACAAAGGCAACGCATGACCCCCATTTTGTTTTAACACCTTTTATTTTGTTCTCCAATCACCCAAAATCGTCACTTAGTAGTCATTGTTGAGCTTTAATCCCATTCTTTTGTTTAACCTACATGTTTAACCAAAGTTACCGTTTACCCCTTTTGGGCGTAGTTTAGAGAAATCCAACATTTATATGCTATTTGTAAAAAAAGAAGCCAACAAACTGGTCAAATGACCATAATAAAAGGCTTTTTTTTTTTAAAAAAAAGGGAAATACAAATAAGATAGATGCGGGTCAAAATTACCCAACATCTTTTTAGTTTTTAATTTAGCAAGAAATAAAGATTATCAAACGGTTTGTTTTCATTTTATTTCTTTAGCCACTTTTATCAGCTAAAAATTCCTTATCTTAAAATAAAACCAAAACCCTTAAGTCCTTTTGATATGTATATTGTTTATGTGTTTTAGTGAATGTGTGATTGCCATACAGGCTTATGATAACAGAGTGACATACTTGGTCTTTGAGTGATTAATACTATTGCGTTCTTGTTGGTCCAGATATGAAACCGAAGGGAGTGAACCATTGTGAGGGGTTTGTTGTATGAAGATAAGAAAAGAAGCATGTTAGGTTTGTTTAGGCAATTCCCAGTTTTAAATGTTCATTATTTTTGTTTGTTAGACAGTAAACCTACACTGCCATTAGAGTATGATTTTGGACCTTAACTAACTACTCGTAAGGGGTTTGTGAAATGTCTTTGTCAAATGATGGTTGGATAATATCAAATGAGTTGCTTTAGAGCAAGGAACAGATAAGTTCCTATTTTTATTACCAAATTGGGACGAAACCAATCATGTATCGGGTATACTCATAGATTTCAGGTGTATGTATTAGTTTATTAAAAATACCCGTTGAGTATCTATAGGGTAACTGTGAATCAAATATTTTATGAAGAAGAAATGGTTCAATGGTATAGATTATTTTGTTGAACTAACCAGGGTTAAGTTATCAAACACATTGTAACAAAAATGAGAAGGGTGAGAAGGATACAAAAAACACAATGGATCACGAAATATAACACAATGAGTCACAAAATATAACACAATAACGAGGAAAAAAAGACACAATGAATCGCAAAAATGACAAAATGACAAAAATAAAGGAAAGACGTAATGATATAACACAAATTCTAAAAAATTACAAGCTAAAATCCAAAAAATGAAAACTTGAAAACTAAGATGGTAGGGTTCGATGAGACGGTTACAATGCCGCTTGAATGAGTTCAATCGGACTCCGTTTGATACTCTTCTTATGACATCCTTTTTTTTCATGATGTATTTAATCATAACCCAAAATAACCATTCTACAAATGTTTCAAGTTTTCTAGAATCAAGGAATGGCGCGGATTTATGATGTTGGGAATCGTGTTAAGTAAATCAAACAAAAGAAAAAGAAAACATATGCGCGCATATTATATATTATATGGTAATCGGAATTCAGATCAAGTAAACGAGTATATTATATATTCTAAATTCCCATCCCTGGTTTTAAACATTTAATACAAAGTTGAAAACTCATGACCTATTGGTCTATCGGTACGGTGTCTCTTACAAACATGATATTTTAGGTTTAAATCGTTGTAAGTGCAAGGTAAAAATGAAATTAACCGTGTTAAAAAGGTTTGCTCTTACAAAATTGAACCAATAGTGATGAGTCTTTGGGTATTTCTCTACAAGAAGACGAAGATGATGACGTATAAAGCGGTCCACATCACCCTCAAATTCCGGTAAAACTTTTTGTTACAGACGGTGCATGGCGGTGAATGCTGCTACTATGTGGAAGTCATGCAACGCTACCATACCTTAACACAATGCCTCATATCACATCATATAAGCTTTCATCTCTTACGTTAAATATATATATACATATCGTTTGCTCGATCGTAACGATTTGCTAGCTTTACCGACTGGAGTCTGTTCTTCACAATCATCGATCGGTAATTCATTATGTATCTACTTTACTACTGTTCGTAAACGATTAGGTTCTAGTATCAATTACTCGATACGGAATTGAAACAGTTGATGTAAAACTAGGTGTTACGCGTTATAATTTCTTCGATTTATGGAATTTGTCTGCCTGCCTGCTATCCTTATGTAATTTGCCTCTTTTACTGAAATGAAAAAAAAAATGATAATACATAAAAAAATTATCAATTAAAAAAAATATGGAAATTATTTTGCGAATTTTGTGCGGATTTCTTCCAATTGGCAAAATACACGTTGTTAGGCCTGTAAACGAACCGAACGAACACGAACACAGGCATGTTCGTGTTTGTTCATTTAACTTTAACCGAACACGAACATGAACACGAACACATAATCGAACACATTTTTGTGTTCGTGTTCGTTCATTAAGAAATTTGTCATGTTCGTGTTCGTTTATGTTCGTTTATTTAAACCTTAACGAACAGTTCATGAACATAAACGAACACAAATGATCAATATAAACGAACACAAATGAACATAAACGAACAGAAAAAAAAACAAGTTAATAATGATTCATGAACATAAATGAACGTTAGGGTTAGGGTGGAGAGCGGCTGTGAAGTGTGGGGCTGTGAAGTGTGAAGAGTGAATAATAAGTGATATGTTTAGAATGTTAGGGTAGGGTTAAGTTTTTAGAACATATGAATTAAGGTTACTTAACAAAAGGAAATAAATAATAAAAATAAAGCTAAGTTTAATTAAACGAACATAAACGAACATAAATGAACGAACATAAACGAACGTTCATGAACATAAATGAACGAACACAACGTGTGTTCATGTTCGTTCGTTTAATTAAACGAACAAAAAATTGTGTTCGTGTTCGTTCATTTATTTAAATAAACGAACATAAACGAACTTCCCGCCGAACAGTTCACGAACAGTTCATGAACGTTCGGTTCGTTTACAGGCCTACACGTTGTGGTTATACTAGATCATACTTGTTTTGTAATTAGTTTGTTTTGTGGATATGAAAACAGTAGCATTCAGATGTGATTTGGAGAATTTACAGGATTTTGTTGTTGTAATTGTGAATAATCTGTAATGTTTTGTAGATGAGAATCAGGTATTGATTAGGTAGATTTTGATGGTTTTGATTAGGTCATGTATGGATCTGGTGTTCATCTGTAGGACTATAGCTTCCTTTATTCAAGAGACACATACACATACACATACACATACACATACACATACACATACACATACACATACACATACACATACACATACACATACACATACACATACACATACACATACACATACACATACACATACATCCTTTCAGGATCAATTCTCATAGATGTCACACTAGCTAGCAGTAGGTCTTGATTTTTTTCATGATAGCTTCTTCCATATAACGTACATAACAGACGACTTATTTGTTGTTGCAAACATACGCGCATAAGGATCTCATATTATCTTATTCTAGAAAAGAACTTCACTTGTGACAGGAGCGCGTGTGTCAAGATGCACACGCTTACATTTATAAGCTTTGATACTTCTATTTTTAATATAAAGAAACTAGACACTACGCATTCGTGTGGCATATGCCCTTTAGGGATCCGGGAATGTAATATGTATGATATTTATGTAAATGTACGCGTGTGAGGATCTCCCATCATCTTATTTTAGAAGAACTTCACTTGTAACAGGAGCGCGTGTGTCAAGATAATCACACTGTTAAATTTATTAACTTTCCTACTTCTATTTAGATAATATGCATCCGCGTGACATATGCCCTTTAGTGATCCGAGCATGTAATATTATAGTAATATAATATGTATGATATTTATGTAAATATGCGCGTGTGAGGATCTCACATCATCTTATTTTAGAAGAACTTCACTTGTGACAGGACCACATGTGTCAAAATAATCACTGTTAGATTTATATACTTTCATACTTCTATTTTGTTAGATAAAATAACATGATACTATGCATCCGCATGACGTATGCCCTTTAGTGATCAGTTATGCAATATTATAGTATGTATGATGTTTATGTACATATACGCGCGTGAGGATCTCACAGTATCTTATTTTAGAATCAGTACTTACCGGAGCGTGTGTCAAGATAATCACACCTTGAAATCTATAAACAAACAAGCTTCTATTTTTATAGTAATAGCTAAATACTATGCATCCGCATGACGTATGCCCTTTACCAATCGGCTATATATCTGATATATATTATGTATGATATGAAGTATTGTGTGGATGAAACAGCAGGACCTAGATACCATTTTATTAATTTACTCTAGATTCCAATTCTTTCTTACTATATATGGGATATCCTATTAGTACCTGACAACATATATAACCATATAACTTTTTTTTTTTTTTTTTTTATAATTTTATAGCAATGGCTGCTGAGATTCCGCAGGAGATAGAGCAGGAATTGGGAGTGGGAGTGGGATATTTTTTGGAACATTATGTTCCATTACCAAAACCTGATGTGCAGCTGCATGGAGCTGCGGCAAATGCAGCAGGCCGTCCACTTGCAAATGTAGTTGAGCTAACTGCTAGTGATTATCACTACATGGTTCTACTTGAGTTGCCTCAAGCTCAGTTTAGCGACAGTAAGTCTTATTTTCTATATGTATAAATGTCTATGTTGTCAAAAGCGCGCCTAGGCGTGAGGCGCACCAAGTGGGCTGCGCACTATGATGCGCGCACCTAGGCACTAAGGCACACTATTTTAGGCTGATTTCGGGCCAAATTCAGGCTAAAAGTTGCCTAAACCCCTAAAACATCCTAAATGAGGTATGAACAAGTCCTAAACAACCCTCAAACATCCTAAAGTAGCCCTAAACAAGCCTAAACATCTCTAAAATCCCTAAAAAATGTATTTTATACTATGCGCCTAATTATAAAAAAGCCCTCGTTTTTTATGCGCCTTGCGCCTAGGCTCTGGGCTCAGCCTATGCGCCTAGGCGCTTTGACAACTATGATAAATGTAACAAAAAAATGCTAACATCCATCAATGATCAGAGGGGGGGGGGGGTCATTTTACAACTCCAGGCGTTTACAAGAGCTTTAATAATATAACGCCAAACGACTCATTCATGCTGGATTTATTTATTTATTTATTTTTTTATAACTGCATCAGATTATGTGGAGTGGACTGTGAATTATGATAGTGAGGTGACAATTGAAGGACAGATCACTCCTGCTGCAATATATGCAGATAAACCTCTTACTGGAAATAAGAGAAACCGGGTCCAACTATGCCCAACTGAACCATGGGCCATTTCCTTCTTCTTGCCCAGCCCGGTGGCCTGGTGGACCGCTGAAGTCTTCTTTACTACAAACAACTTTATGGAAATCTTGGTGAGGAAACGAAACCTGGAGGCTGGAGCTTCCGCTGTTGACTCTGCGTATTTTGGGGCCTTGGCTGATCCTGGTCCTTTTCTGGGTCCAGAAGATGATATCCCGTTTAGCCTGTCTGAAATTATGGACATGGTGGACGGATGGCTCGAGTAGTTTCATGGCTTTTGGTGAAGTGAGGTAATGATGAGTAATATCCATCTGCACATTATTATGTTATAAGTTATCAGTTAGAACCCTTTTCGATTTTTAATGAGTCGAACATCGTGTCAGTCTTTGAATTGTGGTGTTTTAAGTATGTTATTGCACTAAAAAGGTTGCGATCATCTGGACCGCTATTGGATCATGTCACAACTTAAAGTTAAAACTAACTATATGGGCATGTGTATGTTTATGTTTATGATTATGGTAGTATGTTACATTGGTACAATCCATTCCTAAGTTGGCTTAAGAAGAAAGTGAGTTCATGGATTACTCTATGGGTGGCAATTTCTGACACGAGTTTAAACACGATACAAAAATAATAAGGTTTTGGGTTGTTAGAACATCTAACATGGTGTCCAGTTTGATATGTTTAACCACTATAACTAAACAGATCAATCCGCCAACCTGTTTACGACACGTTTAACCCATTTATTATGAAACACTAACCCAATTAACATATTTACAACTTGCTTACTACCCGCAAATTCATTAACCCATTTGACATGTTTAGATTAATGGGTTAAATATGTCATTTGAGGTTTACACTACTTTAAGTATGTCTTTATTAGAGTTGGTGTTATTGACACAAATAATATATTAGCTAAGTTTGAGTCTAAACAATCCAACTCACAGACCCAAAACCCACGATCCCAAATAAACATTTGAGCACTTCCATAAGCCAAAATAAACACACATGAAGTCTAAACAATAAGGATGCCACTAACTTTAGACGCAATATGTAAAGCTCTATGCCATAGACTCTATCTACATTTGTTTAGATGCATACATTAGACGTAATCACTTTAGACGCGTAAAAACTTGGCGTCTAAACTCTAGACGCAACAATTCCTGACGTCTAAACATAGAATCCTCTTAGCCGCTTGTCCCTTGAAGTCTAAATATAATCCATGTACAATACTTGGTGTCTAAAGAAATGACGCAAAGTGGAGTTCGCGTCTAAAGAGACGACGCAAAGTGGAGTTCGCATCTAAAGAGACGACAAGAAGTGGAGTTCGCGTCTAAACAGATGACACGTCTAACGTTTAGAGATTATATTAAGAGACTTTGCATCTAAACATAGTAGATTGAGTCTGTAAGATACCTCCGTCCCTATTGTTTAGACTCCGTGTATGCTTATTTTGGCTTAATGGAGTGGTCAAATGTTTATTTTCGTAATTGCCCCATTTTTATTAGTATAAACGAAAATTAAAATAAATAAGTAAATAAACAATAGATTAAAATTGCACTAAAATATAGTCGAAAAAGAAGTTTATTATTTATTTTAGAAAAAAGTTCATTATTTATGTTATAAATATAAATCTACTTTCAAATAAGTATATACCATTTTTTATTAAATTAATTAATACTGTAAAACCAACATACTTTTTTATTTAAAAAATAAATATTGTTTTTATATCTAAAATAATTTCTGAAATTACTTGAAAATACATGTAAAATCTCATATATAAATGGCTTGTTACATTCAATATATTTTTTTAAACAACCAACAAAAGTATGATCACCTGGGTTAAGCCAATGACAAAAGATCGCCCACTCCCACAAACGCAAATGACGCTAGTAACAAAGTCCGTCACCACTCCCGATAAAACCCACCACGGAAAGGCTTATTGTTGTAAAACCTTTGACTAAAACTCAAAATTTGATGAAATGTCATTTTAAATACACAAGTATATTAAGGTGGATATCTTTTATTTTTTTCACGTAAGATGTCTCACACGTAGCCTTCTTAAATATGAATGTATTATCATTAACTTTACATGTCTAATTATTTTAAAAAGGTTTACCAAAGTAGATTTTAATTAGGGTTATCCTAAAAGCTCATGACTCAGAGCTCGTTTGTCACACCCTGTCTAGGTGAAAACACGAGAATACGGCTTTGAAAGATTCTCAAACACAAGTTTAAACAACACATAAGATAAGATGAAATTGATACCAAACATTTCAATTGTTTCACAAAAATACAAAAAATAAATTGTCTTAATGGCCTAGCCAACATGAAAACACATATATTGTTCAAATGTTTTGAAATAAGACCCACAAAAGTTGGTACCACGTATTGCTCGCTTAAACCGCTTTCTCAAGTCTCAACCGTCCATGAAATCAATTACCTGAAAACCATGCATAAAAGATTTGTCAACATAAAGTTGGTGAGTTCACATGTTTAAATGTACGCAATGTAAAGTTAGTGAAATTCGTGTGTGACCAATCAAAGCTAGCTACGCCAATGATTACTATGCCAACCGTGAGTCCCATAACCAAACCTCTTGACTGTTCTGCCTCGCGCATTGTACAATAAAGACAATGTATGAATCGTAGAAAACTAGCACTCTTTTGTATGTGACAGGTTAGAGCGACTAACCAAGAATGGGATTGTCAACCCAATAGATCTATTTAAGTGTTTCATGGCTAACTGTTTAGCTAATGGTTACAGTGTAATGTATGTACGATGACTGTTGAGCTCATGAATCGTTTGTCTCATGTTTCACAGGGTAGTAATAAAAAATTCACTCTAAACGAAATGTAACTTGAAATATGTAGCATGCTTTCCCCCCTAAAAGTATGAAAACAATAAAAAGGGGTCGTGAAACTCACCTGGTGTCTGTGCGAAGGGTCTAGCAAATGTAAAAGCCCGAATGACTCTAGTCCGAACAAAAGTGCCCTAGAATGTTAAGGACAACTTAAGTCTTTTGTACTTCATTATTTACCATGCAAGTTGTTCACACGATTTATAGATCTTTGGACCATGTGTACGTGGTGTTATAGTCCATACATGTGATGATTATTACGTATCATTGTTTGTACTCTTGAAAAGATGTACGGTTTTAACTTGTAGATCTTGAAAACTCTCGTTAGATCCGTTCGTTTATAGTCGTAAAAATAACTAATCTTGTCAAAACCGGGTTCACAAGTTAACACATGTTAAGAATTTGTATGTAAAATAGAGGTTAACATATGTTTTAGAACTCTTGTGTTAAAAAAAATAGTTAACACATGTTTGGCTGCTTTTAACATATGTTTTGTGAAAACCATAAGTTTTTATGTGTTTATGTTGAGTTCAACGACTTCTATGCATCTTGTTCAACCCAAACCATGTTCCTATGCACTTGTACACATGTCCACGAGTACGTATGTGTGTATACATACGTACATGCATGTATAAATGCGTGTGTATAAAGGATGTATAAGTTTAAGATTTGAGTGTCTATACCCATTATAACTTAGTACATAATGTGTTTATGTGACCGGGTGAAGAAATATGTCGACTAGAAAAGTGGAAAGAAACAAGTGACCCACCACGATTCCAACCAACGTAAAAGCCGCCACATCCACTGTCGTCAACATTCGCCTGCACCCAATTTTTTTTTGACAAACCCTTTTAATTAATTTGACCTACACCTTAAGGATAAAGATCGAGTTTTATGTGCAATATGTCAAAAAAGCACAAATAATTCACTTGAAATCCGATTGTATAATGTGATGGCTATGCCGCTATAGAATCTTTATGGTGTAGTGTTAACTTTTAATAAAAAGAAAGATGGCTAAAATAGTCCATTCATAATTTTTTTTTAATAAAATAATTAAAAATGGGTAAATATGATATTTTTAGTTTTAGGGTACGAGATATATATATAATTTATATTTTAGGTTGGATATATATGTAATTAATAAAGCTTGTAGGGGGGTATATGTAATTGTCCATTTTTCTTTCAATTCGTATGTTGTGTACGATTATTTTATTTGTATTTGATATTTTGTCTAGTTTTAAATACCAACTAATAAAAAAGTTATATCTTTAATAACTTGTGTATCATACAGTTTCAATATATATAAATCTATATGCTAAGTAATAAAATAGTTATCTTTTTAACCACTCATGAGTAATTTATGATTTAATATTATTATTTAGCAACAGAGAAAAATAAAAAAATAATTTCATACTAAGAGCATTTACATTAGCTCCCCTATAATGGTGTGAGTGTGGTCTCTATATTATATAGAGTGGTATAAGTGGTTATGAGTATAGGAGAGAAAATATTTGGAGGAGACAATGTTCATCAGTAAATTTGGAGGAGACGCTGTTCATCCTTCATAATTTTTTTTATTATTTTTAAAAGTGGCTGTGAGTAGATGAGAGAGAGAGAGAGAAAAGGTAATGATAAAAGTATAAAATAAGTATTATTAAATAGAAAAGAAGAGAGAAATGTAGTGATTTTTAGTGTAATTATAAAAATGGAGATGAAAGAGCTATTGTGAATGCCCTAATCTATCTATTATAACAATTGAAAGCAATAAATCCTACATGTCACTTAAAGAGAGCATCCTTCCTCTTAAGTGTGTCATGTGACATTAATTGATTTTAGGAAATAAATTAATAACAAAATTGGATTTTTCTCTCATGTTTCCTACCATAATTTTTAAACGTTATTATCCTTTATATAAGAGAATTTTTAAAGAAAAAATTACACCAAATTAACAAGCGTTTTATTATTTTTCCAACGAGTACCATAGTGTTATATAAAAAATGTATAAAAAAAGTGACTATTTCATTGTGGGGTTTTGTTCATACAAGAAAAAAAACACAAAGTGTTCATGTAATTCATTAATCATGTATAGGCAAGTCACTAATGATGTTCAAATCAGTAAATATGAATTCTATTTTCAACATGTGTTGCATTGAAGTTGTACATTTTTTAGGTTAGGTATTAATATTAGAGTTATACAATGTTTAAGGTTAGACGTTAACATTGGAGATATATTCTTAATTGTTTTAGGTTAGGTGCTACCCGAAGATTTCCTGCATGTAACTGTAAAACGCATCATTCTATTTAATATGCAAAATTGATATGTCATATTAGATTTCTCAACCCCAGTACGTTGTCAGGGCATAATCTAGTATCTAATATTATTTATGATTATTATTTTTATTTAATAATATATAAATAAGAAAAACTTAAATACATTAAATATGGTATATGTGACATTTGAAATATGTTTTTTTTTTTTTTTTGTTTGTTATAAAAGCCACAAAAACCCAAAGGTTAAACCCCAAAGTCATAAAAAACACTCCCAATATTATTATTCAGTGAGCTTTCATCGAGACGAACGAACAATCAAGAGTTCGATATCACAGGGTAACATTTTTCTCCGTTAAATCTCAATTTTTCTAATTGATTTACACTTCCTTTTGCCTATATGTGTTAAATTTGTTTATCCGTAACAATCTGTAGCTCGTCTGGAGTTTCGTTTGATTTGAGTGCGTCAATTGACGAAACGACCTAATTTGTTGCACAGCTGTTGATTCGGACTATTTAACGTGTTATTTACTTAATCTGTGTTGGATTAATGAACATCAGATGGATTTGCCCTAGATCTGAAGCTATTACTCAATTTTAGTCGTTTAAATGTAGTTATGTATGTTTTGAATGTTTTATTTAACTATTTAAGGCAGTTAAATACTTTGATATGCGTTATGTTTTATTTGCTACATTTTTTAGGTTACTGTTATTGTTTTTTTTTTTTTTTTAAATATGAGTTTGCCCTAGTTGTTTTTGTGCTTGTTTATGGCATCTAGAATCGACTTTAGATAGTTCGTTTTCGCATAATTGTTTGCTAAATTTTGTTTCAGGCAGGTTAGTAAAAATAAGGTTTTGTACTTTTGGTAGTGTATAACTTAACATCTATTGTTTTTGTTTTAAATGCCCAAAGCTCATAAAGCTTTGATTTTAATTGTTTTAATAACTTTATTTTGATGGCATATTGGCATGTGTTGTACGGTCCAAAACAGTTCGGGTCAAAACGGTTCGGGTCGATACGGTACCTGTCGAAACTGGTATGGTCCAAAACGTTTCGGTTGGAAACAGTACCGTTTGAAACTGGTATGGTCCAAAACAGTACTGGTCGAAACGGTACCGGTCGAAACTGGTACGGTCCAAAACGGTTCGGGTCGAAACGACACCGGGTGAAACGGTACCGGTGGAAACTGGTACAGTCCAAAACTTTACGGGCCGAAATGTTACGAGTTGAAAGCGGTACGGATCTAAACGGTTTGCGTCGAAACGGTACGGTCCGAATCGGTTCGGGTCGAAACGACGTCAACCGATTGAAGATTCCAATAAATTGACTTGAATTCCTTCTAATGTTGGAAGGATTTTGAATTCCCTTAGTTAAAGGAATTTGAAGGAATTCATACCAAATTCCAATTCCTTTGTTAACCAAACACATCAAGATTAGAATTGAAATTTCAATTCCAACAAATTCAATGAACCAAACAGCACAAGAGTTGGAATTCAAATTCCAATTCCTTTAAATTCCATTCAATTCATACGAACCAAACGCACCCTAATTGTTGGGTTGTGTTATTTTTATTATCCAAGGAAATGTATAGTTAGATATGCGTTTTGTTTGATTTGCTATTATTTTTTGTAAGTTACTGTTACTGGTTTTTTTATGAGATTCCCCTTTTGTATTTGTGCTTGTTTTTGGGGATTAGTGGCGTTGTATCGACTTTGGATAGTTCGGTTTGCTTAATTGTTTGGTAAGTTCTGTTTCAGGCAAGTTTGTAAAATTAAGGTTTTCTACCTTTGATAGTTAACATCTTTTGTTTTGTTTTAGATACCCAAAGTTCTTTATTCTTTGATTTTGATCAATTTAATAACTTTATTTAGTAAAAATTGGATCTTAAGTTTTTTTATGGCATATTGGCATGCCTTGACAAACTCGTTCGAATATAAAGTTGTTGGGTTGTGTTATTTTTTGTTATCCGAGGAAATGTATGGCTGATATAAGATATTCTTTTTGGTGTCGTGGCACACTCGTTAGTAGGATACCTAATTTAAATTCATGTTAAAGATAATATCTATAGTTAGTTGGATACGAAACTAACTAGATGTTTGTCAATATCTATAGTTAGGTGAAAATAAGGCTGCTGAAGCAGTGGTTTTGAACTTTAAAGATTGTGAACTGTTGTCTTTTAGGTTTTCCAATATGTTTTGAATGTTGTAAAAGGCATATTTCCTTGATTATCGCTGTTCTATGTTATTATCCAATGATATCCATTGGCTTTGTGACGCTTTCCAGTAAATTGTGAAGGTATAAAAAATTTGGATATTCGGATAAAAGAAGTGAACGGGTTGTGAGAACCTAGGAAACATGAATGATGTTAGGGAGGAATATGACGTTTTGTTTCGAAACAACCAACATACTAGTAGAATGCAGAAAAACATGCACACACTCTTGTTTACAAAAGTTAACGGTATGAACACACTAATCACAGCGGATTCTTCGGTTATTTTCTGTTAGGGAAATTGTTTTCTTTGTCAAATCCTATTTAAGGCGTATTTTTTGGTGTGTTTTTATTGGTTCCTGAAATGCTAATCACGTGAATGATAACAATTA
The DNA here is from genome assembly GCA_030844895.1 of Ambrosia x helenae. Taxonomy (NCBI): domain Eukaryota; kingdom Viridiplantae; phylum Streptophyta; class Magnoliopsida; order Asterales; family Asteraceae; genus Ambrosia; species Ambrosia x helenae. The sequence goes on from CM061232.1 coordinate 5,355,505, forward strand.
CAGCTGTATAACCTAAGATCCTTAGGTTTTAAAACCTAATGCAGGTGAAAATAAGGATTTAAACCTAATGTTTGGGGGATTCAGTTCTCGGCTTTATTATCATGTTTATTTCTTCTTCTTGATTTTGAACTAATGGGCTAGTGGCATGGCACGTTTCACAGTGGTGCTACGTTGGTTACCCTACGATTTTTTTTTAAAATCATTTCATCCTCTCTAAGCGATTACACCACTCCTTCATTGTCGAAAAGATGCGTGGGTTCAAATCCTTGCATGTGCAAGGTTAGGTGTAAAAAATTGTTGTTAAAAAAATATAATAATAAAGGTCAAAAAATATGTTGTACTTTGTTTCCTAGTATTTGTTGTACATATTCATGTGTATATGTCATAACTGCAACAATTGCACCTTACTGAGACTTGCTTTTGACCATGAAGCTAAAAATGATAATAGATCTCTTGATGAGTTTTAGATGTGTGTCTATATATGTACATAGATATACTTACATCTCGCTGTTCTTCTAGAAGCATACTATGTCTACGTACGAGTTAAGACTATGCATGCATGCAAGCAAGCATGCACAAAACAATATTCTCTATGAACTATTAATGCAGCACTGCACCCTAATGATATCCATCTATAAATTCAACAGGAGGTCTGAGTGAAGCTCCTGTAATAAAGTCAATGGAGTCAAAGCAACCAGTTGATTTGAGTGGTACCGCTAAGGATGCGACACACGCCCCGCCACTTGGCCTTGTTGACATAGGCGAAAGTAAACGTGCTTACATGTTTCGGGTTTCGCTACCTGGTGTCTGTAAACCTCAGTGTAAGTATTCATTTGGCATTTTATTCCTATTTCCTACACTAATATATTAATATGACGATCAGTTGTGAAGCCTTCTAATTAACAAATACTAGGAATTAGTGGATTACCATGACTTAAATGTGAGAAATTCAGATGTTTTGAAATACTTCATCTTCATCCTATTCCATTTTGGGATGTCAATATGAGATTCTATGCTTAAACCTTGATAAACTTCTGATTAAGAACACATGATGTGGAATTATTAATAATGGTCATGTTGCCTGATGCATATAAATCAAAGATTAATTAAACATAATAAAAGTATATTAATCTGGTTTCGTTGTAGCCCATATCCAAAAATATAATTCTTACATGCTATAAAAATTAAGGAAAAAAATGGCAATTTGAATGCATTAAATATGAATAAGTCAAGCTTGGTAAATTAAAACTCAAATGTTTAAAATCATCACAGCATTTTATAAATGGTAACCTATGTATTGAATCAGAACGTGCTGAAATGTTTGATCTTTCTGTTTTATGATATACTCAGAAATCTTATAAACTTGGGTGAAATGAAATTGCATGACACTCAAAGTTATAAAATACCTTAAAATACAAACGGTCGTTCACTGCCACATTAATTGCTTTGATGCCTATAAACGGTTCCTGAGAAAATATTATTTCACTCTCATACAGTCATACCCCTGGGGACTAGGCATTTATGATCTTGATTTAGACTAGTTCAATTGCTTAACGTGTTTCGGGTAACGATTTTCACTATGTGTCGAATTACTGTTTGATTTCTAAGAACAATTAGTGTTATGGAACTCTAGGAGTGCTTACATGTATATACTATATGTCTTATCTAATTGCGTATTTTCTTTCTTATGTATGAATCAATTGGTGTTACGGAACTTTGGGAGTTTTTTATGTCAGAATGAAAATCATAAAATGCAAAGAATATAAGAACACTGACTTTTGAAGTTTGAGGATGACCAATTAAAGTTTTATATCCGTAGAGTTGTAACTAAGCTAAATTTGCTACTTCTATCTTGCAACTCACACTGGAAGTATGGTTTTGTAACCTTCACAAGCGTGTGTATATCGGTCATATAGTTTGACCCATTTACTCGTAAATAGGCTGATCTAGGTTGTGTTATAT